>JANSJT010000036.1:4200000-4566527 GCA_024734315.1 Tardiomyces blankii | reverse complement strand
AAGAACACAAGAACACAAGAACACAAGAACACAAGAACACAAGAACACAAGAACACAAGAACACAAGAACACAAGAACACAAGAACACAAGAACACAAGAACACAAGAACACAAGAACACAAGAACACAAGAACACAAGAACACAAGAACACAAGAACACAAGAACACAAGAACACAAGAACACAAGAACAACTCTCATGCAAACAGTGCAATGCATGCACAGAAAGCAGCACTCAACTCATACAAGCAACATTATTACACTATGTGCAACCGCTTGGGCCACACGCTTGTTATCTGTAGATCTAGCATCATACTTGATACACGTGGTCAATTTCACCAGTCCGCGATAGTCACAAGACAGAAGGCAAGACAACAAAAATGCGAACACGCCGCCAATATCGGATATACCGCCACGTCAACCTGCTGTATCGCTGCTTGGGGGCCGGTATATTCGAGGCGATGAGCGATTCGTTGGATGACGACTCATTATGGACTATCTGTCACTTCGCACTTTTCAGAAAGAGCATCTCTATGTTTCATGTTCGCAGAATCCTAAGTGAATTGTTTGGTAACCACTGGAACGCCTACTACAGCGCTTTTGCTCATGAGTGTCATCGTATCGCTCAACTCAGCAAACAGTGGTCTCTCGACCTCACTGACGAAGAGTACGACTTCAATACCAGCGTATGGGGTCTGGGATACCAGCTTGAATATGGGCCTACAGACGAGATCAACGGGTACGCCGTTAAAAACGCTTTGGCAGCTCTTAGACAACTTGCCGCCAACTGCCAAAACTACGAAAAGTCACTCGTACCTGGCGAGCCCAGCCAATACGAGATTGAGAATATAGCAGTCGCGGAAAACGGACGGCTGTTATGGATCCAATATCATAGCTGGAAGGCTCAATACAAAGTCGACCCCACACGATACGGCCAACTAAATATAGATGGTTCAAGCATGCGCTTTCTCGCGTCGTCGGGTCTTAATTTAGATGGACAGATGTGTCCCGAACAATGGCCCTGCCCCACACAGCCTTGTTCGACTACACCGCCAAAGCTTCCTGGGGAGTTTGGACACGAAATATGGGACATCGCCGCGGCCTCTGGTCCACTGTGCTATTGGTCAAGTTTCTGGAAGACACGTCAGCAAGTGTACTATGAGCAATGCAATGCATACAACGCACGATTCGAAAACCGCCAAAAGGATGACTCTGCAATATGCGAAAGTAGTTTGACGCGCTCTCATCCGTTGGAATCTGTGGGATATGCGACGCCAGTGCAGTGCTTCGTCAATGAGTACTACGAAGGGCATACTTTACCCGGAAGGAGACCTTTTGCGACTGATTCGGTTCTGGACAGAGGCATTCAGTTTGACAGTGATGCTGGTATCTATTTACAGAAAAGGTTCGATTGCCCTGTTCGTTTCATCAGCGACCGCAGCTCCCATTCGCTCATCGATTTGGTCCACATGAAGCGTATGTGCTATAACGGGTGCACAATGCTAATGCATCCCGCTCTATCTAAAGACCTTGCTTACCTCAGTGCGGTTGTGAATACAACTGCAGGAGAGCATAAGCTAAGACTTGTACTGTGGCGCGTCGAGCTGCCTGTGCCAGCAGTGGTGTGGCGAAAAGGTATCGAGGGACTTTGTAGGTTCTGTACGTGGAACATTGACAAGGACTGGCTGATAGTTTTCTGTTACAGCCATGGTTCTCGTGCGTATAATTTGAAGTGCAGGGAGCCGAAAAGCGTCGACATTACAGCCCACACGCCCCCAAGCGAGATAATTCAATATGTATGGTCCAAGATTTGTGGACTGCAGAACGATGTACTTTTCATTGATGGAGAACGCCTCTCGAAGATTTACTTGCTAAGGCTTGTCGAAATCAACCCAGCCCATTGGGCGGCCGTGCCTCTTTTTCTATCTACAAGACGAGAGAACTTTTCTTTGGAGGAAGCACGACAGGCCGGGTTGGCCACAACGCGCTATATTCAGACAGTATGCCGAAATCTCGTCGTAAGCACCAGAGGAGAACTCTTTGATCTTGACGGGAACGAGAACAGTATTCTGCACACAGATCCTCTGCAAAATACAACGAAGTCAATGGTCGTCAACGTTGCACCGTATGCACATAACTGGAATGTAGTTGCGATTCATGAGCTCGCCTGCGACAGGGCGCTCACAGTCGTTGTGGCAAAAAGTTCACCGACTAGTCTTGAGCTTTGGGTGGTGTCACAAAAGGGAAATCAGAGATTGCGATGTGCAAATGGGGCATCTATACCAGCAGATAAAGTGCGGCAAATTCGCTTTGACCCCAGTGGGACACATATATATGTGACGTCACGTTCGAATGCTACACAAGGGTGGATAATCCGGATGGTAGGTAATGCCTCTGAACATGCAAAGGATTATGTCATAATCGACGCACCTCCTCCACTGAGGTTACCGCGGGAGCCTAGGGAATTAATCGTTCCTGTGTTCTTGGCACGAGACACGTTAGTTTTGCAGTTACATTACACCTCGAGTGATTCTGAATACGACACAATGCTTAAAAGCACTTACCAGTCACAGCTCCTAGAATTTACCGACGACAAGTACACCAGTACAATTGTTGGCAATGCCCCTTACAAGTGGCTTCCCATACCCAAAGTAGTGGCCGACAACTATCCATATAATTATCGACGATCTTACTATCGATGGATTGATTTTCTGCGTATACAGCCCAGGGATCTCGACTACCGGAAAAGCATTGTGCATGCAGGAGAGGGCGCCTGCTTGTCACCTGGAAAGCGATTTCTCGTATTTGTCGCTAAACGAGTCCCGGAGCTAAATGCTCCAGCACACGTCGAGCTGGCGGATCTTTCGTCATCCAGAAAAGCTGGCAATCATTTGCGCTGCTCGCAGGAATCAATAGACTACTGCCTGCAGGCGCGGGGCGACTATTGGAGAAAGAGGGAGAAACTAAAGAGGCGCTGGTATTGGTTCTAAGTCACATTTCAGACAAGCGCCTAGTAGTTGGAGTTGCTATGGGTCCTCCTCCCCCCCTCCTCCCCCGAAAACTCAAAATAACAGTCGAGGGGAGTCGGTTCATGTACTGCGTCCAAATAGGCGGCTGCATATTTCACCATAAACCGGAGACCCACAGCCGAGATCCGAGACTTTGGAACGAAAATACAAACGATAGACGATGCTCGCGTGACCGGCAGCACAATGCGCTCTGAGACGGATGGGGCTGAATGCCGTAAACGTGAGACGGCAGCACGACGTACCGGGCCCTAATAAGCCGCGAAACAGGGGGGAAATGGATAGAAATTAACCTCGAGCGTGCCCCAGATGAGCTACCAGCGGATCATATACGAGTACCCGCCGCCGCCGCCAGAAGAGCCCGAATACGAGCTGGCGGCGTCGTCGGCGTGGAAGCGGCACTTTTCGTATCTGCGATACTAGGTACGCTGCTGTGGGCCGGTTCCGCTACAAGTACTTTGCGGGTGACAGCCCCGAACAGGAGCAGACGGTGCTGGTGCCGGACAAGTTTGCCAAGTTCAGGATCGCGTACAATGTGTCGGAAAATATGGCGCTGATCGAGCTGTCGCCAAGTACGAGGCGCACCGCGAGATCATCCGGTCCAAGGGCGAGGTTCTGGAATGGCAAGCGGCTGTGGATCATATTACATTATTAACAACAAATAACTTCACACACGCCGATCGCCTTGCAGATTACGCGACAAGCACGTAGATCTAGTTTTATGGTAATACTCCTGTGAACGCCGCGACCGTCGAATGTCATTGGGGCTCATGTTCTGTGACGAATAAAGATCTCGGAGTTCAACATGTGCACAAGCCCGCATTTCTGGTATACCATGAGCAATATACGCCAGAAATCTCCCGTTAGCTGATAAAGTCGTACCAGCCGCTGCATACTTAATGCTGCTGCAGTATTCGCTATCTCGAGGTTCCTCCTGCCAGATTTCAACCCAGCGCCTGTAGCAATGTTCAGTTCGTTGCCTTACGGTCTCTGGAATACTTTCCGAAGGCGGGCACGTACTGCCACTAATCACTGCACCGGACTGTTTCAAAGACAAGGTGGCCCCGTCGAATTCGTACAGTGTACACGTGGCCCGGTATGTTGAAAAGATCATACAATCGCCCGCCTCGTAAGGTGCCCGTTTGCTCTTGACCCACTTCGTATATCGACCATGAGTCAGTTGATAAAGAACGTGCAGCTATGATCCATTGAGGAGACTGGCCTTGTACCTCACTTGTTGCAACCCTAGACGACGAGGTCAATTCTTGCAAAGTCAATTCTTGCAAGGTCAATTCTTGCATCTCTCTCGCCGTATCTTTTTTGATACTTGGAATGGTGAGAATCCTGAAATCTGAATGATGTGCTAGACTCTCACCCTGTTCTAACTGTTGTGCTTTGATGCTCAATGACACAATCCAGCCGGTGACCGCATTGCTCCTTGAAAGAACTATCGCGCTCTTCCCATCTCTTGCAAATGCAATCATTCGTACAGAGTTGGCAGGAATGATTAGTTCACTTCCACATGCTAGTTGTCGTCTATCCTGAGGTTGCAGTAACCAAAACTCCAACGAAGGAGGCTGTCGTTCTGCATTTTTCACTGCTATCAATGCCTTGGATGAATCCGCGTACTTTTTCAATGCTACTACGGAGTACAGTCGTGGATGGCGTATAAATTCCGCATCCCCTCTGCTCTTTTTGCTATTTTTCATATTTCCTTCCAAGATTGCGTCATGGACAGACAGGTCGAATAGCTCGCCTTGACTAGTCAATAAATATCGTGTTCCAGCATACCGTATGTAGCTCAGTGTTCCGAGGCCCAGTGACTCTGCCTCATCTATCGCAAAGTTCGTAGACCTTGTAGACAGCAAAGTCCTTCTTGCATGCCATTTTCCGTGTTCATCCATTTTGAGCTGAATAATACTGAACTTGTTCCATCTCAATCCATGACAGGCTAGAACATCATTACCAGGTCCACAGACCTTGAATGGGAGAATGTACGCACTGGACAAAACGGCTCGAAGGCAACAATGGTGGGTTGCGTACATCCTTGGTAACTGAGTCTCCATCCCGAAAGCTTGACCGCATGCATTTTAGATGCGATGATGCTGCTAAATCCCAAACTTCATGAGCAACCGAAGGTTCTGCTCCATCTACTAGCTGAAACTTACGTAGCGACGCAGAATCGACGGTGGTAGGCCGGTTAGGTACGATTTGTCCATCTAACTTAAGTGGACCCCGTCCCCCACAGTCGACATAGGATTCAGACATGTTTAGCTTATCAGTTGCGAGATTTTGAAGGTTGAAACGCGACACATTTGCGAGTGGTACTGTATCCAAAAGATTCTGCCATTTTCAGCCAGATGGACGCGGTCGATTCCAAAGGGCTCCGGCGGTCCGGGTACGAAGGAAACATCGTGGTCCCTGCACGCAGGCGCGAGCGCTTGCAACGTCGAAAGAGCATTTTTGACAACAAATCCGTTGATGATGCTCTCACATGGCGGGAATTCAAGTGCGTATCCCGCTCCCCCAGATGCTACTGTCTTCTTGCCGGTCGTAAATAGGCATAAATTGATGGCTTTTCCGATGACAGCACCGGGATTTTATACGTAGTCGACAAAAGTCAGCATATGCCTTGTAATAGATCGGCCACTTCTCGCCAATAAGTTCCCGGAGGAGCCTTTCCACGACGCGCAAAGAAACGCTGGCACAAAACTCTTTGAAGTGACTGATCACTTTAAGCAATGAGCCGTCATCCAGGATTTCGACAATAGCTAGTGCAATACTTCTGTCTAGACGCGGCCATGACCTCGGCTCCTTTCTTCTTAGCAGTTCTTCACAGCATCGTAAACTTCAGAGAGAGGTGAAGATCGATGGTGTAACCTTGCATGAATAATGCTCTTATTCGTCCAAAACTGGACTACATTAGTTCAGTGACTGCCTATGTAACGAGTGTCGGGATGCTGCAAATGCACATATTTGGCAAATGTTACAGTGTGGGCGCGAAGTATAATGGCTGGTGTATGAGCATTCGTCCAGCACTCTTGCATGGCCCGGGGAGCGGATAGAATAAGTAGCTAGACTTCCGTCGCCTGAAACAGGTGAGCCCTCAGAACCATAACATAAAAATCTAAAATGCTGTCAGCCGTGACAACCGATCTTGTGTAGGACCTAACCAAGATGTATATACAAGTTATTTAGGGAACCCAAGGAAAACACTGCCAAGACAGAAATATACGTCGAACTATTAACATATCGCTCAAATGCTCGTCAGTGAAGAGCGAAGATAGGAACATAGTTCTCTAGCGTGCCGAGAAAGTCAAGCTGTCGACTAGAGCTGGGGAAACCGAGGGTCTTTCCGAGGCCCCTAGGAATCACTACCAGAGCTCAGTGATAGTTCCTTGGGGCAGGGTCCGCCCTTTTCTTCCCAAGGGCGGCCCGTTTGCGCGAGTATGCGACTGCCGGCCCGCTGGATTTCTTTCGGCGGGCGTCATCGAACCAACCACCACCTGACTTCAATAACGCAGAATGGCTTGCGGGCGATTCTTGGAAGTGAACGAGACACCCAATAACCCGTAAGATCGTGAAATTTTATGGTTGATAGTGGGAAAGCTAGTGAGATTTGGGGCTGGCGACCTTGAAACTGTTTCCCTTACAACCACCTTCAGTCCGGCTCGTCGCCCAGCCTGGCTCCTGTGTATGCATTGCACTACCTGCATCTCCACCTGGCATGTGCCTTGCTATTCTTGACCCGGATTCCCGGTCGTTCTCTCGCTCCGTTCCGTTCCTATTTGAACCTCACCGGACCTACTCCACTCCGGCTTGAGGCTCTGCCGGCAGAGCCTCCTGCGCACGCAGTATGACCTACATTCCATACAACGCCTGTATACCACCACCTCCTTGGCATGTCACACACTCACCCGCACACGACTAATCGACTATCATTCCTTCATATTCTTGTCCACTCACAGATGACTAAAACATGATGAGCAAAAGCGAGCCTTCCAATGATAAATTGCTTACAATAATATAATTTATCACATGTCGTTGCACTACTGATACAAGGTAGGGCTTGGCGCCCACCACTCATCGCGTACCGTGCTCAGGATAGCGCAGCTGTAGTTATTTGTTGTTCGTTTCTACTAATAACTTTGGCCCATTACTGGCCACTAACAGTTGCGTACCATCCTTTCTGTTGGTATTACCGCCTGCCGCTCATCGCTCGACGTCTTGGTGACCCAAGGGCGCACCAGCACTGCCAGGCTCAGTCGTGAATAGCTCGGTGACGAGCTAGCTGGATCTTCATCCTCTGGAGACATTGACGAATCATGTATCTGTGATCGTAAACCCAAGAGCAAAAGGTTCGGACAAGGCTATAGCATGAAAAATGCCCGACCTCTCGCAATAAGTAACTGCATAGATTATCTCTTAGTGTCATACGATCTGTTACAAAGCTCAGCTTTTCATTACAAAGATGATAATTCTATAACTGCAGGCCATACCTCCTTTCACGAATATACCGCGACGTCACAACTAGGTTCGCGGCATCGTCGAAATCTTTCCGAAAGGTGTGTATCATGTCTTCAACGACATGCCTTTTCTCAGGAGAACTCGCGGTGCTCTCATAAAGATCCGTTATACCGAAGTCGATTAGTACTGCGTGCTCGCTGCCTCCTTGCTGCAGAGCACGTTCTATGTCGCACGTCGAATGCCCGGCGTTTGATAGTATTAGTACCCATTAGTATCCAAGCCAACTGGCATCTCCGTCAAATCGCCCCACCCCACGACATGAAGATCCAGCTCGTTACGCCGCTCACAAGGTTGTCGTTGTCGTTGTCGTTGTCGTCGCCATGTACCTGCGGGACATCAACCCGGAAACGGGCAAGGAAAACAAGGACATGTAGCCTCTGGGCTGGACGTAGACGGTCGTAAACTTTGATCTCGTGCTGCATTCGGTCTTCAAATCCTAGAAGCACCGCTTTGCCAACAAACGTATAGCCATGCGAGAGCACTGTAGTCCGGCAAGCTACCCTGTTGAACCAACCTTACCGAGAGGCACCACCCCAGCGCGAAAGTTGTCGCTCAGTTGTTCGCGAAGAAGCTGGAGACACTTGTCGTGGTCCAAAGGGTGGCAGCCATCAAGACTGCCAACACCATGAAGGCCAACGTCGGGGCACTCACTGTCAAGAAAGTCTCCGGACAACAAGCCCGCATGTAGTTGTAGATCTGTGTAAGCGCAGTACAAGATCTTTGGCTCGCCCCCCCCACCGTGGACGATCAAATTCGCGTGGTCAGTCAGTCCATGTAGGCAGTCGAGCAGGCAAGCGCACGCACCCCTGGATGGAGGTCGCCGTCGGTCGAGCAAGGAGAGTCATGTTCTCCTCACGGCGCGAGTCGTCGACAATTGTCTCTTTATAAAGATACGGAACTGTAGGGCTTTCGTGCGTCAAAGCCACTTGAACACATGCGACTACTCGTAAGTCTTGGTCGAGGCTTGCCAGTCTCGCATACTCTTGGGCATTTGTCGAGTGCTTGCGAGACCACACCAAGCAAATCGATTCGCTGCTGATTGGCGTAATTCAGCAATGTCATTCTCTCCGCATCGAACAGATCCACAGAAACTCGGGAGTCTGCTCGCTCCCTTTCGACAATGGCCCCTCTCTATCCTCTGCCTGCTCCCTCAATCTCCTGCTCTCTCAATCGCCTCTCCTACTCCGTCCATCGTCTCTGCTGCTCCGTCAACCGTCTTTCTTCCTCCCTCAATCGTCTTTCTTCCTCCCTCAATCGTCTTTCTTCCTCCCTCAATCGTCTTTCTTCCTCCCTCAATCGTCTTTCTTCCTCCCTCAATCGTCTTTCTTCCTCCCTCAATCGTCTTTCTTCCTCCCTCAATCGTCTCTCTTCCTCCCTCAATCGTCTCTCCGCTTCGAGTCTCTCTTCCAGTTTTTTTGCGCCTTCAGTTCTGTAATAGCCGCGGGTGTTTCGGTCGAGTGTGTGCGAGGCCACACCAAGCAGATCGGTTCGCTGCTGATTGGCGTAATTTAGCAACGCCGTTCGCTGCTGATTGGCGTAATTCAGCAACGCCGTTCTCTCCGCATTGAACAGATCCACAGAGACTCGGGAGTCTGCTCGCTCCAACAGCGCATTCAACAATTCCCTCTCTCTCTCCTCTGCTGCATGCGCTCTCCCCTCGGCAGTTGCGAGTCTCTCTTTCAGTATTGTGACTCCAGTTCTGTAATCCTCGCCACTGAAATTGCGAACACGACCAGCCGTTGGGCCATCCGATGCACCTGGCTGGTTCGGCTGCGTTCTTGGATTAGCTTCAGCTTTACCCGGAATACCCTGAGCACCATGAGAGACCGGATTATGATGATCCTTGGCTGGCATTTTCTTGCGACGTGCAGTATCGTGTCGGCCCGTTGGGGACAAGCTACTTTTTTAAGACGTTTTATGAGTTAAGTGACAGGTCAAGTGAGCCGCAGCTAATAACTAGTTTGCAGCTCAACAACTGCTGTTACAGTTTGCAGCATCTTCCATCGCTTGAAATATTATAACTGGATTCGTGGCAGCAGCCAACGTTGCCATGGCATCATTCGCGAAGCCAAGTATGGGTCCCATAAATGATGGTCCAAGCTCGCAATGTAGCCCCATAGGTTATTATCTCGCTTTCTAATTTGTGGCGTTTATAAGGTGGTGTTGTGGCTGTTTAGTGTATTACACAAGCTGCAGAGTTTATGCAGTCGAGCTCAGGAGTAGCGGTGCTTAGACTTGGCTTCTGACAGTTGTATTTTGTTTGTACAGCTGTTGCATGCTCTCATAGGTGGTTTGTTTATTTTTTTCTAGTAAATGTGTTGCCACCGAATCATGCGTGTCTGCACTTGGCTCGCTTTCGGTAAAGTGTGGGACGTTTGCAATGAAAGCGTAAGATTGTGTCGGTATGCACGTAACGGACGCCTACACACTATATGTCAGGTACCATAGTATCATCTGTAGGCTTGAGAAGCTGGTGTATCAACAGGCGCGATTACCCTATGATCCGCCAACTGGTGCCTTTCATGGAAATGCATTATAAAGCAAAGTACGGCAAGTCTGCGCGGCCCAAAGATCACGGCTGTATATATTTCAGGGATACATTCCAAATATATCTCGATGCCTGAAAACCTTGCACTTCGAGATTGCGGTAGTCGCAGGGTAGAGAATAGGAACCTTGTAATCTCCATAGTCCGGCGACACGCACGCGAACTGCCATCGAGAGTTTGAGGCAGATTCATCACCGTTAAGACGACGTGTTTCTTTCCATTTTCCGTTGGGGAAGTGTCCTTCGCGAATGGAGAGTATTTCTACCCTTGATCCCGATTCAGACGAGAACCTGACGGTGAAACCATATCCGACGCCAAGAAACTCATCATCGGATGTCTGCATGACCAAACCGAATCCGGACTGAGGCTTGCCATAGCTGTGGGCCCTCGCAATGTGTGCAGTGATGCCTCCAAACGAGTACTCTTGCTCGTACGTTACCTCTTTGTCATCAAAATGGAACCCATAGATCTTGTCCTCTGCCTGTGCTTTGAGAATAAACTGCGTAACCTGAGCCAAAACCGCGTAATGCTTTTTAAACAACACACTTTCTTCCCAGACGGTATCAATACCGAAGGGCGACACTCCGATAGCCTTCCATCGACCGTATGTGTAGAAAAGTCGTTCTGCAGCGAAATTATCTCTCCTAGTTTCCGGAATAAGCAGCGGGTTGCCTCCATGCCGGTATGCTTCGCAGAGTTCCTCATACTTCTCATAGTACATATCGGGAGCGACGATATCTATGTTCTTCGCCCCAGCACGGTACACATCCAGCAAGTGTGGTACAGCACCACCACTAGGATACTGCCCGGGATGCTTCCACTTGGCACGCGGGGTGGAATGTGGCGTATTGATGGCAACATTAATGAAAAGAGGAACAGGATAGGCGTCCTTTCCAGCTGCTGCTACTGCATCGATGTACTGTGCGTAGTGCCAAGCCATAAACAGCTCGTCAGTATCCTCCCCATGTCCAAACACTTCCTCCCAGGTTGTTCCCTTCCAGTTGATTTTAGGAAAACGGTAAGAAAATGTCGAAGGAGGCGTATTGGTTTTCAGGAATGACAACAGCTCGGAAGGGACGGGCTTTTTGTATTTAACATCAGCCAGATCACTTCGATCACGCGAATCCCAGAGCACACCAGACTCATTCTGCACTTGCACAGCCACAACAGTACTATGTGGCTCATCAACATCTCGTAAATGGGTCATTAGAGCGGAAAACGCGCGCGTATCAGCTCTGCTATTCTCCTCGCAGAACACCGACAATGTCTTTGTAGGCGTAAGCGTACCATTTTTCAAAGTGACCGAGCGCCTGAAGCGCTGCGGAGCCGTTTTCACCCATTCGGGAACGTATGAGGACTCGCCGTTCTTGAAAGAACCGAACCACAAAAGACCGATATGCATGTCCCATTTCCGGAACAGACTGAGGATAGCTTCCAAAAGAGAAAAGTCAAACTGACCCTCTTCAGGCTCGATTTGCTCCCATGAGATAGGAAGGAAGACTGTATTGATGCTGTAGTCCTTAAGTTTAGCCATCACAGGCTCCAAGGACTCCACATTTGACGACGTCGAGTTATGCAACTCGGCTCCGAGTATGAGAAACGGAGCATCTCTGACGTAGAGCTGCTTCGAATCACCGATACTCTTGAGAAATGGGTGCATGTTGCGTGTGGCCACAGATTGCAACAAAATATCGAGCTGATATAACACCGGTAGAAGACATGGAGAGGACTCGAACGTCCTAGTGGGGTGCGATTAATCTTCGGTCAATTTAGCCTGTTTTCGGCAACGCGGCCGCGGAATTAGACGGCAATTGTAAGAACACGGCCAGCATCCTCTGTTCAGGGACGCGGCGCATGCAAGGGTCCTCGTAATTGTTCGCCGTATTTCCATATCTCGGCGAAAATCTCGGCCAAATTGCAATAGCGGCTAATTTATACTATTAGACACTCTGCGCATGGAAAAATGATTATGTTTTGTGTTCTCGGTACGGCCTAGTGTAGATTGTGTAGTACCACGATACATCCCAGAATCTTAGCATCAGTGCCAAGAAGAGAACCTGCCTATCGCGGTAGTGGATTCAAGGCATTAACAAGATTATTGCAGAGTGACCCATGAAAGAACTAGACAGGACAATGGTGTATTATTCTGTACGGTTCTCAAATCTTACGGCTATATTGCCCACTTTCTGTGTGATGCTCGTGATGACGTACGCTGCCAAGGTATGACGCGGGGAGATGCGGCTTCAGTCTTCTCACGCCCCGCATAAAGATGCGGGGTATACGGCTGACAATGTCAATGGTAGCAGTGAGCACTCTCGCGCCAAAAAAAGGTCCCGTAATTTTAACCGAAAAAGCCTTCGATATGGCAATACTTCAGAGCCGGTCTCACGTGAACGGTATTAAGCTCAGAGGACCCTGCCAGAAACGAAATGTTTAAATGTTGATCTCTATGCGGGGTAATTTTCCATCGCCAGACAATCTTTTGGTACAATGATCGAATACCGCGAAGACGTCACCAAGGAGGAGACGGCATTGGAGTTCACGAAGAGTGATGCTGTGGTTGATGCTGATGCTATCAAGCAAGGAGCTCTTCAGAACAAAGAATTCGAAGACAACCTTGGCTTTCTCGATGCCCTGAAAAAGTATCGCAAGGCTGTCTTCTGGTCCTCTGTGATGTCAACCTCTCTGATTATGGAAGGATTCGATCATTCCTACATCACCGCTTTCTTTGGTTTCACCTCTTTCGTCGAGGAGTATGGCGTCTTGCAACCCGATGGATCGTACGCTATTCCCTCCAAATGGCAGACAGCTATCAACGATGGAGTACTGGCTACTGAGATCATCATATTATTCTTTGTCGGAAGCATCACCGACCGCCTTGGATACAGATGGACGATGATCATGTCTCTGGTGATGATTGCGGCCTTCATCTTTATTCAGTTCTTCTCTACCACTCTCCCTGTGTACCTTGTAGGGGAGGTACTGCTCGGTATCCCGTGGGGTATCTTTCAGACCGTTACAACGACATATGCAGCCGAGGTGTGTCCAGTGATTTTGCGCGGCCATCTAACAGTCTTTGTGGCGCTCTGCTGGACAATCGGCTACCTGATCGGCAATTGCTCGTTGCGCGGCCTCCTTGAAATGGAGGGCGAGTGGGCATACAAGACTGCGTTTGCACTCCAATGGGTCTGGCCAGTTCCTATTGCACTTGCATGCTATTTCGCCCCCGAGTCTCCTTGGCTTCTTGTACGCAAAGGAAAGCATGAAGAGGCTTACAAGAGTGCTAGACGGCTCGCAAGCGATGGTGTCACGGATGAGCAGATTGAAGAGTCTGTGCAAATGATGATCCACACGCAGAACATCGAGGACGCAAAGGAACAGCCAGCTCAGGGTTGGAAATCGATCTTTGAACTTTTCAGGGGAACGAACTTGAGACGAACAGAAATCGCTGTTATTGTGGCATGCTGCCAAAACATCCTCAACCCCTTGAGCGGTTGGAGTGTTGTATTCATGGAACAGGCAGGGATGAGTGCGTCTCATTCTTTCGACTTTTCAATCGGTGGTAGTGCAATCTGCATCTTTGCAGTCATCGTTCTCTGGTTCCTCATGGAGCGAAAAGTGAGCAGACGCCGTATTTTTCTCTTTGGACTCATCAGTTCGCTTGTTGTTGCAATCATTATTGGAGCTCTGGGCTTTGCTGAGAGGAACAACGCTGTCCTTTATACGATGGCCGTCATTCTACTAGTCGAAAGCTTCATGTCATTCCTGGGTGTGCAAGCCACTTTATATCCAATTGTTGCAGAGATGCCTTCGAGTGCTCTCCGTCCCAAAACTGTGGGTCTAGCTCGTGCAATCATGAACATTGTGGCACTCATCAACGGAATTCTGATTCCCAAGATGCTCAATGACGGCGATGGTAACTGGAATTGGGGCCCGAAATGCGATCTTTATTTCGCTGGTTGGCTCTTGGCAGCAACTATTTGGGCCTTCTACCGACTTCCAGATGCCACGAAGCTCACATACGCAGAGATCGACGTTCTGTTTGAGAACCATGTCCCGGCAAGGAAGTTCGCGACGACCAAGGTGGACATCACAGAGGCCAAGATCGCTGATGGCGATGAGATCGGAAAGGTATAAGTATTAGGCATGACCTCGGGCGTTAGCATAATACATGGTTGAACTAAACGGGACTTGGCTGCGAGAGTACGATCCTATGTTTTTTTTTTCAGGGCAAGTAGCAGACTAATCGCTCATATTCGTAGTGCGAGAAGCTATTCCAAAAGATTACGCTGCGACTACTACGCAAGCATGTGAGAACGGAGTATATTGACTGAACATCTAGAACATCTAGTGGTCGTGTTTATGGAAGTAGCTCTCTGGCGGCCCAAGGTAGCTAGGCCTCTCACCGCCAAAGTCTAAAACAATCTTCTGAAGGACCACACCAGGCTCTATCGCCCACAACTTCAGGATATGCTCACCAGGTGCCGCGTTATGCAGCGTCGACCGTTTCCACATATCATCGGCAACTCCCTGTTCCCAATCGCGCGGTACCAGCTCCTTCTCTCCTGTCGGCGCAATGCTGACGTACTGCAATTTTTCATCGTCCACCGCGATTGCATACTTCAGAGGGCGCTTCTTGCCGCTGAAATTGAGAGAGGGCGAACAGTAGACGGTAATCTTAACGTCTGCAGGCGAAAAAGAAAGGAAGCTGTATTCCAGTAGTGGAGAACCGGTGTGAGGATCCTGAGTTGGAAGCGAAGTGGGCCACAATGTTACTCCTGAGAGCGTGTGACCCATTCCACTGATAGTGATATAGCTTGCGTTTTCGTGCTTGGTTGAACGAGTATAGTGCTCAGCTTCGATACTGATAAATCCATCCGACTCGACAAATCCTTGTTTAAACGTAATTGGAATCGCCGGATTGTGAATGGGCACAGTGATGAGATGCCCACTCCCGTCGTATGGAAGTGACTGGAGCTCATCTTCGGTGTTAGCCACTTGGAAACACACAGAGCTTTCAAGTTTAGCGCCCGCTGGAACTGACGACCAATCAACACTAATCTCAGCTCGACAGTCTTCGGCATCCTCGCCCGAGACTTTGCCTGTAGGCGGTTCAACTTTGACGTAACGATCTTTAGGCACAAGCTTCCAGAATTGTGACGACCTGCCCGAGTATCGAGCAAAAATGTCAACGAACCTTGATGCAGGACCAAATGGGCTCAGCGGAGGGAGAGCTAGCACCTTGCCGTTAAGTTCATGGAAACGATCATCACCAGGGACAGAAGCATAGGACCCCTCAACGCCGAAGGCTACTTTGCCCTTTGTCGCTTCAGATTCCTGAACAAAGACTAGCGGGGGCAGAGCATCACGCATAGGTTGTTGCCAGTAGTTGTACCCAAGATGTGTCTGCTCCATCATATGGTTCCACTTGCCCCCCAACAGCGCGTGATACTCAGCAGTGAGCTGCCCGTCGCGCTTGAAATCTTCGAGAACATTGTGGGCGACTTTGTTGGTCGTTGAGCGCTTCTGTTCTGCAAACAAGTTGTTGCGTCCAGCATTGATATGAATTCGATACACAGTGAACGCCGCCTTGATTGGATGCAATATGAGCTGGACAAAGCTAGGTTTCAAGTTCTCCTCCAGCTTCCGATAAACAGTCTCTGCTCTTCGTTCGAGTTCGGCCCATTCAGAAAGAACACGTTCCGCTTCGCGATAATTCACGAGACTGAATACGGAAGGGTCAATGAGCTCGTACTTGCGCCTCGACGCATATCGAGAGTAGGTGTCCGCAATCTCAGCTATCGATTCGCCATGTTCATCTCCAAATTCGCGAGCAGCCCACTGAACGAGCCACGCCGATAGGTTATCGTAAGACCAACTGTCCATATCATAGGCGAGATCAAAGTAGAGACTCATTGGAAGCTCCTGTGGCTTGATATCGCCGACATTGACAATCCAGACACGGTCCGCACCACGCTGGTATGCGAGGTGTAACTGCTCCCATATTCGTTGTAGCGAGTTGTTGTTCATCCACTTGTAGTCTCGCGGATCACCCACATAGTCAAAGTGGTAGTACAAGCCAGCACCGCCAGTCCGCTGGCGTTCGCTGTCTAGAGGGAGGCGTCTAATGTTGCCCCAGTTATCATCACACCACAACAGTGTCACATCATCGGGAACATCCAAGCCGTCTTCAAAGTACTCTTGGACCTCTTTGTAGATACACCACATCTGTGGAATCTCTGTCAGGTCCTTGTCGGTGATGACATCACTGAGAATTTTGCGCTGCGCCTGTACAACGTCCTTGATCACACGGATTGCCTCTTCCTTGGGTAACTCCATTGCGAAATCATCGTATCCTCGCATTCTGATGTTAGTCTCCTTTTTTGCATATTATGTGAACCAGAACATATATAGCATACCCAAGATTGTAGATACCCTCATAATTCTTGACTCGCTGGACACCAAGCCGGAAGTACGGCTCAATTTCCTGCTTATTGACGTTCCACTGCCATGGTCCTTTACCGAACTTGGGCCACTCGTGTGTCGCACGCAAGAGAGGTTCCGTATGACTTGTTCCCATCACCACGCCATATGCATGTGCCAGTGCTGGGTTCCTCTCATCGTCAACGTTGAACATGCTAGCCCACATGGCTGGCCATAAGTAGTTGGCCTTTAGGCGGAGCACAAGCTCGAAAACACGAGCGTAAAACGATGAGTTGAACGGCGAGCCCCACTTGCTTTGTTCAAAGTTTTCTTTGGCCCAGTTGGTGATACAAGGCTCTTCATCATTGATGAAGAACCCGCGGTACTTGATAGATGGACTCTTTTGGTGCCTGACAGTTGCAACAGCATAGACTGCGCTGCGCTTTGTGGGAGCGACGTCGGCCCACCAATAGAATGGAGATACGCCAATCTGCTCCGAAAGGCTATAAATGGCGAATATCGTACCTCTTCTATCACTGCCGGCGAGCACGAGGGCGCTGTCCACGCCAGAAAGAGGATCCGGCACCACAGCAGTCACAAATGCCTCCCACTTTCCCTTGGTTTGTGAGACATCGAGCTTGCCTTGCGAAATCAGCGAATCGATGAGCTTCGAATGGCCAATTGTTCCCGCAATGATCTTGACCTTCTCGAATGATTTCGCTGCCTCGAAAGGCGTAGATAGATAGAATGGGCCCTTGGGCTCGAAAGACTCCCCCATGTGGGTGGATGGCGTGAAGTACTCAAACTTGCCAGTGGATTCCAACGCACCGCTCACTTGAACAGTAAGATTGTGACCGGTGATCTTTCCAAAGTCGTCGCCAAGGTCACCAGCTGCTCGGATAACGCCCCAGTCCTCATGGCCATCCAGGAGAATAGAACCCGGACACCCGCCAATCTGGATGGAACCATCAACTGGATCGAAAGCAATAATGCGCTCGCTGGACCTCATAGTATTGTTGATTGTGCTCCAACGTGGCGGCGTTTGGCCCCATAGAAGTAGTGAAACGCAGATCTGCAATGTTCCCGGTGTCTAGACCAACCGGCTGGGTAAATTGAGCTCGCATGATCACGAATTCCGTCTATCGCCGGAATTCAGCCGACAGGAGCATCTAATGACATATCGGAGTAATTCGCCGTACGTACCACCCCACCGACCCCACATTTAATCTGTAATTCAGCCGACAGGAGCATCTAATGACATATCGGAGTAATTCGCCGTACGTACCACCCCACCGACCCCACATTTAATCTGTAATTCAGCCGGGGACGGGCCCTTGCATATGGATGACCAAGATCTTACGTAATACGCACGCCCGTTCTCCCTGGCTAGACCTAAACAGTTCATCTTGTCGCCCAGCGTAAAAACAGCCCATTGTGACCGGTCATGCAACCCAAGTTAAACAAATTCCTTCTATTCGGGGACTCAATTACTAGGAGAAGCGCCTCGCAAGCTTTCGGGTTTAATTTGGCGCCCGCCCTGCAAGACGGTACGTCCACATCTACCCACCCGCCGACCCCTCTAACCAAAAGACTACTCCTGCAAACTCGACGTTGTCATAAGAGGCTTCGGCGGATATAACACTGAGATGGCTAAACATCTTCTACAAGATATCCTGGACGATCAAGGAGCAAAGGATGGAAAAATTGCTCTGATGGTGAGAACATCAATTTGCTCCTTAGCGGCCAATACTGACATTAGACCTTGTTCTTTGGCACCAATGACGCGTCACTCGGAGATCAGCATGTTGATGTGCGCAAGTACGAAGAGAACCTTGAGGAAATGATTGAAAAAATCAGGTCATACGGTATCGCGTTGATTGTTATCGGCCCTGCATTGCATGAGGATATCGAGCACACGGGAGAACGATCCAGCGAAGTCAACCTCCAATACTCGCAGGCAGCACAGAAAGTGAGCAATAAGCTGAATGTTCCATTTATAGATCTGTGGTCGGCGTTCGCACGCGCTGTCGGATGGACGCCTGGATCTCAGTATCCCTCTGCGGACCTCGGCTCCCTCATGGAAGACGGGATCCATTACAACAAAGGAGGCTATGAGATTCTATACTCAGAGATCATGGACGCCATTAGAACTGCATATCCAGACTCGACTCCTGAATCCATGCCGCTGGGGTTTGCTCCCTATGCAGACATTTTGCACACTCCAGGAGGCAACTACAAGCGGGCATTGGAGGAGTGGAGCCCGAATTGAGTCATATACTTTTATATTTATTCAACACAACATGAGGCTCGCACGCGAATGCTCGTATCACAATGATTATCACGCACTGTTGAACCATTCACGAGTTGAAACACCCTTGACGGTCGGAGGTGTAGCGCCTTCGGGCTCAAGTTCCAGGATAACGATCTCATTAGATCCATCAGTACGCAGGAAACAGCCTGGCAGATATAGGCTCTGCTGTGGTCCTCTACTCCAGTACCGCCCAATGTTCTTGCCATTAACCCAAACAACACCCTTGCTGCCACTAACAACCAGGAAGGTGTCTCGCGAGAGCACACTATCGCCAGATGGCGTTGCAAAAGATCCTTTGAAGAATACTGGCTGTTCATTGTCTTCGCCGGGCTCATTTCCTGAACTAAGCTCAGGTAGTTCGCTTAGTTCAGCTGAGAACATTCCCCACTGCTGGAGCACCTCACCGTTGACAGTCACATTACCAACAATCCCCTTTCTTTGGTCAACCATTCTTGAACCATAGTCGACGCGTCCCAGGTTCTCGACTAGTAGCTGCAATGTATCACCCTGTTTGAGCGATACTGTGACCGCAGGAGGCGCCTCAAATGTGTTATCAACCACACCGATGCGCTTCCCGTTCACAAAGACGGTGATGCGGTCTCGAGGCTGATCACCGGCCTTAAGTTCGCCCTCGATATCATACCGGACAAGTTGTTCATACAATACGTAGCCATAGGACTGGCCAATTGCTTCCATATGCTTTGGGAATTGGGCGCGTGTCGCCGGTAAGCCTAGCGTTGCGAAAAAGCGTTGCGAGAGTTCCGAGACAGTGAAATCCGGAATCTCGGCAAGAGAAGGAGTCTCTGGGATGTCTGGAACATCGTGTGCGGTGTGGCGCAGGATGGCATCTCGCAAAGCGTGGTACAACTTGGTGGGACGACCAGACTCGTCCAGTGGGGCACCATAGTCGTAGCTGGTTGTCACGGCCTGCAAAAAAGCTCCGGGCCAGATTCCTCCATTGTCGAAACGCCAATTCGTACCTCCGTGGAACATATAGTAATTCAGGGAATGATTATTCATAAGGACCCACTCGGTGTCGTTTGCAGCAGAGATAATCTTGGAGTCAGTAGGATCAGAATGATCCAAAGTATAATTCCAGTAGTCAAACCAAGTCGTATAATACTCTCCGCAAAGAAAAGGGCCCTTCATTGACGAATCTGACACATGCTCTTCGATGGCGTCCACACCTGCTTGCGGGCTGCCGTCTGTTTCTGCCAGTACTCCCTCAATGGTACCGTCGTCCAAGTATCTTTCTCCCGCACCATCGTTTGTATAAAGAAAGAGCTCAAACTCTTCCCATAACATATCCCTGAGAGCGCGAAGGTACTCCTTGTCGGAACCAAAGCTTCCATATTCATTTTCGAGTTGTACCATCAAAATAGGGCCCCCTTGAGTAACCTGTAGCGAGTGAACTTCTTGAGAGATCCGAGAAATAAATGCCTTAGAACGCTCAAGGAAAGGGCCATTGTTCGCGCGAACTTGCATGCCATCAATTTGGTCGAGCCAGGCTGGAAATCCGCCCCAGTCATGCTCGCCGCATATGTACGGGCCTGGCCGTAGGAACACATTGAGGCCTTCTTCTTGGGCTAGCCGGAAGAACGATGCAATGTCATTATCGCCGGTAAAGTCCCATGTGTCTTTCTCGGGCTCGAGGAGATTCCAGAACAAGTACGAAAAGATAGTATTTAGTCCCATTGCACGAGCCATCGATAGCCTCTGACGCCAGTACTCGTGAGGAATGCGCTGAGGGTCCATTTGCCCACCGACTACCTGGTAAGGCTCATTATTAGGAAGAAAAGTGGAGTTTGTGTACGTGAATGAACCTCCAGGACCCATGCCTCTTCCAGCAACTGCCGGCCAAACCAATGCCAGAAGCAATGGCACGGAGATCTGTACCATTTTGATTGAGCTCACTAATCCAGAATACATCTGGCCAAATGCACTTGACCTTTCTTAAGTACAGGGCTGTTGACCATTCCGGGAACGATCGGCAGTTACCACATATCTGCTGGGCAAGACTCAGTATACTCATTAGGGCATTGTTACATTCGTGAAAAAAAAATAGGATGCCGATCTGATCGCCCAAAAAGTGCAAGACTTCATTGCTCCCATGTAGCAGTGCGTGATACTGCTCATTGACTCCGTGTCAGTGTTCGCGGGACTTTTAAAGCCAGTTCATCTATCTGCAAGAGATTCTTTACATAGAGGCGGTAGAGACCATCGATAAAAGTAATATACACCGTTCCGGAATCGCTAAATATGTAACTGGCGAACGTGACCTACGTGTGAGAGAAACCGCCACATCATTTGACGTCATCGCGGGATTCTCAATCCCTGGATCCAAGAGAAGCCTAGACCACGTCCTTGCACTTCGTCCCAATGATCTTTGAAGCAAACACTCTTCATCTTCACCTCCGGACCACCAGGTAAATGGCTGAAATTGCTTTAAGCATCTTTCGGCCACAAATCGTTGAATGAATCACTCAAAGACCCTGGAGGACAGTCTTGGCGGATGGACCTTTTACCCCACAGCACGTTACATAATCAATGATCCCTGCAGATAGCACCTGAGTGATCGTGAACTCTATTTCAGGCACGGTTGAGGAACTGCGGCAAATCGGGATTCGAGCTCAATCTCTTGCTCCTTGTTCTTTTTGTAATTCTATATGCAGTGGGATTGGGCTGTAGCGATATCGGCACTAGCTGAAAACGAAAAAAAGATGCAGTACTACCTGTTCGCGCATGGTCACCCACTGCACTACTGAGTGTAGCTCTAAGACGGTTAACTAGGACTGATCGGACGGGAAGTCGTTCTTTCGCCTTGATATGACCGCATCTGTAAATTAACAATTGCTGTTGATTTTGATAAGCCGATAGTGATGATATTCGGCATATATACTGCATATGTGTATATCCCAAAATAGGTGAGTGTGTGTTACAATGATACACTAAGCAGTCGTTGTATGGCCCTTCATCACTCGTTAAGAAAAAATTGCATGTCTGACCATCTGTCGGAAACCTATAAAGCTCATAACAAGGCAAGAGATTCCATGTCGTCCCTAAGATTAATAAGCAGTATGGGCATTTGATAGCTTCGATCTTATATGAATTTAAGCTTTGAGTGCCTCAGAAAGAACCTTGGCGAGCTCGATGGCCTTCTCATCCTCGTACTTCTGGACGATAACCTGAAGGCCGACGGTTCCCTTGTCGTACTTCTCTGGGTCGTAGGCCTCCCAGACCTTCTTATCCTGATCAGAAATGAACTCACGCTCCTCCTTCACATCGATGCTCTTGTCGGACTTGAGAACAGGGACTGCGACACCAGGAAGCTCAAGAACGTTTTGTACGACAGTGTACCCAATGTAGTAGAACTCTTTATGAGGGCGCGAACACATGGCCGAGATGGGCGAGATGATGGCATCAATAGGCCGCCCAGTAGAGGTCTGCGAGGCCGTTGCCTGCCATTTCTCATAGTACTCGCGCTCAATCTGGAACTTGAGAGCCTGATTGTCCCACACGGCGCCAGCGCCGATATCCTTGAGAGTTGAGAAGATATCAGCGCTGTCAGGATTCGGCGGCTCGTCAGCGAGAAGCTCCTTGAAGGTTCGACCACCATCAGCAGTAAATGCCTTCATGGCAATCATGGCGGCTTCGGCATGTCGATGGGGCACCCATTCGATGACTTCGTGGCCAGCCCGCTTGAGTGCCTCAACAGCCTTGTCGACGGCGCGAGCAACAGGCGGCGAGGGCTTCGCGATGCCGTCGTCCTTGATGTATCCAAAAGAAAGCTTCTTCGGCAGCTCGACCTTGCGGTACGGCAGCGGGATTGCCAAAGGATCGTAACGGCTCTTCTCGCAAGTCCAGTTCCACACCGCATTGCAGAAATACTCAATGCTCTCAAGATGGCGAGATAGGGGACCGAGGGTTGTGAAGACTGTAGTCTGTCCCTTGAGTGCGCTCTTCGTGCCAGACTGCGAAAATCGGAGCAGCGTCGTCTTGAGACCGTAGATGCCGCAGCTGTGGGCAGGAATACGGATACTACCACCAATATCGCTGCCGACACCGATGGGTGAACCGCCAAAAGCAGTAAGGGCAGCTTCACCGCCACTGCTGCCTCCCGGGGAGTGGTAGCGGTTCGCAGGGCTCATGCTAGGGCCAAAAGTCGGGCAAGTAGTATCAGCACTCATCATAGCGGGCGGGATAGCAGTTTTGCAGTAGTAAACTGCGCCCATATCCCTAAGCTGAACCACGAGTCCAAACTCGGGACCCTCGAATCGCTTGCCAATCTGCGAAGCAAAGCCAAACACCTCGGTCTTGCCCTTGATAAGGAAGTTATCCTTCATTCCCACCGGAACACCGTGTAGGGGGCCGACGAGCTCCCCGGTCTTTGCGAGGTGGTCGTCCATCTTCTTCGCAGTCTCAAGTGCCTCGTCAAAAAACATCTCAACCAGACAGTTGAGCAACTGTTGAGCGTGGGCAGCACGCTTGCAAAACGCCTCAGTAATCTGCACAGATGTCCAGACGCCGTCCTTTTGCTTCTGAACCAGCTGAGGAACAGTGCTCTCGGTAATTTCCAGCTCAAGGTCTGTGTACAAACCGCTCTCCTTTGGCCAGTTGGTCACATCGGTGACCTCGGGAGCAGGGAGCTTGTCCTTCGGAATCCTCCATTTCGATGGAATCTGCGCATCAAGGTCTGCGCGGGCTTTGGCATACTTCTCTTCAATCGATCCAGAAGTCATTGTGAATGAAAATAGTGTCTTTCTCGAGGCGCTGCCACTACCCTTTATATTGTGCTTAAGTAGTGCCAAGTCCCGCGTTGCATTGCGGAGAACAGTTACACGGGTACACGTTTAGTCGCTGCCGGCATGGATAAGGCAGACGCAGCCCCGGTGTCTGTTCCTGCAAGGGGCTCCCGCGCACGTTATCTCACATAAGCCGTACCCCGCATGGAGCGGGCGCCTAAGTCATACTGGACTTTGACGTTCTCAATCAAAATTAAAAAAGTCTCAATACTTGTTTCAACGAAGCAAGTTTTCTTTTCCATCCAAGTTGCGAGCATGCGAGCTAATGCACAGACTTCTACGTAAACCATGCACACGTAAGCCGATAACATGCACGATAGACACGGGAATAAGCTCACAATGAGGGATTGGAGACGTTTAACGGCCGAAGCGACTCTCTTAATAGTTATAGTTCAGCCTTACAAGCGAAATTAACAACCAACCAGCTTGGTATGCCTACTTGCAATTTGCGCTATTATCCCATATCTTCGTGTTGCGACAGTGCTATCTACCCGGGACCGAGTGTCTCAGATGACCCCTGTTGATAAGGTTTGGCTATCTCCCAAAGCCTTATCCGTGACTCGGTCCTAGCCTCGGGTTGCATGTCGGACCCCGCAGTGGGGTCCTTTTGAAAAGTTACCTCGTCGGGCCACGAGCACAGGTCAGTGCATGGTACTGGCACGCAGATCGATTATAATCGCATAGGTAGCAGTGCTATTCTGGCCAGATCGTCTAGGCTGTGTCATGGAGACGATGCACGGTCATTCCAAAATGGTTTGCCCAAGATTGTCTTCGTTAGAATGGCAGACCAGATAAATATCGAGTACACTGAAGGGCTTGAAATCCAACCGTCGGAAGAACATGTGGAAACTGGGTGTCCTGTCTCTCGTACTGATAGTGCCAGCGGCTGCGCTACCTCAAGGTTGCGCCGTCTCGCCCAAGGTGCAGCAGCTCGTTAATGCCATGTCTACTATCGGCTCCAAGGTCGAGGCCACGAATAACGCGGTCACTGCTTACACAGCATCGGGTGGTCTAGTGGGAGCGCTTTCAATTCAGCAAAAGGAACAAGAGCTCGACAAAGCCGTACAGGATGCTGTCAATATTGCTCATGCTGGTGCCAAGGTGACGAACTACTGTGACGTGGCGGGCATTACAGAAGCAGTCAACGGGTTTGCTCCAACTACGAGTGCCCTTCTCTCTAGTATTGTGCAAAAGAAGTCCGAGTTCGACAAGGTAGGAGTAACCAACATTGTTTCAAAGGACCTGACAACGCTAAACGTCAAGACAAATTCGCTAATTAGCGAAGCTTACGCGAAGCTGCCTTGCTCGGGAATTATCCAGATGCAAAAAGGCATTGAAGGGATCCAAGCGAGCTACTTTGCCGCAACCAAGGCCTATGGCGTTACTTATCAGCCCGCACCTTCACCGCCAAAGTGCTAGGCCAATGAGTATGGAATCGTCTATAGTCCAGTTATAATATCAACTAGTCACTTATACAAGGCACGCGGCCCTAATTGCTCGTCGGTATTAGACAGCATTGAACGTCGCCTGGTACGGAATGGTACCATTGGGGTAGTTGTGCGCGGTGGTCTTCTCCCAGTTCCAGTAGAAGTCGAGATGCTGAGGAAGAGTAGAGTTGACACCGCAGTCCTCAATGTAGTTGAAGTCCTTGATGTTGTTGGTGATAAACTTGTCGTAGCTATCAAGCGAGCACGAGTATCCAGGACCATCCATGCAGCCATCAACAGGAAGCACGGCCTCGTTCAGCACCAGGCGAACGTAGGTGTTGTTGCTAGTCGAGTTTGTCGAAGAAGTCGTGTTCTGAGTCGTTGCGTTGGCCGACTGGTAAACCTTTGAGACTTCAGGGCTGCACGACAGGCGCTCAATAGTTAGGTGTGCCGCCATGGGCACAATGTCAGTAATCTTGTAGGTCTTGAGGTAGTTGAAGTTAACCTTATCGAGGCTAGGCTTTTCGGACGGAATCAGGACGCCCATGGCAGACAAGGCGGCCGTGATGTAACCGTCGTGGCTAAAGGTCCAGAACATAGTTCCAGCTTCCTCAGGGCCCTGCTTCAGAAGAGTGAGAGTTGCGTTTGCAAAGACAGAGCCGATAGGCTGACCGTTGCCCGGAGAGCCAGGACCGTAGTAGCAGTAGAACAGAAGACTGTTGGCATACTCGAAAGCGACCCACTCGTCCGAGGTGAAAAGGTCGGCCCACTGCGAGCGGCCGCGAGCGACAATTTCAAAAGCGGACAGCGACATGAGCTGGAAGATGTCTGCGCCAGTGATGTTCAGAGCTGGGTTCTCCGACATAAGACGGTTAGCTGCGACTTCAAACTCAGGCATCACGAATGGAGTCATGAGACCCGCAAGCGACGTCTTGTCACCGACCTCACAGGTTGTGTACTCCTTGGGCGTACAGACAGGGGCCACCGAGTTGGCACCTGCAGCAGCGGTCTCATCAATAAGCTGGACTGCAGCCAGCGTGGAGTAGTTGTAACCCATGAAGCCCTCACCAAACTTGCGGCCGGTATCGAGCACGCGCTGGTACTCGCCAGCAAAAATGGGGACCATCGACTGGCCATCCCACAGGTGGCCGTAGCGGACGGCGTACTCGGCGCCTCGCTGGTAAGCGTCAGCAAGGCCGCTGTAAGGACCGGAAGCGAACTCGAGCTCGTAGTAGCTTTCGCTGGGCACAAAGGTCTCCCAGTTTTCGACAAAAGCCAGGCTTCCGTTCAGGTTGGAGGCACTCTTAATTCTTTCCACAACCTCCTCAATCGCCTCACCGGTGCGGGCATCAGAGTATCGGGTACCGTGACGGTGTAGCATGATAACCTGGTCGACCTGACATCCGACAGGAGGGTCTCGGTCAATACCGACAGCCTGTCGGTCAGTGTAAGGGCCAGAGTTTCCCGTGTACTTGATGGTGCTGTAGCCATCCTTGGGATGCTGATTGTATTCGCCAACTCCGAGGCCCACTCGGCGGCCGACAACGGTTGTCGCGAGGGCACTCAGAATGACCGCGATGTTCACCATAGAGCCGTACATCGTTAATTGTTCAAGTAGAAGAGGGTGCTCGTGTCCTACTTATAATTGCAAAACCATTCCCCACGGAGTTATAAAAAAACGTGCCTGGCGTGCATTGAGGTAGGTTACTTTTCAACACCAGCATCGCATGATGCATTCGGTCAGGATCACTCGGATGCCAGCAACAATGACGGCATGAAATATGAATTTCATTTGTTCCAGTAAATCATGGCAGATAAAGTAGACATCTATCGGGTAAAGTTATTGAGGAGCTTTGGAATGGTCGCCTTTTGCTAATCATTGGTCTCGGTTCTCCAGTTTTCACACGTGCATGCGAACAGATCGGCATATGTCATGCAGGTGCATTAAATAGCGTTGCGCGGCTGAAACTTCAATGCAAGACTAATTGCCCCACGTGGGGCGCGATCTCCATTGGCAGTGGGAGAGCTCTCCACGTGCTTTGCTCGAACACTGCGTTGATGCAGCACGTCGATAATTCGGATCTAGTAGCTACCGAGACATCCGGTCACCGCCGCAAAATGGTGCATGCCCTTTAACAGTTGTGATTGGCGTTTGTCTCCACCTCGACCCCACAATGCAGTGGAGGCATTAGCATCCGAAACCGAGCCATGAGATCCCAGAATGCCAGGCCTGGGTATGCAATTTGAATTGCCTAAGTACTATACGTAGCTCAAGGTCTCGATACAACATTCAGTCTTGGCGCGGTATCTTCCCTAAGCTCTGAGACGGTAAATGCACGCAAGTGTCCCGGTATGTGCGCACTGATTTACCATCCTATTATGTCAGTTGCAGCAAGGTAGCTTCCGGTCCCAAGCAGACTTTGTGAGGCTGTGTATTTGAAAAGGGTACAAAGCGCATTACGTGCATACTGCTGAACTGTACCACTGTACCTCCACGGAGATTAAGAAGCTGACTACAAATGTTAATCAACTATGGCGACGCAGCGTAGTAGAAAAGAATGCCACACAGAACAACACTATTCCCATGGAGATATGGAGAAACAACTGTGTCTCAAAGGTTGCAGATGGCTGGGAGATAGCCAAAAACTTCTTCAATTCAAACATGGAACACACCATAGTTGCGCGAGCCTGGTCAGATCCCAGTCTATGTGACTCTGTTATTTGGCTTATGGGACTGTAAATGTTCGATTCAGGTAAGTTACGTGAACGCTGCCTCGGTTCCTATGTTGCTCCTTCTCAGAACTTATGTTGGAACCACGGAAAGCCAAACCCGAGAGCGGGCGTCGATGATCTTTTAATATCCCGATGCGTATAACCCGCCAAACTGGCAAAGACATGATGTTGAACGTTCGTCCATTGAGTCGGTATTGACAGTGGCGTGAGACATGAAATTAGTGGGAGGTCACGATCACAAATGGATGCGCTAGGAAATGTCCGATACCTGGAACCTGTCCTCAAACCCTCCAGAGCATCCACACTGTGCATATTCGCATGAAACACGACATGAAAAGGAGTTATCCGACCAAAAAAATGCTGCCGCTAGTGTGATAGCCGATCCCCAACGGGTCTTGCCCCAATCAGATAACTGGTATCTTCTGATTATTGAGTCATGGGCAAGGGCATGAGTCAACATTTGCCAGTTTAGGCAAAAATGTTAGGGCAGTGAGTCGCAGTGTGATTCACCCCTCATCTCGGTACTCGCCCGGAATAGCCAAAGGCCTAGGTACCTATCAACCACAATGAGAAACGCCGCAATGCTCATGAACCACCTTGCCTCGAGTATTCCTCGAGCTTCCAGGGCGAGCCTCTCTGGTCAGGCTCTTACCAAAGCCATGTCTGCTACCAAGCCGACTCCGCAATGGACAAAGGCAGAGGTCTCTGAGATATACAACACTCCCCTCATGGAGCTCGTTTTCTCTGCCGCCACTGTCCACCGCAAATTCCATGATCCTTCCAAAGTGCAGCTGTGTACTTTGATGAATATCAAGACCGGTGGATGTTCTGAGGACTGCAAATACTGCGCTCAGAGCACGCGCTACTCCACAGGAGTAGGAGCAGAAAAGCTCGTAACGCTCGACAAGGTCATGGAAGAAGCTCTCCAGGCTAAGGAAAATGGCTCTACCCGATTCTGTATGGGTGCGGCCTGGCGTGATATGCACGGCCGAAAGAGCGGCCTCAAGAAAATTGCAGCCATGGTCCAGGAGGTCAACAAATTGGGTCTCGAAACCTGCGTGACTCTTGGAATGGTCGATGACGTGCAGATGAAAACACTCCATGAAGCAGGATTGACAGCGTACAATCACAATGTTGATACTTCGAGAGAGTTTTATCCGAGTGTGATCACTACGCGAAGCTACGATGACCGTCTGCAAACGATTGAGAACGTTCGCAGCTCTGGAGTGAGCGTTTGTTCCGGTGGTATTCTCGGACTCGGAGAGACTCCTGAAGACCATGTCAGCTTCCTTCATACTCTGTGTACCATGGAACAGCATCCCGAGTCTGTACCAATCAACAAGCTTGTACCGATTAAGGGGACACCTCTAGGCGAGGAGCAGAAGAAGATTCAACTGACACATGAGCAAGTTGTCCGCACTATTGCCGCCGCGCGTTTAGTTATGCCGTCGTCTATTATTCGAATCGCAGCTGGACGCTACACCATGAAGGAGTCAGAACAAATGATGTGCTTCATGGCGGGCGCCAACGCTATCTTTACGGGCAAAAAGATGCTCACTACCATGTGCAACGGATGGGACGAAGACAAAGCCATGCTGCAGAAATGGGGTCTGGAGCCACTGAAGTCGTTTGAAAAGAGCACTATGCCGGTTGCGCAAGCTATTTAAGTAATTCGTACAGTCATACATTTTTGAATAGACTAAAATCTATATCATTGTCCGTAAAGTTCATAAAGAGTCTGCCAAAAGCACGCGTGAGGTGTAGTCAAACGTTCTGTCACCGGAATACGAGTCATCGGACTCGCTGGATATCAAATTTTGCCCGAATGGCGAGGCTAGACCAAACTTAAATGCAAATGACACTACCAGCTGCCATATACTACCCTGCCTCTTATCGTAATTCGAGTTCTTGAGAATGAGGCTGACGATTTTGAGTGCCAGCTTGATCTCTGGCATGCAGTCGGTCAAGTATTGGGGAGCCTGACGGATCGAAGAGTAGAGGACATCGAGAGCAGCCACCAGGTAGTGGTTGTACTGGATTTCGCACTTGCCGTAAAAGTCCGTGTTGAAGTACAGCTGGCCCAGCTCTCTTATGCAATCGCGCGCCGTATTGATCGCAGGCTGAAGAAGCATGTTAGATGTGCAGCAACGATAAATGTGCAGCAGCATCAGGTTGGACTTGAGGTACATGATCCATTTGAGCTTGCCAGAGCTCTTTGGAGACGGTCCGCCACCTCCACCCTTGAGCTTCAGTTCGGCAGGAAGCGACGTCTGCCACTGGTGCAACAGAAAAATCCAGTACTGAATACTGTCACTTGTTGCCGTCGAATGGCGCTTGGAGCTTATGAACTCGAGAATCTTGCCTGTGAGCTGGCTGTAGTGGATCATATAGTTGAGATGAAGCGCCCTAAACATGTCGTCCTCGGACGTGCGCGAGGGAAGGATCAGACCGCCAGTATACTGTGGAAGCTTTTGGTCAATCTCCTCATCTCTGAGAAGACACGGCCTCTTGGTGTAGATAGCCAGTCGCCGGTCCATACAATACAAGCACCAAAACAGTAGCCTGCAGTACTCCTTCTGGACGGGCGCGGAATATCGTTCGTCCAGTTCCTTGGAGCTGTGGAGTCCCATCTCCAGCGCCAGAACGCTGGCGCATCCGAGCGTTTTGTACGCCAACAGACCCATGTCGCTGTGGAATTGAAATTGGTGAATCAAGATCATGTAAATGATAGAGGAGATATCCGCCGCGCGGGACATGACGTAGCGGTCGTATTTGGCACTCACATCGTCTACAAGCAGCTTGCCCGCAAGCACGTGGTTGCTCGCCACCGAAGAAGCGATGCTTATGCAAAGTTTGATATTCCTCATATCGTCCTCGCTTCCGTCCTCCAGCCGGCCATTTGCACTGTAAAACGATAATATCCGCTCCAGCTTAGACTGCAGCTCACCCACCCCAAAGATCGGGTACAGGCAGTTAATTTCCATATCCCATAGGTCCAGCAGACCCATCGCATCACTGTAGGGTATGCCGGCCAGTTCCTTTTCTTCAAATGCTTGGGCATGCCCTCCTGTGGCCGCACCCAGGTATGTATCGCGGCCCAGATCCGAGCCATCCAGGCCGCAGTCGTCTGCCGTCCGTTTACTTGGCACCTGACTCGGCCCAGGTGTAGGTGGCAGTGGGACATCCACCGGAACTCGCGTATCGTCTTGGTCATCTACTGTCTTTCTGCCGAGGAAGTAACAATTTGGCTCGATGCCGTCAATCAATGAAGGCGGAAGCCCATATGTCGGGGATGCAGAGTTGTTCAACACTGCCAATGATATTTGCGGCAGAAGCGATCTTGGGTTAGTTGGTCGTAGGCATTTGTCCCTGCGAGGACTTACGGTTCTGGTATTTCCATGGCGTCGAGCTGCTGATTTAGCGACGAGTTTGTGCTGGGAGGCGGCACCATCACCTCGGGCCCCTTGCGCACTGGATACACGCACGACAGGTGCATGTTACTGCAACGCTGGCATGGATTCAAGCCGTTGCACTTAATCTTCCGTCGTTTGCATTGTAGGCTTGCTGTCAGCTGGGTTTCGGTAACTTCTCACGGTTCCAGGTATATAGACGGGGTGCCTCGGGCCGTTTCTTGTTCCTGGCCCGTGGCGCACGAGTCGAGCAGGAATCTGATGTTTCCCCCGACCGGCTTACCACAGTGATCTACTTGAGCACAAACGCCAGTAGCCGATCTCCCCGAGAATAATTCTTTACCGCTTATGTACTGATCGTGGATAAGACGTTCTACCCTACCGATGACAGCGGGACCGAGTTTGCTCTTGTTGCCTAACTTACCAAGCACAGTTCACATATTTTGAGCGCTTTCGGCGTTTTTGCTGGTGCTCGTTCCGCCGTGACGAATCCGCAGAAAAAGTGTCGGCAGTGCCGGCAGTGTCGACAGTGTCTGTCGTACTGACGCTAAACATGGAACTCATGATGAGTTACGTCGTGGTGGTAAACCAGTACAAGACTAAATCCAGCTTTAGTCAACGAGGGGTCGGCCCCGCATCTCTGTTCCCTAGCCCATCTCTCTAGTTGGCGATGATGGCTCACGGATGCCCCAGGCTCTGTTGCGCTGGCAACGCTCGGCAAAATCCTGCCAAAGCTTCACTGGCCAATTCCGCGCCAGCCGCACGCAGGTCGTCATTAGGTGGGCAAGGAGAGTGGGGTATGTGTGCTTGGCTTGCCTCAAAGCTTGGCATCGCGGTCTGTGCGTTGTGGCTAACCGCCGAGCTTGCAAATCCAATCCAAGTATTTTTTTTTTTTGACTTTTTGGTTAGCTGTCTAGATCCGCGTAGAAACTGTTCGGAGTGTCGATAGGACACAGATCAACCGCGAGGCGATTGGTATAGCCGAGATGAACCGTTCCACGCAGAGAACACACGAATACAGAATAGACTAGCGATGTAATCGATACGGTAACGCAGGTCACTTATGGGCAGGAAGGATGGTGCCAACAAGGTCGCCAAAGCCGACGTAGCCTTCGTCGTCGTTGCCAGCCTGGGCGCGAATGATGACAGTGTCGCCGTCTTCAAGGAAGCGACGCTTCGCACCACCAATAACAACATCTTGTGTTCCGTTGTATGACATCTCAATGAGAGAGCCATACGACTCGGTCGTTTCCCCCGATATAGTTCCGGAGCCAAGAAGGTCGCCGGTGCTGAGATTGCAGCCAGTTACCGTCTGTTGCGCAACCATTTGCTGAAACGACCACAGCAGGTACTTGAGCGAGCTGCGTCCGACAACTGCACTTTGCCCGTCACCGGTAGAAATTTCTACCTCCGAGGGAATATCAAACACAGATTGCGTCTCCTTTTCCGCCAGGTAGTCCTGCACGGGCCCATGCACTGCCTCGTCGCGAGAGATCGGTGCCGCTTTGAATGGCACGAGGGCGTCGTACAGCACAACCCATGGGGAAATGCTCGAACCAAAGTTCTTCGCAGTGAAAGGGCCAAGCGGAACGTATTCCCAAGCTTGAATGTCTCGAGCCGACCAGTCATTGAAGAGCACAAAGCCAAAGATATAGTCGGACGCGCTGTTAACGTCCACAGGGTCACCCATGACGCTAGGCTTGGATATAAAGGCTCCAAACTCGAGCTCAAAGTCGAGCTTCTTGGTGGGCCCATAAACAGGCCTCTTTACTGCGGCCTTCGGGTCGGCCAGCGTCTGGCCGCGCGGCCTCCGGATTGGCGTGCCGGAAACGACAATTGACGAAGCACGTCCATGGTAACCAACAGGGAGATGGTAGTAGTTCGGTTGCAAGGCGTTTTCTTTGCCGCGAAAGATCACTCCACAGTTGTAGGAATGATTGAGTCCGCAGAAAAAGTCAGTGTAGTCACGGATCTGCATAGGGACGTGGTTGCGCACCTCTTTCAAGTTGTAAATGACCTGTTTCTGCAATTCGGGCTTCTTCTCGAGGACATCCGAATAGGGGCCATCCAGAGTGAAGACCTGCTGCAAGTACTCGCGCACAGTTCGATGAGTCTGACGTCCCAGCTCGGCAAACGAGTTAAGCACCGGGCTGTCAAACACACGTGCATCAAACGACGTCAGCGGCTGCGATTAGTAACTGAATGGGAGGAGAAAGTGCATTATATGAACTTACTGCGAATCCCCCAGCATGCGCGAACTTGCGAAGGTCGAGAACGGAGTTACCGATGACCACCGCGGGACGCTGTGTGCCCTCTTTGGCGGTCGAGACAATTCCAAACGGGATGTTCCTCAGTGAGAACGGCGACTTGGAAGGGATTTCTATCCAGCTTTTGAGACTCATGCTTTTTCTGACTTCTTTCAAGGCCAATTAGCTGCTAGTTCGTTGGATCATATAGTTAGCGAATTCAAGGAACGTTCCGCGGGGCTGATGTGGGGAGCTAGCGCCGCATGATCCGCCGTCTACAACCGAGGCGGGAAGCCGTCAATTGGTGGGCTCTTAGCAAGAAGTCAACTATGACATGTTTGACATGGCCACCGAAGCACCCCTATTGCGTTTTGGTACTATGTTAGGACGTCACACCAAATTTAGATGCTTCGTCCCAGTTCTAAGGTAGTTGACAGATTTGTCGATGCATTGTTGCATTTCCCCTCCTGCGGAATGTGCGTTCGCCGTGCAGGTCCGTCACGCCTCAACTCTAAGAGTTCCGCTCTCTGCCAAGTGAGGAAATCTCACAAAGATCGCTGCCCGGAGGGACAAATTGAAAAGCACAGCGATATGATGCAATAAACTACTTCCGCAGCTTCCGTCTTACATGATAATCGCTTTGTCATCTACGGTGTTGCGAGAAAATCCAGAGACGGCCGAAAAAGAAAGATTGGCAACTTCCCGTCCTATTGCTGGTATACAGGACTCTATAGGGCGCCGTAGAGTTCACGGAAAGAAGAGCTTGATATTAAATATCAGGGGCATACGCCGCATTGGTTCCGCTTCCAGAATGTTAGGGTTGCGGGGCAAGAATGCGGGGGGTCCCCAGTAATTCACCATTGGATTATGGCTTGTGCATTATCGCCTGCGATGTGATTGGGCCCTCGGTTAATCGCAGTATCGGCACCGAACAGTGTGCGTCGTTCGCCACCGGATCTCTGTGAGATCTTTGGTTGTTTGGCATCTGTCAACCCTACTATTCGGTATGGCTTTGCTCGTTAATAGGTGGGTTAGAATCTTGTGCTCGTCAAAACGTTGCCAAGGCTCGCGTGATGAGATGATCTGGCAAGACACTTAGGAGACATTGGTCTGAGCGAGCGAACAAGGCAACCTGAACTAAATTGCGAGGATGATATCATACAACGTGAGATACAAACTAATTTGTCTCGAATATCTCAACTACCGACCACCCAGTGTCAGAGTCAAATTATTAGCAGATTCACCTTGTCATATATTTAAACATAGCGAGTTGGTCAAACAGTACAGTAAGGCTGAGATGCCGACGAATACATGCGTTCAACGCTGAACTACTCCATCAATACAGCGACATTTGCCTTGTTATGACTCGAAGCGGGGCTCGCGTTCAGGGCCCGAAATCTGGTGCAGCCGCAGGACCAAAAAGCAAATTGAATGCGATCGACGCCCGTCGCCAACGCGGAAAGATGTCAGCAGCCCCTCTTCTTTCAAAAAGTGGAGAAACCTAGACTTGGTATAAAGCTGATGGCCACTGTTCGCCCTTCTTGATATGGAAATCACCCAAGAATGACTCGCCCCACGGAACCCGGTATTCATGAAATTGACATTGTGCCAGGCACAGAGCTTATGCGCGATGGTGAGTCCTAAACCTACACAAGTGTATTCCTCGAGACCGCACTAACACCAGTCGGCAATGTGCACTTCATTCGAAAAGGAAATATAGTCCTTGTCCCTCAGCCTGAAAACAATGAGCACGATCCGCTCAATTGGTCATATCCTTGGAAGATCGCCATTATGGTTGGCGCAATGCTTGTAGGGTTTTGTCATCAGGCTGGCCCTTTTGCTGTTGGCTCGACCGTGCCATACTATGTCGAAGAATTTGATCGGCCAGAGGATGACATTCTGGAGTTCACTGGCTACTTTATTCTGCTCCTTGGTTTCTCTGCCCTCTTCTGGGTCCCGCTCTCAAGCAAGTTTGGTCGCCGCCCCGTGCTCCTGTCCTCTACAGTTGTCGGTGCAGGTATTGCCGTCTGGCGTGCTGTTGCCACGTCGTACGATTCGACTTTGGGTGCTGCGTGTATGCACGGATTTGCGTCCGGAGCGTCACAAACAGTTCCCGCCCAGCTGATCGCTGATGTGATGTTTCTCCATGAGCGTGGTCTGTGGATGGGAACATTCACGGGCTTTATGTTTGGCGGTCTCACGATTGGGCCTGTTATTGCGGGCGTCATGGCAGATCGCTACGGCTGGCGCTCCTTTTGGTGGTTTGATCTCGCCGTTTATGTGTTCCTCTTTGTGTACTTACTCTTCCTTGTGCCTGAAACCAAGTGGGAACGCAAGATAGCCCCTGCGCATATCGCTCGCGTCATCGAGGCCAACGACGGGTCCAGCGTTCACGAGGAGAAAGTCATTATGGACCAGCAGCACAATGAGTTTGCCACGGGTGAGACCACCCCAACAATCGAAGAGCCCGTCGACAACTTTGTCGGCCGCGGAAAGCCATCCAAGAGCCAGTACGCTTTGTGGCACTTTTACGGCGTTGGTATCAAGGCATTGCTGCAACCGTTTACTATTCCGGTCCGTCTTTGCGCCTTTCCTATCATTATCTGGATGTCGTTTGCCTTTTCCGGCGTCTCGTGCAACTTTCTCATCTCCAACTTGACGCAGTCGGCGGCGTTCAGCGCTGAGCCATACAACATGTCTTCGGCCTCGGTCGGCTACATGAACTTTGCGTCCTTTATCGGTATGGTCATCGGCATGCTCACCGCGGGTCCTCTCTCTGACTGGTGGTGTCAGTGGCAAACCAAGAAGAACAATGGCATTCGTGAGCCTGAGATGCGCCTACCCGTCATGATTCCGTTCTTTGTCATTCAGCTGATCGGTTTCGTGTGTATCTCCCAGGGAATGCAGGACAAGTGGCCGTGGGAGGCAATTGTAATTGTTGGCTTCACCTTCACAGGTATCCAGGTCGCAGCCCTTGCAAACATTATTTGCACATATGCCGTCGACTGCTATCGCCCCGTTGCTGGCGACATCTTGTTGCTCGGATCACTTGTCAAAGACTTGTGGGCTTACGGTGTCTCCAAATGGCTTCCCGCCTATTTTATGAAGTCGGGCTTCATCACGCCACTTTGGGTGTGCTACACAGTGACTTTGGTTCCGTTGGCTCTAACAATTCCGCTTTACTTCTTTGGCAAGACATTCCGTCGCTGGAGCCGGAACTCCAGTATCCATGATCTGTGATTTGTGATCTAGTTACACGTATAATGAAATGACGATATCTTGGAAGAGTGCTTTTGTTCTAGCCGACCTAATTCACTTGCTTAGGCAATGTGCCGGGAGGTGTCGGCAGGAGCAATTGCAAAAATTAATTTGACTTGTAATCAAATCTGGATACGTTCTTGCCGCGAAGTGGTCAAAATGTTCGTAAAAAGTGAGTTCCCAAAATGTCAACCTCGGTTAAAAGTTCAAACTCTCGGCTGTGCAGATGCCATGTGCATTTGCATAGCAATAGCAGTCAGATCAACTGGCGGCTAATGCGGAAGAGAACAAAGTTAGAATTATTTCCGGGGACGGGACAGTGATGCATGTCAGTCTGACAAGAGCTTGGTCCGTGGCGCGTGCGGAAATCAGCCAGAGCGGAAACCGATAATGTGCGGCTTGGACTTCAAAGGTCCGTGATGCGGGGTGCAGGGCAAGGTATGTAGTGGTCAAAAACGCCATACTTGAGCCAACTTTAGTTGTTATCCACTCCAATTGGAAAACAGTACCTCAAAGATCGAAAAGGATGTCATTGTCACTTGCTGGAAAGGTAGCTCTCATCACGGGAGGCTCGGCTGGCCTTGGGGCTGTCATTGCGCAAAAGCTCGCTCGCGAGGGATGCAACGTCGCTGTCAACTACTCATCGAGCAAGCAGCGCGCCGATGACCTTGCTGCCTCAATTGCAAAGTCAAGCAACGTCAAAGCCATCACTCTTCAAGGCGATGTTTCCAAGGCTGAGGTCTGCGAGTTGCTGGTCCAGCAGACCGTGAACCAACTCGGCCGCATCGACGTTCTCATTTCCAACGCTGGCTGGACTCGCATCGTCGACTTTACCGACCTCGACGCTCTGACCATCGAGGATTGGCAGGGTACATACGCTATGAACACGCTTGCTCACTTTTTCCTGTTCCGGGCGGCCAAACCTTACTTTGAGAAGAATGAGGACGGCGGCTCATTAGTCGTCACCGGATCGGTCGCCGGCCTCAAGTCCGCTGGTTCGTCTATTCCTTATGCTGTCTCAAAGGCGGGTGCTGCTCACCTTGTCAAGTGTCTTGCTAAGGCACACGGCCCCAAGAGCAGGATCAACCTCGTTGCGCCGGGCCTGCTTCTGACGGAATGGGGACAGAAGTTTGGCGAAGAGAAGATCAAGAAGATCGAGGCCACCATGCCGCTCAAGCAAGCACCTCCCCTTGATGACGTTGCTGAGCTCTTCGTCAGCATTGCAAAGAACCGTGCCATGACTGGTTCTATTGTTGCAGCAGACTCTGGTGCATTGACTATTTGATTGTATAGCATGTACTGAATAGACGACATGACCATTGGGTCATGGTGATAGAGATAAGGACCAAACTAAAACTTTTGTAGTACGTATTTGCTGTCGGCTATGCAGTTAATATTCAGCTCGAATGGGCATCTCTGAATTATGACAGAACTACTCTGTCCCTTCCCATGCCCCTGTAAGGGACCTGGACCTGGGCGGAACCGTCAGCCTCTGCGGAACTGAAATGCCCTTGCATCTGCACGCGGTCCCTAGCATTGTTCCGCAGGTGGTATTGCGTGGGGACGCAGCGGAATCATCGCTACCCCGCAATGAACCTATTGCGGGCACCTCCATTGGGCAATTTGAACCCGTTCCAGAGTAATGCAGTAAAGACGGAACAGCGCTTCTTGGATCCATGCCCCACAGGCTTGCAATCGCCTTATTTGCTTCCGTGGCTGGGCTTTCCGCTCTATTGGCGGATGCGTATAGCATTCCAGATCTGAAGTGGGGTATCTATTGAATGAGGGAAGCGGTAACATATTCGGGTATCTAGTGCGGAACAATGGCGGGACTTTTCCCCGCGCGGGGAACCTATGCTCTCTGTCAGGGAAGGTCGCGAGTCAATGTATCGCCGCACAAACCGTGTATATATAATCGAGTAGTTGAGCTTGTGGTGATTGGTTCTCCAAAAGGAAAATACCGTCATCATGGCCCTGCAAACACTCGTCGCCCAGGGATTTGACAGAGTTCTCAATGATTGGAGGCTCATTGCTCTGGCACCATTTGCGCTTCTTGTCGCTTATTTTGCATTCAACGAGATTCTAAGATCCAAAGCACGCATAAAGGGCTTCGATGGCCCCAAGGGCTGGCCAGTTGTCGGCAATATTCCCGATATCGCTGTTAACGCCGCGGAGAAGTACAGACAGTGGTCCAAGACTTTTGGAGCCGTTTTCCAAATCCAACTCGGCAATGTCCCCATTCTCGTTGTGAATTCCAGTGCCCAGGCCCGTGATATCTTTCTCACCAACTCACGGGCGACCAACTCGCGGCCCATGTTCTATACGTTCCACAAGATTGTGTCGTCGACCGCGGGTTTCACAATTGGCACATCGCCGATGGATGAGTCGCTTAAGCGTCGCAGAAAGGCTGCCGCTACAGCTCTCAACCGTCCGGCCGTGCAGACGTACATGCCCCACATTGATTTGGAAACCGAGAAGTTCGTCGAAGAGTGCCTTGCTGCGTCAGGTGGCCCTGTTGACCCACTTCCTCTCATCCAGCGCGTTTCGCTGAATCTCTCATTGACTCTCAACTGGGGTACTCGTATGTCCGACGACGACAAGGACCTCTTTCAGGAGATCACTCACGTGGAGGACTATATCTCTCGCGCTCGCTCCACAACTGGCAATTTGCAGGACTATATCCCTATTCTGCGCTTGAATCCGATCAACAAGGCATCGGCAATTGCCGTGGACATGCGCAAGCGTCGTGACGTCTATCTCAACAAGATGAACTGCGACCTTGAGGAGCGAATGCGCAACAAGACGTTCAAGCCTTGCATCCAGGCCAATGTCCTCATGGATCCCGAGGCGCGTCTCGACGCCCGCGAGCTCATGTCCATCTCCTTGACAATGGTGTCTGGAGGTCTCGACACCATCACGACGCTTGTCGTCTGGGCCCTCGCGTTCCTCGCCCAGCGCCCGGACATCCAAGACGCTGCTCACAGTGCCATTCGTGACATGTATACCGAAGATGAGGTACTGTGTGACCCGCTCGAGGACCAGAAGTGCGCTTACGTCGTGGCTCTCGTTCGTGAACTGCTGCGCGTCTACACCCCTCTTCGCCTCAACCTGCCGCGTTGCACATCGCAGGACTTTGTGTACGAAGGCAAGAGGGTCCCCAAGGGCACTGTTGTCTTCCTCAACGCATGGGCCTGCAACCACGACCCCGAGCTTTTCCCGAATCCGGACGAGTTCCGCGTCGAGCGCTGGATCGAGAATCCGACCAACCCCATCTTCACCTACGGCCAGGGTGCCCGCATGTGCGCTGGCTTTCTGATGGCCAATCGCGAACTCTACCTACTGTTCATGCGACTGCTCTCGGCTTTCAAGATCGAGAAGTACGACGACGTCGACGCCGACCCCGTCACTGGTGTGGAGGACCCGTCCACGCTTGTGTCCATGCCACGTCCCTATCGCATCCGCTTTGTTCCCCGCAATGAGGAGAAGCTCAAGATGGCCATTGCCAACTACAAGCCTGTCACTGTTGAGCAGGGACAGGCATAGATTTATGTACACTGAAATCAAATATCTATTTGGAGAAGTTTATTCTCGGAGAGCCATGTGCGATCCACCGGCTTTCTTTTTCTCCCGGGGCGCTGCCCCTAGACCCCCCGTAGCAACTGCTTCGCAGTTGAATGGAGGCACTGTACACTAAAATAACAAACGACTATGTCCTTGATTGGGACAAATGAACAGCTCCGGTCGAGCTCAACTGCGAAGCAGTTGCTATCAGGGTCGGAGGACAGCGCTCCCAGAAAGGAGATAATGACAGAGTCGCTTCCATTAGTGTACGATTGCAGTCGTGGATGAGTCTCTTGCCGACCTCTTACGACGGGATCATGCTGCCACACGCGGGGGGGGAGGGCACCAATGAAGATGTCTTACGGGAGGCTGTTAGCTGGTAGCCAATTGAGCCTGCTAGTCAGACCATATAGCGTGCGGATACAATTTAATCACTCTGAAATATCCACTGGGCATGCATCTCCAGTTTCCTTTGACCTCAGCGGGTACAAAATAAGTCTCGTCGCATACCTTGTTCAGCATGCGACCAGCCAACACACGTGACCTATGAGAACAGAATACATGAGCGAGAAATTCATCGTAAGCCCATATCAACAAGACAGCAACTGAAACACCGGACTGCGCGGTTCCGCTCTCCCATGTCTGTGAATTAAGTTCCGCCCTCGTCGACTAAAACTGCGGAATGGATAGGTCAGTTAAGGGTTCCGCGCCGTGCGTGCGGGGGAAAACGCGGGGTCGGCGTTATGTTCGGTTAACGGCGGAATGAATATGTCTGTATTGAGTAGTGCAGCATAGTTGGTGATGCCGTTCAAACACGTTTTCAGGCCGCTAATTAGACCGTTTCACACTAGTTCCGTCGCGTAATACCGCGTAAATCGAGTTTCCGCCGTATAAGCCCAAGCGAAACGAGTGTGTAACGAGGCCCGAGCTTACATGGCACGGCTGGTACCGCTGTACGGAATTGCGCCGTACGCTGGCTCCGTCCTATACCGAGATCACAAGTTTAGCCGCAGATAAGTAGGAGCCTGTCGCTCACAAGTCGTAGTAGGACAATTGAACACTAGCAATGATAGTCGGGACAAAATTCGCGACCCCCGACCCCTACAGCTACCAGAAGGGCTTCAACTCCTACCATGAGTATGTTTAAGCCTGCTGTTAGGAATTTGGCCGCCAGTTCCAGACCGCAAAGGCACACGCGCACAAGGAACCAATACTAACGCCAGGACGGAATCGGTCAAGGGAGCATTGCCTTTTGCCCAGAACAGCCCGCAAAAGCCTCCTCTCGGTCTGTATGCTGAGAAACTGTCGGGCACAGCATTTACAGCTCCCCGCCACGAGAATAAGCAGTCGTAAGTCTGGACCCGTTTGTTTGAGAACAAAAAGCTAGTGACTAATAAAAGATGGGTCTATCGGATTCTCCCTTCGGCCGCGCACCATGCCATGAAGTCCGTGACGACCCCGTGGCTCGGCACGACCCAGAACACGGAACTCAACTACATCCCCAACCAGATGCGGTGGGACCCGTTCAAGGTCGAAGAGTTCAGCAATAGCACGTTCATCAACGGTCTACGCTACATTGGAGGCTCAGGCGATCCCAAAGTAAAGCACGGACTCGGCATCTACATGTATGGCTGCTCCAAGTCGATGGAGGATGAGGCGTTTTACAACGCCGACGGCGACTTCCTCATTGTACCGCAGAACGGTGACCTTGACATCGTCACCGAGCTCGGAAAGCTGTACGTACGACCCAACGAGATCGTCGTTATTCCGCGAGGAATCCGCTTCAAGGTTGGTGTGCCTAATGGTCCCGCTGGCGGATATATCCTCGAGCTGTACACGCACCACTTTGAGCTTCCTGAACTTGGGCCCATTGGCTCCAACTGTCTGGCCAACGCGCGTGACTTTGAGGCGCCTGTCGCTGCCTATGAGGAGTCACCTAACAACTACAAGGTGCAGGTCAAGTTTGCTGGTAAGTTGTTCGAAGCCGAGCAGAACCACACGCCCTTTGATGTTGTCGCCTGGCATGGAAACTACTACCCGTACAAATACGATTTGGGCAAGTTTAGCGTCATCGGCTCCATCTCTTTTGACCATCCTGACCCGTCGATCTACACTGTGCTGACTGCGCAAAGCGACCATTCCGGCACTGCCATTGCGGACTTTGTCATTTTCCCGCCACGTTGGCTTGTGCAGGAAGACACGTTCCGTCCTCCGTGGTACCACCGCAACACCATGTCCGAGTTCATGGGCCTGATAAGCGGAGTGTACGACGCCAAGGAGGGCGGCGGTTTCCAGCCGGGCGGCGCATCGCTGCACAACGTCATGGCGTCTCACGGCCCCGATGCGACCACGCATGAGAAAGCGAGCAATGCGGATCTCAAGCCCCACAAGGTCGGCGAGGGCGCCATGGCCTTTATGTTTGAGAGCTCGCTTATGATTGGACTCTCCGACTGGGCACTTGAGGAGTGTAAAAAGGTACAGACATCGTACAACGATGATACGTGGGTGCCGCACAAGCGTTTCTTCAAGGCTCCACCTTCGAACGGACAAAATGGCCATTAACGTCACTATATATTTGGATACTTGAATGCGATGGATGGACAATGCTTGTCAATCGCGTAGAACAGATGACTACATGCACGCGACATTTTGATTCAAGATCGAGGTGCACTGGGCACATTGGATCGCCACTGCATCAAGATCCACACACACACACACGCACATAGTTGAACTAGTTGGTGCGTCCGGACTTGCTCTTGGCATAGATAATCACGAAAATCGCCAATAACTCCATCCGCATTTTATCAGCAAAGCACGCTCATGAATGGATACGCCATTGCTTCAAGCCTGCATAATATCTTGGCCGGCCAGGTGGGCAACGCAAGATGTCCGTACAGCCAACTAGTTATCCGCATCGCTGTAGTGGGTGCTAAACATATTTTAACAAACATTCGAACAGTTGATTGCTCCAACGACAAGGGTTCGTCACTTTGAGGAGTTCGCGTTGGTTGAACTATTTTGGTAATTGCAGGGCCACATCGTGGGAAGAGCTCGATGCTTGCCTAGTTAGAAGACAAGGATGGATGTATTGCACATGGCTAGAAACCCTCGAACACATGAGGTACTAGTAAATTCACACAAGCACTGTGCCAAATAGGTTCGGGCCTAGGATCACGGCGAGCGTCTATTTGGGAGCGATCTTGGGATCGTCATGAGCCGACGGCTCGGCCGCGATCTCCTTTTTTGACAGGTCGAACAGGTCCATCACATGTTAACGCGAACGTCTCACAGGGCCCTTTGTGTTACAGGTTTTTTTCGTGCTGTCCGTGTTGCGCGCGCACTTTCTTTTGTTCTAGTACTCGGGATCCTTGTCGATGAGCAACTCGTTAACACAGCGATCATGCCAAGGACTGGTTCTTGCTCATCACTTGCAAATCGCTTGAAAGCCCACTGTGGGCCGTCTCCACATATTGACCTTACCACTGGGCAACTTTCGTCCCCACTTACAGGGCCAATTGGCGGGGAAGGCCGGTTTGAGACTTGCAGCCCGTTTTGTTCCCTTGCACATGCCCATATTTGGGCTCAGGTAACACCGACCACTACAACAGCTGTCATACAACATCCTAAGTATGTAGTGACAATAGAATTGTCCCGAAGCAGCAAAGGTTATGTTCTCAAGAGCCAATAGCAGTCTGCAATATCGATCAAGGTCGATACGACAAGATGCATTGTCTTTGCATTATCACATGTACCGTTGACCTGCAAGTCTCCGCAGGGCCTAACCCAGGGACTCGGCATACCTGCCTGTGGAATTTACAAGCTGCCAGCGACCGGAGTTTCCAAACTAGCAGAAACCGGAAACACAGTCAAGAAAAAAACGAGCGTACCTAATGCTAATCAATTGCGCTAGGTTTGCCGCGAACCATATTTCGAGTCAACTGCAGCTTCCCCACATGGACGCAAGGTTGCCTGCACGGCAAAATCACAAGGATAAATTTGGGGGTATACAAGCCGTATTTCACATGCTTGGGCTATTGAAGCCCGTACTTGATCCAGATACAAAAAAACAACAACTATGGCCATGCGGCATTGCCCCAGTGGCTGCGATCGCGTTCCAAGGATTAAGCAGTATAATGAACCGCACAGTAGAGTTAAGCGTTGTCTCGTGGCCGCCCGGTCTCAACACCGTAAAAAAAAAGAGGCGATCGATGAAAGGGCAATAACTGCTGCGAGCTAGACGCAACCTCGCTGCACCCACATGGATCCAAGCACCACTCAGCTCCCTGCTTGAGAAAGATCTTCAACGCGGGCAGTTCAGGGTTCGTGCCTTCCCCACATCTCGCATCCCGACGCTGATCTTACCTCGCAACAGACTGTATAAATAAAGGGCACCTGTGTGTTCGTCGCGATCGAGGTAAACAGTACTCTCGATCTCTGGAAAAAAAAAAAAGAAACCCAATGAAGTTCTTCGTCCCAGCTATTGCGGCCCTTGCCGGTGTTGCCGTTGCCGCTCCGGCGCCTGCTGAGACGTCGGCCGTCGCCTCTGCTACCCAAGCCAGCGACGCGTGCGTCACGTCCGCTGTCTCTGTCATTGGCTCCATCTCGGATCAATTGGCGAACCTCAAGTCCGAGGCCGATGCGTTCAAGGCCACGTTTCTAACCGATATCGGTCCTCTGCTGCAGCTGCAGACGGACGCTGTCAAGCTCCAGAAGACCATCGACTCGGCCGCTGATACTATTGGATCTTGTGGCAGCTTTGACCAGACCCAGAGCACGACGCTCGCGTCGCCACTTTTGGAGCTCGTCCCCAACATCAATACCACTCTGACAGCCCTCGTCGCCAAGAAGCCCGAGTTTGACAAGTCTATTCTCAACATTATTTCGGCTTCGTGGCTCGTCAACATTGACCTCAAGAACCTCAAGTCGTCGACAAACGATCTGCTGTCCGCTCTCACTGGCTCTGTGTCCAGTACGTACGTTGCCATTGTTGAGCAGCAGGGAACGCAGATCAACAGCTGGTTCGACAATGCGATCGCCGTCTTTTCCAAGAACAACGTCATCAACTGGCACAGCTGAGATGTTGGTTTATAGTTTAACGTTCTGAGCTTCTATGCTGTATTGATATTTATGACTTTTGGACTTGTTCATTAACTTGGCGCTCGTCACTGGCAGCAAACGCGTTGGTTTAACTGCCGCGGGGTCTAGGGACAGGGCACCAGGATCAAAAGCTATGACACGCTACCACTGTAGGTCAATGATGCCGATGAAATACTGGCCGTCAACAAGCCTGCGCTGAAGGGTACTGAGAACCCCATCGCGGCGCGTTCGATCGTACAACGGTTCACCATCGAAACCGGTATCTCGGTATACTGTAGTCCAATTGGAAAAATGCTGGTCATATGTCGACCGCACTATGCTGAACGCATCGCTGCCGTTTTCTGGAAGCAAGAGATACACATTCTCGCTGTCCGGGCTCGCGCAAACCTGCCCACGACAGCCAAATTCGACAGCATCATAGGGCAGCTGAGCTCGCGTCCATGCACCAGTGCTCGCATCGCGCCAGTAGTGGTAGTAGTGGCCGTTCTCCCGGTTGAGAACATGAAAATTACCATGCTTGTCAAGCGTCTGGCCCTCCTGGTTCATAATCTGCGAGTTCTTGGGTACACTAAACACCTTGATGCCTGGCGAGCTTGGAGTCACAAGGCCGAGTTCGGCGCCTGCGCTATTGCGCCAAGTCTCGCCGCCGTCAGGAGACCACGCATAGAACACGTCATGGTTGTTCTCGGGCCCGTTGGGGCCCGCCTGGGACGCGACGCCCTCGCCGCCTCCATCTTCAACAAAGTCACGGTATGTCCACGACACGTATAGGGCGCCATTAGCGTCGCAGTCAATACCATTGATGTATGCGTTGTTCTCGATGCCCTTGAGATACATGCCACTGTGCGGCCCGACTGGGCGCCACCTGCCGTCCACCACACGGTACTTGAACAAATAACTGTCGCCGAGGCCTGAGCGGCCGATACGCAGCTCTAGAAGCATATCCCCGGACGGCAACGTCAGAAAGCGAGGGTATGTCGTTTTATTGAGAGCTAGTGGCTCAACTCCAGCGGAGGCGTCTAGCCTCCCATTAAGATCATGCAGAACCCCTGAGAAAAGCTTTTCGGACCACTCATGGGCCTCGGGCTCCAGCGCGATCCCTGTCACTGACTGTCGATAGTTGATCGCGTCGTTGTGCAGGTCCCATGACACATGAACCACGCCGTCCCCGCTAATGCCGATGCACACCACATTGTGGCCGTCGTCCCGCTCCTGCTTATAGTCTGAGAAAGTGAGCTTTTGCCATGGGCCACTTGGGAGCCTTCGTCTTGCCAGAACAACCGTCCGGCTCTCATCGTACCCGCCGAAGTATTGCCAATCCCCAAACGTCACCAGTGCGTCCTGCTGGAACGAATTGCAATTGATCCGGTGGCCACCCGGGTCACCTGTTATCGGTTCGAATTCGACCATTTCTGCAAATTTGGTATACCCAGCCGGCCAAATGAGCTCATGAATATATGATGACCTCGGTGCGTCATTGTCCCCGCAGGAAAGGTGGGGGCCTGCGGAGGAGTCTCCGCCGGCGGAGGCCTATCCGCATGCATCCCGCATGCACACCAGAGTGCTATAATATTACAAATACATAAGGATTCCAGAGCACGGTTTCGCTCCTTTTGGTTTCCTGGGCTCGCTGGCCGCCCCCAGAGACCCGTAGCAACTGCTTCGCAGTTGAAAAGGGACTACTAGCAGTGGAGATCAACTTGCGAAGGAGTTGATACGGGGGTCTGAGGGCAGCACCCCGAGGGCAAAAAGTCACAAAGTCTATCAATGCATTTTAACTGGGATCAAATATCTAGCTTTTAACGGGCAAGGTAGCCACCGTCAACGGGCATGTTGATGCCGTGGACGTAGTTGGAGGCGTTGCTGGCGAGGAACACGGTCGGGCCCTCAAAGTCGGCGGGGACACCCCAGCGGCGCGAAGGGATACGGCTCGAGATGTAAGCGTACTCCTCCTTGTCCTCGATGGCGTACTGAGTCATGTCAGTCTCGATGTAGCCGGGGGCAATGGCATTGACGTTGATGCCCTTAGAGCTGAACTCGTTGGAGAACGACTTGGTGAGCAGCGCAAGACCGCCCTTGGCAGCAGCGTATGCCGGCATCTGCTCGTTTCCGTTGAAGGACGCGAGCGAGGTGACGTTGATGACCTTGCCACGGACGCCAAACTCGTCGGGCTCGCGGGTCATCATGTGGTTGCAGACCTCGCGCGACAGCTGGAAGCACGAGCCGAGGTTGACCTGCATGACCTCGTTCCAGTCGGCGTCGGGGTACTCGCCCACCGGATGAAGCTTTTGGATGCCAGCACAGTTGACAAGGATGTCAATCTGCTTGACAAGCTTGAGGGCCTGGGGCACGATTGTGAGGATCGACTTGACGTCGGTCATGTCGGCGTAGACAACGTAGGCCTTGCGACCCAGTTGCTCGATAGCCTCCTTGGTCTTCATGTTGTTGTCATTGCGCTGGTGTTAGTTCTGCTTGGCCTTTTTTTTTCCCCTTGGGGCGCTGCGCTTAGAGCTCCGTAGCTGTAGTCGGTTCGCGACTGAGTGAGAGGCATCGGTCCAAATTCGAGTTCGAGGGTCTCATTCTGTGACCTTACAACAGCAATTGGCCGGCCGAGTCACTTAGAATCAGCTTCTACCGGTACTGGGTACAGCAGACTCAGACATCATACGAACAAAAGACAAAATCGTACCTGAACAATGACAATGTCAGCGCCGGCCTTGGCAAGGCCAAGAGCCATACCGGCACCGATTCCACGGGTACCACCAGTGATGAGAGCAATTTTGCCCTTGAGAGCGAACGAATCAGCCGACATTAGACGTGTATCAAGAAATTGAAGTTGATTCTTGAAAAAGTGCGCGTTCAACCCGGGTTTATATTGTATTTCGGTACATCCGCCCGGTCCCCCGCAACCCCCACCGATGCGGCTGACGGCGCCGGCTGCGTTACTCAGACGAGTAAACGAATGGTATATTAGGTTTGAGATTTCCGGAACGAAGGGGGTCAAGAGAGAGAAAGTAGGCATCAGTGCTTGGAGCACAAGACGTGGGCAACGATTAGAGGTAGGTACACTAGTCACCAAACGGTGGATCCGGGCGCGGCCCAGCGGTCCGGGCTCATTTACCCGACGGAATTATTACCATGCATCCGGGGATGCGGCTTGTAACGGTGCCGGCGCTTAGCCCCCACAAAAAAAATTGTCGCGCGTTGCATCGCGTTCGTGGCCACTGTGGTTTGTCCCAATTGAGGCGATTTACCAGACTCTTTGTCAATAATACAATTAGTTCGGGTACCGTCTCGCCGGCTCGTATTTGCCAATTGAATTGTGTTTCTATGCAAAAGTTCAGCCACGCTATGTTTCTGGTTCTCCCGGGGGCGCTGCCCCCGGAACCCCCTAGCAACTGCTTCGCAGTTGATTGTAAGGGCCTTGTTTCCAACTGCGAAGCAGTTGCTACGGGGGTCTGGGGGCAGCGCCCCCAGGAAAACTAGAAGGCTCAGGCCTTGCCTGCAGAGCCAACTATGTCGATACAGAATTTGGCTTCTCTGGCAAACGCCGCGACCGAGCCCTCAATAAGCTGTGTGACACCGCCGTCGACGTTGTTGCGCACAAATTCGAGCCAGTGGTCGTGGTTGTTCTTGTTGAAGTTGATCTTGCGGATCCCGAGCGGCAACGTCTTTTGCATGAGCGCAGGGATCGCAGGGAACGCGCCGTGTAGAACAAGCGGGATGCTGGGGCACGCCCTGTGGATCTTGGCGAGCCGGTCGAGCTGCCAGAACTTCTCCGGCCCACCGGGAGGGTACGGCCCGTGAACGTTGCCGATGCTGGGGGCCAAAAAGTGGATGCCTGTATTCTGGACAAACTCGGCAGCCGCGTCGGGCTCTGTGAGCAGTTCCTCCATGTCCATTTGCGGGAGGCCGTCCTCGCCGCCAACAATCCGGCCGAGTTCCGCTTCGATGGTGATGCCCCGCTCGGCCGCGAGACGCACAAAGTTAGCCACCTGGCGGTAGTTTTCTTGGGGGTCCTTGCTCGAGGCGTCGACCATTATGGAGTCAAATGGCAGGTCCAAGGCCAGGTAGACGTCCTTTTCCTCGATGCAATGGTCCAAGTGAAGCGAGATAGGGACCGTTGCGTTTTTGCACATTTCCGCCGCATACCTCACAAATGCCGGGCCCTGTACGTGGATCGACCACGGGAAGATTTCGATAATCGCCGGAGACCTCAGCTCTTCGCACGCCTGAATGGCGCCCATGATGCCTTCCATGTTGTAACTGGTGTTAGACTCCACAGCTCGGGCTTTTTTTTTCTGGGGGCGCTGCCCCCAGACCCCCGTAGCAACTGCTTCGCAGTTGGAAACAGAGAGCCTTTAGAATCAACTGCAAAGCAGTTGCTACGGGGGTCTGGGGGTGGAACTCCCAGGAAAACAATTAGAGGGGGATCACACACCAGTTGAACGCTGCTATGGCGTAGCCGCCTTTGTCAGCATCGTGCATAATCTTGTAGGTCTTATTATCCTCGGGGAAAGCCATTGTGAGACGCCGAAACAGATTTTGATGGCAGGTGGGAGCCGCCTATTTGTAACCCCGCCGATGACGGAGGTACCCCGCGGGATGCGCGGCTTTCGCATACTATGCATTCTGCTGTATTGACAATGGCGCGGCTGCGGCTGCAGGGATGTTTTTGTGTGCCTCAGCGTGTCATCGATGCCGGCTCGACGAGACGACAAAAAATGGTGTCGACGATATACATCACCAGGGTACGCAGCAACAGTATAACTACGAAAACTAGCGGTGTAGCTAACAGCAGCATGGATACAGATCCAACTGGATCACCGACCGGCCGGTGCCGCCGCCGACGACTGGGATCGACCACGACGTTGATCTGGCCGAGCACGGTGTTGAGCAGGCCGAGGAGCTAGGGGCGTTTGTCGCAACACTAGATCCTAAGATCCAGCGCATCTACAGCTCGCCGTTTTACCGGTGCGTACAGACCGCGCTGCCGGCCGCTCAGAAGCTGGGTCTCCCGATCTACGCCGAGCCCGGCATTGGCGAGTGGTATCATCCAAACGACACCCATCCTCCGCGTAAGTATTGACATGAGTCGGTGCTCTTTGTTTTTTCCTTGGACTGCGTGACTTTATTTTCCTGGGGGACTGCGTCCCCCAGACCCCCTGTAGCAACTGCTTCGCAGCTGAGCTCGACCGGCTCCGTTCTTCCGGGCCAGTCTTTCCGCCGGGTCTGAGTTCAGACCCCCGAAGCAACTGCTTCAACAGTTGGACTGAGCGCGGGCCCTAAATCAACCGCGAAGACGGAGTCCCCAGGACCCCGTGCAGCAGCTGCTTCGCAGTTGAGCTCGACCGGCTTCGTTCTTCCGGGGCCAGCCTCTCCGCCGGGTCTGAGTTCAGACCCCCGTGGCAACTGCTTCGACAGTTGGACTGAACGCGGGCCCTGAATCAACCGCGAAGCGGTTGCTACGGGGTTCTGGGGGTGGAATCCCCAGGGAAAAAGAAAAAGCAGCAAAGCATTTTGGCCCAAGCTGACCATTAGCCGCGTCGCCCGAGACGATGAAGGAGCTTGTGCCCGAGGTCGAGGCGCCGTACAAGCCGCTGGTAGAGTGGAACCCTAGCGGTGAGCGGGCGGGCGAGCTCTACGACCGATGCCACGAGTGCATGGACCGTCTGATCAAGCACCTCAACGAGACGGCGCCAGAAATCGAAACGGTGCTGCTGGTGAGCCACGCCGCCCCGCGCATCTGCCTCGGGTGGTCGCTAATCGGCGACAACGACACGCCACTGCGGACAGGTACCTGCTCACTCGACAAGTTTGTCGCCACGACCCCCGACGGCAAGCCCGGCACCTGGAAGCTCGAGTACACGGGCCGCACAGACTACCTTAGCAGCGGCGAAGAGATGCACTGGGACTTTGGCATGTCTTCCAAGCCCGGATCCACCGAAGACGTCCTGTCCCGTCGCAAGCGCAATACCGCCCTATAGACCGCAACCATAGACAGCATTCATAGATTTTCCGTTCTCTTTTTGCCCTGGGGGCGCTGCCCCCAGACCCCCGTAGCAACCGCTTCGCGGTTGATCTCGACTACTCAGTCTTGTTTTCATTCGCGAAGCGGTTGCTACGGGGTGCCCCCCAGAACGTCGTAGCTCGTAGCAATCGCTTCACGGTTGATCTCCGCAGCCGGTCTCGTTTTCAACTGCAAAGTGGTTGCTACGGGATGCCCCCAGAACCTCGTAGCAATCGCTTTGCAGTGTTGGTCTCCACTTCCCGCCCATTTTCAACTGCAAAGTGATTGCTACGAGTGTCTGGGGGGCACCTCGCAGCAACCGCTTCGCGGTTAATTTCCACCGCCAGTCCCATTTTCAACTGCAAAGCACTTGCCACGGGGTGTCCAACAGACGCTCGTAGCAGCCGCTACCCACTTGAATTCCCTGCCAGCTTCTTTTTCAACTGCGAAGCAGTTGCTACGGGGGTCTGGGGGCGGCGCCCCCAGGAAAGAAAAACCAAAGCAAAACGGCGGGGTCCCGTAAACAGTGCCCGTTTGGGACGCTTTGGGATTAGGGACGTTAAAGGGGACCGCGCGAACTGCGAGGCCACATTCCAAAGGCATGTGCTGATATATACGTCATGTGAATATCTGGGCATTGAGAAATTCTCGTGGGTGGCGCTTGAGGCGGCGAAGCAGTCCTGTTTGAGGCTCTAGGCTCAGCTGATTCTGTCCATCACCGACCAAATTTGCCATGACTGCTGCGGCCAAACCACCGTCTGCGGAGGCGATCCGCATCAAGAAGGACGCTGTAAGTGATGAATGCGGGGCAGACGGCGGGGCAGACGCGTCAATTCGCGTCGAAGCGCGTGGTGACTGCCATAAAGTGCGGATGGAGACCATGCGCGAAATGTCACCGGGGAATATGTATATTCTTTCTTGGTGGTCATAGCTAACCCCCAGCTTGTTGCGGCACTTGCCGCTCTGTCCAAGGCTGCCGTTGAGGCGTCGAATGCCACGCTCGACTTTTTCCAGGGCATCGAGGGCGCGCCCGCAGAGACATTCACTGCTCTGCAAAAGTCGGCCGCGACCATCGCCCAGGCTCTGGCCGGCGGCGTCGCTCCCGAGGCTGTCAAGCCCGAGGACGCGCCTGCCGCTGCCGCCCCTGGTAAGCGCAAGCGCCAGAAGCGCGAGGTCGACCCCAACGCACCCCGCAAGCCCATGACCGGCTACTTCCGCTTCGCTGCGCAGGCGCGCCAGCAGATCCGCAAGGAGCGCGAGGCCGCCAACCTCGAGCCCCTCAGCAACAGCGAGATCACTACCGAGATCGCCCGCCGCTGGCAGCAGCTGAGCGACGACGACAAGAAGCCGTTCCAGCAGGAGTACTACGAGGCGTTCACCAAGTACATGGTGGCCAAGGAGCAGTACAAGAACAAAAAGGCTGCTGAGGATGCCGGCGAGGCGGTCCCTGCCAGCGCTTCTCCCGCTCCCGCCGACGACGAGGATGACGCCGAGGAGGAAGAGGAGGCTGCTCCCGAGCCCCCGGCTCCGGCCCCCAAGAAGCAGCGCAAGGCTGCCGCCGCCCCGGCCGCGCAGGCTTCTCCCTCCAAGGAGAAGGAGAAGGAGAAGGAGGCTCCCGCCGAGGAGTCGCCCAAGAAGAAGAAGGAGAAGAAGGAGCGTCGCAAGAAGCGCAAGTCCGAGGCGGCGGACGACGCTTGAGCACTCTTTGTTGTTGGTTTTTGGTGGTTCCGTTCCCTTTGGACGACTGTTAATTGTACTATTATGAGGTTTTTTCGTATTAATGTTGATGAACATTCCTGTTGCCCCCGCTGTGTTTCTTGGCCTTTTCTTCCTGGGGGCTCTGCCCCCCAGACCCCCATGGCAACTGCTTCGCAGTTGAGCTCGGTTCTGCGGTAGCTTCTTTTCCTGGGGGCTCTGCCCCCAGACCCCCGTGGCAACTGCTTCGCAGTTGAGCTCGGTTCTGCGGTAGCTTCTTTTTTCCTGGGGGCTCTGCCCCCAGACCCCCGTGGCAATTGCTTCGCAGTTGAGCTCGGGTCCTGCGGTAGCTTCTTTTTCCTGGGGGCTCTGCCCCCAGACCCCCGTAGCAACTGCTTCGCAGTTGGTCTATGGTTTCAGTCTCGCTTTTCTCAACTGCGAAGCAGTTGCTACGGGGGTCTGGGGGTGGAACCCCCAGAAAAAAAAAGCGAGCGCAGTTGATCTATGGGTCTACTATCGCTATTCTCAACTGCGAAGCAGTTGCTACGGGGGTCTGGGGGTGGAACCCCCAGAAAAAAAAAGCGAGCGCAGTTGATCTATGGGTCTACTATCGCTATTCTCAACTGCGAAGCAGTTGCTACGGGGGTCTGGGGGTTCCACAAAGCGAGCGCAGTTGATCTACGGGTCTACTATCGCTATTCTCAACTGCGAAGCAGTTGCTACGGGGGTCTGGGGGTGGAACCCCCAGGAAAAGAAAAAACTGCCAGTAATATATTAAACGTCAGCCGTCGAGGGAGTACTGGACGGGCTTGCCCTTGTTCTCGTCGACGATCTTCTCGAGGCCAGCCTTGAGACGAATGAGATCAGAGTTTGTGGGCTTGAACTGCGGCAGCCAGTCGGCGACGCCGTGCTGGAGGACCATCGTGGACCGGCTCTTGCCGTTGACGGCATGGCCGTAGCTGCCATGTAGTGTCACGCGCGGGATCTTGGAGTTGTATGTGGCGCGGTGCAGGATGTTGTTGTTGTAGAAAACGCAGTCGCCCGGGTTGAGTTCGACGAGGAGCTGGCCCGTAATGTCTTGCTGCCGGCTGTCGCCAGTCGTTTTGGCCCGCTCCTCGGCATTGCGGGCACGCTTGTGAGTGCCAGGGATCACAATCAGACACGCGTCATCGCGTAGCGCAAGGTTGAACTGCGTGCCCGTCTCCGGAAGCGACAGCTTCGCGAGCTCCTCCTCCTCTGTCGCCTCAGGCTTGATGTCGTCGCGGTGCCAGTCGAGACCAAAGTCCGTGAGCGGGTTAATGAGCATGTTGAGGAGCTCCATGACGAGCCCGGACCGCTCCACCTGCAAGCTGTCGGACGCAGCGTCCAGCAGCTTGGACTGGGCGTAAAAGTCCTGGAAAATCGGCGGTAGCGCCGGGTCGAGGTCGCCCCACTTGGGATCCAGCAGGCCAGACACGCCCCATATGTCAGGACTGAAGTTCTTGGGCCACGGCGGGAACTGCTTGCCACGTGTGCGGACCTGAGGCCATTTGCCCTCGCGGGCCAGCTCAATAGCTCGCTCCGCAGCTGGCAGGTACTTGTCGATTTCGTCCTGCGACAGAAAGCCGCGGACAACGGCGAATCCGTCCTTTTGGATCTGGTCGTAGAGTTCGTGCGGAAGAGCTGAAGGCATTTTTTTGCGTGCGAGTGTGTATCAAGTGAATTATATAAGAAAAACCACAACGAAACAACTGCTAGTATTTATGTGAGACCGTATCTCCAGGGCCCGCATCGTTGACGCCGCGTGCAGAGCCAGTAAGGTGACATGTTACAATGCGGCTGGTCGCGGGGCCATATATGTGGGGAACGGCCGGGGTGTCAAAAGCCGGGGAAGTTGGATTTAGGCCTTTCGCGGGCGTACTGGTCCCAAACTGCCTCGCAATTTTTTGTGCTGATTTAAAAATGCCTGCAAAGCTTTCACATATACGTCTGCGCCGGTCTATGAGCGAGTGCTCAGACCGCGATAGCCATTGCATATCACCAATCGGCACCTCTCGGCACCCCTCGGCTTGTGTTAGCTCCAATGTCGCACACGCACCCGTTCAACCGAATTGTTGCGTGTATCCTTGTAACACTACCGCAAAAAGAGGAAATGTGGAGTAAAAATGTTGCTCACGTCCGGGGTTACAGATGAGCACGGCGAAACGTCGCGTGCACATATGCAGCCTATGGCCGATGCGACATTTGCCCTCGCTCCCATATCAGTCCACCAGATTCACACGACGTGGATAGTCTTTTTTTTTTCCTGGGGGTTCCACCCCCAGACCCCCGGTAGCAACTGCTTCGCAGTTGATTGGCGGCGCGGTGATTGCGGTGCTCTGGTGGCATCACATCACCTGTTATGTTAAGTCAATTAAGCTCGTATATAGTCAAATTTCTGATGTGATGGAACAGGTCGCTGACTCTAGCAACGACCGAGCATTTTTCGGAGTTAATACTTGTATAACCAATGTCCTTGGCTCGCTCACCTGCAAAGCAGTTACTACGGGTCCCAGAAAATGAGAAGAGGTCCAGAGCCCTAACGACTTTTCTCGCCGTGCTTTTTCTTTTTACTGGGGGTTCCACCCCCAGACCCCCGTAGCAACTGCTTCGCAGTTGGAAGGCGGTCAGCTTTTCCTTTCCGTGCTTTCTATTTCCTGAGGGTTCCGTCCCCAGGCCCCTGTAGTAACCGCTTCGCAGTTGAATCTCCAGCTGACCGTCTACCAACTGCGAAGCAGTTGCTACGGGGGTCTGGGGGTGGAACCCCCAGGAAAAAAATGCACGGGGCCCAACTACAAATTAGCTGCTACGGGTCTGACCCCAGGAAGAAGAAGGAGTGATCGCCTTTTAGTCGGCAAACGGCCAAGAAGGCGAAAAGATGACCCCCACCGGCCCCCGCCATGCCCAATGCATGCGGGTTGCGGTATCGGATAAACTTGATTGACAGCGGTAGTATTAGCGCCTAACCTGGACGCGATACGTGCGCAGGTGCAGACAGTGCCAGCGATATAAGACAACGTGGGCGTTTAACAGTGGTTCTCTGAGACTGGGTATTTCGCTCGATAGCCGGTGTTTGGAAAAAAAAAACACCAGCTTATCGCTACATCTCCAATCCGAGTCTGGCTCGGGAACGGCTCGAGACTGGGCCGCCTGAGTTGATCCCGCCGTGCTGGGTTAACTGGCGCCCGTCATTTTACCGGTGGCGTGCGCGTACCGGCGGCTCAACACAGGGCCCACGCGGGTTCAGCGGATGGTCGTCGGTGTAAGAACCTGCCGATCTTGGCCGATAATGGCATTTCTGTTTCTCGAATGCTCAGAGGGGCCATGCGAATACACCCGGCTAATGAGTACCCGTTTGGGAGAAGCACCACGTCAGAGTTGTCTGCCTGCCCCTTTTAAATGACACCACAAACGATCCACTGAACTACTCGATACCACACAGGCCTGAATCCCCGCTGCCATACTTCAACACTCCATCGGCCGTAGTTCTCCGAAGCAGATCATGCACGTTTTCTGCACGCCATTCCCACTCAGGGCCAAATACACCCGGTCCGGGCTTACCCAATTAGACGTGTACCGGTTTCCGACGTAGTCTACGTTGACACCCTTTTTTTTTTTTTTTTTATGTCCTGGGGGTTCCACCCCCACACCCCCGTAGCAACTGCTTCGCAGTTGAAAACTCAAGGCCGCTAAAATCAACTGCGAAGAAGTTGCTACGGGGGTCCGGGGGTGGAACCCCGGGAAAAAAAAAAATGAAATCGACCTCCATATCCTGCAAGTCGCAGTTCCATTACGGCTTTCGGAAATAGACCCGGCAGGAACCCCAGGTTCGTTGCGCTGGAGACTGGTAGGGTTACCCCAGGGAGGATGCCCAAAGTCCCAGCCAAGAAGCGAGGCCTACAGCGCGCCCGCACTGTGGGGCAATTTATCCGATAATACCGCCGTTTCGTTCCTGCGCGGCGGATCGACCCGCCGTGGGGTAATTCTTCCAGTGGTGCAGGGTTGGTTGGTATCCGCGTCCCGGTCGCAGCCGCTCCTAAACTCCAGAGAGGGGGTTATAAAAAAGCACACATCCCTCCGTTGTCCCACTTGGTCCTTGTCCGTCGCACCTGCCACCACCATTACCACTATTACCACAAAAATGACCAGCGCAACTGCTATTCAGGTGTCCAAGCCCAACATCGGTGTCTACACCAACCCCAAGCACGTCCTGTCGGTCCGCGAGGCCGAGCCTAAGGTCGACGACCTTGTCCCCGGCCCCGGCGAGGTCACCATCAACGTCAAGGCCACCGGCATCTGTGGCTCGGACGTTCACTTCCACCAGCACGGCCACATTGGCAACATGATCGTCAAGGACGAGCAGATTCTCGGCCACGAGTCGTCGGGTGTCATTCTGGCGGTCGGCGAGGGCGTCACCAACGTCGCCGTCGGTGACCGTGTCGCCATTGAGCCCGGTGCCATGTGCATGCACTGCGAGGCGTGCCTCGTTGGCAAGTACAACGGCTGTGTCGACATGCAGTTCAAGTCGACCCCGCCGGTCCAGGGCCTCCTCCGCCGCTACGTCAAGCACCCCGCCCACCTCGTGTTCAAGATCGGCGACATGTCGTTTGAGGAGGGCGCCCTCCTCGAGCCCCTCTCGGTCTCGCTCTACGGCATTGAGTCGGCCGGCCTCCGCATCGCCGACCCCGTCGTTGTGTGCGGTGCCGGCCCCATTGGTCTTGTGTCGGCCATCCTCGCCCGCGCCGGCGGCGCCGCCCCGCTCGTCATCACCGACATCTCGCAGTCGCGCCTCGACTTCGCCAAGAAGGTTGTCCCCGGCATCCGCACCGTCCTTGTCGAGCGCGGTGTGACCCCCGAGGCCGTCGCCGACAAGATCGTCGAGGCCCTCGGCGGCGAGAAGGCCCGCGTCGCCATTGAGTGCACCGGCGTCGAGTCGTCGCTCGCCACCGCCATCTACTCGGTCAAGTTCGCCGGCACCGTCCAGGTCATTGGCGTCGGCAAGGACTTCCAGAACATCCCGTTCATGCATGCGTCGGTCAACGACATCAACATCAAGTTCCAGTACCGCTACGTCAACACCTGGCCCAAGTGCATCCGCCTCATCAACGACAAGGTCATTGATGTCAAGGCGCTCGTCACCCACCGCTTCAACATCGAGGACGCCGCCAAGGCGTTTGCCACCACTTCGGACCCCACCAGCGGCTCCGTCAAGGTCATGATTTTTGACGAGTAAACTTACGAATCCGCACGCTAGACCTCCTAATTGATGACTGATTACGCCTCTTCGATTTTTTTTTTTTTTGTTCCTGGGGATTCCACCCCCAGACCCCCGTAGCAACTGCTTCGCAGTTGATCTTGGTTCCACTTGTTCTGCTTTCTATTGTGGAGGAACGCTTAAAGCCTCGTTATGCCTCTTTTTTTCCTGGGGGGACTGGGGGTGGAACCCTCAGAAAGAACTGCTTTCTAGTGGAGAAGTGGTTGAAGCCTCGTTATGCTTTTTTCCCCTGGGGATTTCACCCCCAGATCCCGTAGCAGCTACTGCTTCGCAGTTGATCTTGGTTTCAGGCTCGCTGTTTTCAACTGCGAAGCAGTTGCTACGGGGGTCTGGGGGTGGAACCCCCAGAAAGCCAAAAAAAATTCAGCAAACCACAAGCCACCACTCAACTGCGAAGCAGTTGCTACGGGGGTCTGGGGGCAGCGCCCCCAGGAAATTAAAACAAACGTCGTCGCGCGATAAATTTTTCAGTGAGCACCCCACATCTCCGCGCGGAGATGAGGAACGCGTCCTCGGCCGGCACCGACAGCGGGGAAACATCCGGATGCAGATGTTTTAAAGGCAATATTTCCGTTTTCTGCAGTCGAGCCTGGCCAGCCGTGCCGTCAGCCGCACCGGCACACGCGCGTCAGTCAAGTGAGTCAATGCTGGGGTAGACAAGAGGTAGAAGACTGAAAAGAAAGGTTCTCACAGAAATGGCACGTAGGGCTCTAATGAAATGTACTAGAAAGCCTCATTGAAACATCTGTTAGCTTATGCCGGTTCTCCGGTTCTCTTACCCCGTTGACGGCACTACATGGACGGCACAAACGGCACGGCCCTAACGGCATGCAAATGTCGGTTGCAGATGGGGACCACGCACGCTCGACAGAAATTCGGAGAAACGACCACCGAATGCAGTACAACACGCCCACACAAAAGAAAAATTCAAATACATCGCTCGCCGACTCCTAGATCGTGACATGCCACTCTCCCTGCCCCACCTTGCCTGCCAGTCCCCACACTTGTCCCCGCACTCCCCGCCTCCACATGACAAAAAGACGGGGGGGGGGCGGTAAGACGCTTAATACTCCTCGATTGGGTGACGCATACAGCACAAGCGCCGTTTGGGTTAGAGTGTTAGTAGGCTGTAATCACAACATTTCGACGCATTGTGTAGTCGCCCGCACAATCAGTACATCAGCTACCCCGATCCCCGCGGGCTTCGCAGGTCCTGCCCTCCCGTGCGGCGCGCGCAAAAGCCCCGTGGGCAAAAAATCTACCGTGCAGATCCCAAAACACCCACCACCCACCGACGCACACAATCAGTCCCCCTCTCTCCGACAGTCCCAAAAAAAACGCACCCGCACTGAAGTCGCCCCACTTGGCAACGCTCGTGCCTTGACAACAACCACAACAAACCGCCCACAGTATCGCGCGCAAAATAACGGCACCACGTCCCCGCGCTCACTGGTTTAGGAGTGTGCCGTTCGTCTCGGCGTCCTAGTCCATTTCCCCAAGGGGTGATCCAGGTGCCTGCAGAAAATCCCACACGCTTGCAGCTCTTTCACGACCAAATCCCTGTCCTGACAATACCATCTGGCGCTCCCGTTTGAGCCATGTCGGCCCCTGTCACGATGGACCGCATCAAAGCTGACACCGAAGCCAGAAGCCCGCCCCGAAAGCGCACCAAACAGGCGTGCGACCAGTGCTCCGTCTCGCGCACAAAATGCGACGGTCTACTCCCGTGCAAGCGGTGTTCGAGTAAGTTTATTTGCTCGTCCTGAACGGTTTCCAGGATGGCCTCTCTTTTGCATTCTATTTGTTTTCTGGGGGCGCTGCTCCCAGACCCCCAGAGCATCTGCTTCGCAGTAGTGGTGGTTTCTGTACCTCCAAATCCAAGGCCCGGTGCAGAATCTCAACTGCGAAGCAGCTTGATTCTTTTGTTTCCTGGGGGCGCTGCCCCCAGACCCCCGTAGCAACTGCTTCGCAGTTGAATTTGTCGGAATCGTGGTTTCTGTACCTCCAAATCCAAGGTCCTCACAATCTCAACTGCGAAGCAGTTGCTACGGGGGTCTGGGGGCAGCGCCCCCAGGAGAGAGAGAGAGAGAAAAAAAAGGATGCGCCCAGTCTAACCACAGAACTCACAATCTCGTGCGAGTACACGCGCCAACACAAAAAGCGCGGAAAAGGAAGCGACTTGTACCCTCTGAAGCGCAACGGCATCAAGCCTGAGGCCAGAGCAGCAGCAGGCGACGGCCTTGCCAAGCCTAAACAGCCGCCCCTTGACCTCAAGGCGCCGCCAGGCGGCCATCCGACCCCCGCCTACGCTGCGGCGGCTCCCGTGCCGCCCATGCAGATGTTCATGAGCCAGTCGGCCCAGCAGGCGCGCCAGGCCCAGAACCCCCAGCAGGCCACCCAGTTGTCCCAGGGCACGTACTACGCTGCGCCCACAGACGAAATGCTCGACCTGTCGCCAAAGTCTTCTGTACACTCTACGACCTCGGACCATCACATCTCGAGCACGCAGCAGCATCAGACCCAACCGCCGCCTTCTGCGCCTCCCCAACAGCAGCAGCAGCAGCAGCAACAGCCAGAACAGCCATCGCAGCACCAGCCGTCAGCGCAACAATCACAGCAACCTCAAAAACAGCAGCAGCAGCAGCAATCGTCTACACAACAGTCGCAACAACAGACGCAGGCTCAAGCCCAGCCGCATTCGCAGGCTCCAGCACAGCAGCACTCCCAGCGCGATAGCTATGACACCGCTACCACGCCTCGACAACTCGGTAGCACTACAGCAGGCGACGACCACGGCTATGCACTAGGTCCGTTTGGCGACGCTGACCTGTCGATGATCACTGACTCGGCTTTTAACTCGCCTCGCTGGCTCAACCTCAATTCGCCGTTCTCGACAGAGTTGTTTGTCACAAACGGGTACCAGCACACAAAGCGCACGTCGGTGTCGTCGACATCGAGCGTGCACTATCCTGTCCTATCGAGTATCGCGCCTCATCTGTCCTTTATTCCACCTCAGCTCGCCACTGACCTCATGGAAGTCTACTTCTCCAATACTGTCTATGGCGTAGCCCCCATCATCCGCAAAACGTCGCTTCTGTCGCTCCATAACCCGCGCCCGTGTACCCAGGCTCTTCTCTACTCGTTCATGCTCGTGTCGGCGCACGCAACAGATCACCCACTCATCAAAGCGACGCCGTCGACGCGCGAAACCGTCATTTCGCGCCTGTACGAGCTCGTTGTCCAGAACGTGCGCCCGTTGCGCCACTCCGTCGACGGCGGCTGTCTAGACGACGTCATCACATATATCCACCTCGGCATTGTCGCGTCAGCCTCGGAGCTCAAGGGCGCTTCCATCAAGTGGTGGAACGCCGCATGGCATCTGGCCCGCGTCCTCAAGTTCAATGTCGAGAACCCGGATCTCGACGAAGAGGAGCGCGAGGAACGCCGTCGCACATGGTGGTTGCTGTTCCTCGTCGACCGCCACCTGTCGCTGTGTTATAACCGACCGCTCTACCTCCTAGACTCTGAGTGCCGCAACCTGTACCTGCCGGTTGACGACGAGAAGTGGGCGTCAGGCGACCCACTTGTACCTGCCGAGTCGGATCCCAGCAGAACTATCGGCCCTGCTCTCACAATAAACGGCACCGGTCTCTTTGGCATGTACCTTCCGCTCATGACGGTCTTGGGTGGTATTATGGAGCTGCATTTTATAGAGCAGAACCAGACTCTGGATGTGTCTCTCGAGCTGATAAACAAGATGCGCGCAAACTACATTTCGCGTATCGATGACCTCGAGAAGTCTGTTGCGAACTTCATGAGCGATGTCGAGCGGCCCGGCATCTACGTCATTGTCTGGAAAGAGTACTGCAAGTGTCTGATTCACGTATTCCACATCCTTGTCCGGGGCTTTTTCGATCCTATCGAGCTCATCAACGACATGGAGAGCCTGCTCAATGACCCGGCGTTCGATACCTGTGTGCACCACTCCATCGCTGCGTCGCAGTGCATTGACCGTATTCTCGTCATGGACTCTGACCTTCGTTTGATCCCCTTTTTCTTTGGCATCATTCTGCTGCAGTCTGGTTTCGTGCTGCTCAGCATGGCAACAAAGCTCGAGCAAAACACCAACAAGGAAGTCCGAGACGCCTGTGAAACGATTGTACGAGCCCACGAAGTCTGCATCGTCACTCTCAACACCGAGTACCAGCGTAACTTCCGTCAGATCCTGCGTGGGACAATCCAGTCCATGGTCATTCCTGAGCTCGACGCCCTTGACGACGGCAAAATGCGACGTCGCGAGGTCCTTGGACTCTACCGCTGGTCTCCTGGTGGCACTGGCCTTGCCCGAGACTGAGCTGGACCTCGCCTGACTTTAATACGCCCGTCCTATCTTTTGATCTGGCCCTGTGACGAACATTCAACGACTTGTTTTGTTTTACTTTTGGTTTTCCTCCATTGTGCCCCTGGCACGTTAAAAATGAACACATAATAAATTCTATTGTAGTTTATACCGCGTTATTTATGTATCGATGCAAAAATCTGTAGTCAATATGGTACCTTGGTGGTTACCATTCAAATAATACTAAGAGAGGAGCCAGCATAAATCACCAAGCAAAACAATGGCACATTCACTTGGTCATGGTTTGAATGCTCTGAGTCGACAGCCATTGATAGGTCTCGGTGCTAACTGGGCACTCAAGAAACCCTAGGCGCGTGACGCCCGCCTTGACCAGCGCTGAAAGCCCCATGTCCCCAACTTGCGTGTAGCTGACGTCGACTTCGGCCAGGCCCGTGTGGTGGGCAGCTAGTGCCTTTGCGTGTGGGTCGCCAATCTCAAAGCACCTGCGTAGATTAACTTTGGCGAGCTTGGGGCACAACGCCGCAGTGTCAAATGTAAATGCGCTTTCAGATAGATCGAGACTCGTGAGCAAGTCGCCGCCGATCCCTAGCGAGTCCACAATGGCGCTCAAACCGGCAAGCGTCACCTGTCCGCGGCTGTCTTCGGTCTCGATGCGCGAGTTTGAGATGCGGAGACTTCGCAGGCTCGGCATCTTGCACTCGTCCGCTAACTTGAGGTCCCTAATACCGTGCAGCACAAGATCTTCGAGGTGCGCGCTCGAGCCCATGACCACAGGCAGTACTAGGTCAGAGCGGTTTGCGTAGTAGTGGAATCTCGTCAACGTCTTGTGCGACAGCATTTCCATGAGCGAGCCCTCGAGCGCACAAATGTACTGAAGCCGTAGATCGCGCAGCTCGGGTAGCTTTTCGCAGTAGGACGCCAACGAGCCGGCGTACACGTTGAGGAAGCCATGGGCCGACGCTAGCGACAGCGTGCGCAGTTTGTCATGACCCCTGACGGCGTCTGGAGCAGCTGCGTCCGGCGGCCTGCCATGTGTGATAAACGACGAGGTAGCCATTGTGAGATCCAGCACTTCGAGATTGGGCAGGTGTGCCAGCAGGTCGTCCAGTATCACCGGTCCCACCGTAATTCGCAACCTCAGCGTGCGTAGCCGCTTGAAATCAAGGCTGGCAGCGTAGTCAACCGGCGTGCGATTCACTGTCCCGCCCATAATGTGTTCTATCCACTCTTGTCCCGCAAGTAGGCGCATGCAAACGACTTCGTCCTGCTTCCTTATCTGATCCCATCTGATGCCGCGGCAAGGACCAAGTCGAAGCGCCGATCTCAGCGTATCTTTTCTTAGTTCAGATTTGCTCGACAAATCCATGAGCGCGAACCGCGACAACAACCCGCTCCTCAGTGCCTCCATCCACGTCTTGTTGACGCGCTGGCACCGCACGAGCTGGCGGAAGCTGAGATGCTGGAACACCAGCTGTAGTACCTCGAGCGGCAGGCTCTGCAGAGGGTCCCGACGCGTACTCGATGCCTCTATGCGCTTTTGGATCTTCTTTTGCATCTCAACGAGTTGCTGGGTGTCGCTACACCGCTTGATTCCCTGCTGGTACACTCTGAGGGCCGACTGCAGGTCGCCCAGCAGAATACACAGCTTGCCGTATCTCAGATAGCCCCTTGGGTCCTGTCTCTGGGTTACAATCATATCCTTTGCGTGTTTCTGGGCAGCCTTGAGGTTACCAGTCTTTTCATATATCATGGCCTTGAGCTCCATGAGCGTCAGCAAGCTGGCGGCCTCGTGCAGCTGCGGCTTTCGGCCTGCCAGCTCAAAAGCAGCGTCCACTGCCTTTAACGCGCTGCCATAATTGCCTGCCTTGTAAAGATCGATGGCCTTATTCTGGAATATAGAAAAAGACCCCGCCGGCCGGTTCATTTGCTGGCGACGTTGGTTGTGGCTTTTGCGTCCCAGTTGCTGTGTTTGACAGAGTTGATTTCGGGGGGGGGCGGGCGATGAGCCCTCGTGCGGGCGATGTGGCCGGACGCACTGCATATGCATGAGTCAAAGTCAAACTAAGGGAAAAGCGCCATGGAAAAATTCTAAAAAAATCAGGTCCCACCGAGATTCGAACTCGGGTTGGCGGAATCAGAATCCGCAGTGATAACCAGCTACACTATGGAACCAGTTTCTTGAAAAACAAGGTACAGTACGTTACAGTAGCACTAATCTACTCCTGAATGAGAATGCATGCATGTATGATATCATCCTCGAATAGTAACATACATGTATGTATGCAACGCATTCAGAGAGCATTTGCGTACTCTTCTGGCATGATTTGAACTAGAAACTCACAGGTAGAAGAACGGACAAGAAAATTTCATCCGGATTTGCAGTGTTTGATTTGATATTTTCCTGGGGGCAGAGCCCCCAGGAAAAAATAAATGTAGTAACAGTGTATATCGTTTCTGTCTACGTCCTGTTGAGAACAGTCGGTTGCCGTTGAATGCCCGCTTTGTATACACACGGCAATCAAAGTCTACACACCAATACCACATGCAACATCATGAATTTCTAAAGACCAAGAATCCACGCCAGGTGGAAACGTATAAATAGGATAGAGAGAGACAGAGAGAGGGCGGAAATCAGCGCGTACAGGCCCAATTAGCGGCAATGCTAGTAGTACAGTGCCTGTTGAGAGGCAGAAAGGAAATATCGTACCAAGTCTGTGCCTATCTCCTGTTGGCATTCTTGGCAGCCTCCTGCTCTTGGACGGTCGGGACGGTGCCGACCGAGAAGTGCCGCAGCGGCGACGGACGCTGGGCGTCGATTGCGGCCTCGGCGGCGCCAGGGTGGGCAGCGACGGCGGCAGCGGCGCTCGGAGGCGGCATGTCCTCCGAACGGGCCGACGCGCTAGGGTCTTCGTCAGAGTTGGACGAGTCTTCCTCCTCATCGAGCGGGAAGTACGCCTTGGGCTGGGCCGACGGGGTCGTCGAGTTGGCGGCGGCGTAGCGGGCCGAGATGGGGGCACGGCCCTGGGCAGCGGCCGCCTTGGCCTCCGGGTCATGGTACTTGTTGCCCTGGACGAGCAGCTGCACGTCAACAATGATCTCGTTGAAGCGGTCGTAGGGGATGTAAGGAATGCGGTGCTCGATGCAGTACTCCTCGAGGGCGAGGCCGCGGCGGGCAAACAGAATGTCGGCCTGGCTGGCAGCAGCAAGGTCCGAAACACCGTCACCAATAAAAACAATCAGAGGCTGGATGCCCTTGACCGAGTTCTTGAACTCGAGCACCGACTTGGCCTTGTCGTGGCCGAGCGGAGTGTCGTGACGCCACACTACTGTCCACTTTCCATCCTCGGTGATGATACCGTCGTTGGACACGATGTTGATCTTGGCCGAGTCCTCAGGGCCGAGGAACTCGTCGAGGGCGGCCCGCAGAAGCGGGCGAAGCCCGGCCGAGATCACAGTGAACGGGATGCCGCGCTCCTGGCACCAGTCGAAAAAGTACTTGAAGTCCTTGTCGATAACGAGGTTCTTCTTGAGGGTCTTGAGAGCGTCCGGGAGTGTCACGTTCAGCGAACCCCACATCTCTTCAGACGCCTCACGGAACGACTTTGTCTTTCCGATCGACTTGTCGAGGCGCGCACGCTCGGCCGGACCGCATCCGTGCGCATCAAACAGCACGTGGCCCGTGTCCTGCAGAAAGATGGTTCCGTCGAAATCTGGCGTTAGTGTCTGCGCTCTGTTTTTTTTTTTGTACTTGGGGCGCTGCCCCCAGACCCCCGTAGCAACTGCTTCGCAGTTGAAAAGGCGATGGGGATCAATCGCGGAGTGCTGGGTATGAAGATCTGGGCTATGGTGTCGGCCTGCAAAAAGAAGCGAGCATTGCCTCGTCAAGCAGACAAACTTTTACGTTTACCAGATTGTCTCCAGATCTCCCCCCCCGTAGTCTAAGTAGACATAAACGAATCCCAACTGCGAAGCAGTTGCTACTGGGGTCTGGGGGCAGCGCCCCCAGGAAAAAAAAAAGTAGCCAAAAGTCCCTAGCCAAGTCCCGATTGAAGACGATCCTGCTGCTATGTGAAGAGCAGATGAAACGCAATGGAGAATGCATACCGGAAAAGACGGCAATGGGCCGATCTGGTTGCGAAAGAGCGGCAATCGAAGTCTGCGACGGCTTCGGAACCGCGAGCTTGTTGAGGATCGCAGGTTGCTGGATCGTTCCGTTGTGGCTCATGCTGATATCTGGCTTGTGGCTATTGCGGAATTGAGGCTCCGTTATCCGTGGAAAGATGTAATGCCGAGATTGACGTTCGTGGTGAGTGAAAATAAGAAAATCCCGCGGCTCGATCAGGCGTCGGGTCCTCTTTATACTTCTAGGCGCTGCGGCTCCGGCGGCGTCAGCGGCGCGGCTTGACCAAAAGGTGCGTGCTGCGTCGTGGCGGCCTGCGGTTTACGCCCATCATATCACGCGCTTATGTAAGAGTTACGTCACGGTGCACGGGCCGGTGGTGGTGGTGATGGTGGTGGTGGATTTGGTGCGAGCGTTATTGGTTATTGGTAAAAGGGACAGGCATACAGTCGGTGGTTGATACACTGGTCTACGAATATTGTGCCGGGATACAATAAGTGGCGCTAATTCTAGGCGAATCGCGGATTATTTTATATCGGATCGGATTAACACTACCGACCGAATACTGCCATATACGGTACGGTATCGAAACCACTGGACAAAACTGCCGAACAAATAGTCTAGCCAATGGCCCAACACAGGTAACCCAAAACTCACATGGGCAGCTTGAAATTATACAGTCCAGAGCGCTTATTAACTCAGAAAAATGCGGGCTGCCGCAGTACACTGGTCCTTGTAGTGGGCTGATCTACACGAGCTGCATTGGCCCTCTGCTCGGCGACGGTCTTGGCCAAGCCTCAAGAACTGGTGCCGCTTGACCAACGCGCTTTACAGCACAAACCACGACGGCGAAAAACGCGCTCCGCGGACGCACAGCTGGCACTCGCTGCCGCGTTTTCCGAGGCGCACCGCACCGACTTGTATTCGGTGCAGCCGTGTGGTGCAACCACGCGCGTGCCCATCATGCAGCAACCATAGGTCCCAAAAGTTAAACAGTTTGAATAATGCCTTTAGTACTCTCCTGTTTGAACAACTACTTTGCTTGTGATCAAGGGTCTATGCCACGATTTTCACGATGACCATGACCCGGCTGACGTCAGGGTCCTCCTCACCTCTTCGACAAAAGGGCCAATAGCCATGCTGTTTGATGGACCCCGAGACCCGTCCGCCTTTTGCGCACAGCATCGCGTCCGCTTGCTGCCAGATGCTGCAGCTTGCGGTTTCCTCATGGAGCAGGCACCTTTTTTTTTTCCAAAGGATTCCAAATGACACAGGCGAGACGGGATCTGAATGTGTCTGCGGGCCGAAACCGATCTGCACACTCTGCTAATTGCAGCTTGTATGCCGTCCTCACGAGGGGGGTTCATGTATCTGTTGGGACCTTTCGGAATAATCGGAACTATCCTGCCGATCAGACAATGCGTGTCAGGATTGCTGTATTCGTCAGAGCAATTCGTCCCAACACCCTCACCATTCCTATTTGTTGGCTTGAACGTTTGGCTCTGTGGATAGCTTCCACCAAACTAGCTCCAAGTCTTTCGCCGTAACCACAAACCTTGACATGTTACAACAGAGCCAAGCTCCAAGCCTCACGATCTGCGACAAGCACAAGCTTGGAACACAAGACGCATGTGTGCAGTAGCCCGCATTGGCCCGCTGGCCGCAGGCTCCTGCCTATCCCAGGCCTCGCGAAATTGTTGTGCCAACGTGCACGCGATTAGTGACGGTGGGACACACGTCAAGGACCCCTTTTTTCCGTTTGCACGGCTGATGGCCGCAAATCGGCACCGCAGGCATACACTCGCAGCAGTTTTATAGTTCGCACTAGTGGATATCTAGCCAGGTTAGTTGTCGACCGTTTTACAATGCCTCGAACCTAGTCTACCACAAGCTGCGCGCCAGTGGTCTATGCAAGGGCCCCGGCCAGCTAGCAGTATGACGTCGTTGGATGCTACGGACTCTGCACGCACGCCGCCGTACTAATCATATTATTTTCGAGACGGTTCCGCGACCTGCAGCCCGGCAACACCCAGCTGCAGCATGCCCGAACATGTCCCGGTAACGATCCAAATAAGGTCAAATTTACTTGTGACCATTGTACTATTTGTCTTGTGCTCGGTAGTCATGTCTCGAACTTAATCTGCTCGCCTGCCGGGCCAGAATAGACCCTGGCATCTTCAGACCCTTGTGCCATTGATGTACCCTAGGACCGGCTCAACGTACGTGCAAAGATGGAAACCAACCACTGTTACGCGCCATTCAATGCTAGGTGCCCTCGCAAGGCCAATAGCCATCAGTCTCATCACAATTGCACCTCGTCAACTCCCCGCTACGAGTGCTCGGGTCGTCCCCTCTTGTGCCCGTGCCCGTGCCCATGTTACGTCCTTTCCCAACCGTTGCCTATGCAACGCCCGTATGCGAGTCAATTGGCCGTGCGTCTAGAATGCCGCCCCGCACGGCTAGCCTGGGACCCGGCAGGTTATGGCTACGGGCCTCGTGCGTTAGTTCACGATGCCGCTTTATGGTAAATGAACAGGGTCCTGGGTCCAGTGTCGGCCTGCATATCGCCATCCAGCCCAATGAGTGATTTTGCGTTCCCATTCGCTGTTTCCTCGTCCAGGGACTCACTGCCACCACCAAAAAGACCTGCGCGCAATCCCCTAATGTTTGCACATCCCCCTCCCCCAACGATCAGTCACACTATACGGCTGTAAACCTCCCCTTCCCTTTGCTGAGTAGTATAAAAGCCACCGGAGGGTACTACCTTTTCACTCCTCAGCGAACCTATTGCGACCGATTGTCCACAAGGTGCGTGGTGACTGACTTATGAGAGCATGCTAGTGGCCGACCACGTTATTTGCCAATTGGAGATCAGTTGTTAACCAGCCCGCCAGCAAACCCAAACAATTGACCGCAAATTGCCTCACACCTTCTCCAACCGCGAAGCGGTTGCTCCGGGGGTCTGGGGGCATCGCCCCCAGGGAATAAAAAAAAAGAAAAAAAGAGACCAGCGAGAACAGACCCACCTGCGGGGACGCTGCATGAACCTGCACGGGCCACGATGCTAACCTCAGGTAAAATGATTGTATAGAGCTGTCCCGTAACGGGCAGCTCGCCATACCACAATTCACACACTCAAAAGAATGGGTCCAATGCCTCGGGACCCATCGCTTCATCATGTCATGGCTTTGGCACAAGAGGTAGCTATTCACAACGTATCACCAGTCTTTTGAGCATAGTATAGCGGGTGCCCGCGTGCGGTTTGTTCGCTTTTAAGCGAAACCGTCGTGGTGCTGAGATTATACCGCGCAACTTGACCTAGATAATGCTAGCGCAAGGATATACTTGTTCGCTCTACACTGAGTTCTACAGACCGCCCCTCTAACGGCAGGATCCGATTCACGCACGACAATCACAAAAATGCAGACTTCGACCTCGACTACCGACAAGATCACCTTCCTTCTTAACTGGAAGGCGACGCCGTACCATGCCCCTGTGTACTTGGCGCACTCCAAGGGCTACTTTGCCGAACAGGGCCTCAAGGTCGCGCTGTTCCAGCCTAATGACCCGTCTGACGTGACCGAGATCATTGGTTCCGGCAAGGTGGACCTCGGTTTCAAGGCCATGATCCACACGCTCGCCGGTAAGGCCCGTGGCTACCCCATCAAGTCGATTGGCTCGTTGCTGGACGAGCCGTTCACCGGCGTTGTGTACCTCAAGGGCTCGGGCATTACCGAGGATTTCCAGTCGCTGCGAGGCAAGCGCATTGGCTACGTCGGCGAGTTTGGCAAGATCCAGATCGACGAGCTCACGCGCTACTACGGCATGACTCCGCAGGACTACACTGCCGTCCGCTGTGGCATGAACGTGTCTCGCGCCATCATCCGCGGCGAGATTGACGCCGGCATTGGTCTTGAGAACGTCCAGATGGTCGAGCTTGCCGAGTGGCTCGAGTCGCAGGGCCGGCCTCGCGACGATGTCCAGATGTTGCGCATCGACGAGCTCGCCGAGCTCGGCTGCTGCTGCTTCTGCTCGATCCTGTACATCGGCAACGAGAAGTTCCTTGCCGAGAACCCCGAGCGCGTGCGCAAGTTCATGGCCGCCTGCAAGAAGGCGACCGACTTTGTCATTGCCGAGCCCGACAAGGCGTGGGCCGAGTACCTCGACGTGATGCCCCACCTCAACACGCCCGTGCAGCGCAAGATCTTTGAGCGCTCGTTTGCCTACTTCTCCGAGTCGCTTCAGAACGTCGATCGCGACTGGCAGAAGGTCACGCGCTACGGCAAGCGTCTTGGCGTTCTTCCTGACAGCTTTGTTGCCAACTACACCAACGAGTACCTGACATGGCGGCTCCCGGCCGACGTCGAGGACCCCACCCGTGCGCAGCAGCTCATGAAGGCTCACCAGGCTGAGTGTGCTGCCAAAGGCGGCTGCCGTCGTCTCGTCCTCGCTTGAACCGTTGCCACGAGGCTTTTGCTCTTCTCTTAGCGTAGTTCAACCTGCGCATTTTTTTTTATCAATTCAATGGCTATTTTTGTGTGCTTTTTATTCCCTGGGGGCGCTGCCCCCAGACCCCCCGTAGCAACTGCTTCGCAGTTGGTTGCGCGTTATCGTGATGCAGAATGATCTGTCCCATCGTCAACTGCGAAGCAGTTGCTACGGGGGTCTGGGGCCAGCGCCCCCAGGAAAAAAAAAAAAAAAAAAGCCAAAAACCTTTACAATTGTAAACTATGAGACAGGAGTGAAAATGACAGGTAGACGGTGGCCAACCGGATGCGAGGTGTATTTGTCGGCCATGGCCATGCACCGGTCGTCAAAGTCCGAGGGGATCTGGGTGCGGTAGTTGAGGTAGATGTTGGCAACAACGAGCTTTATCTCTTGGAGAGCGAGGTTCATGCCAATACACATGCGAACACCGGCCCCGAAAGCCATGAAGTTGCGGTGCATGAGACGCAGTCGGGCCGGCGTGTTTCGGTACCATCGTTCTGGATCGAAGTCAAGGGCGTCGAAATAGACGGCCATGTCACGGTGAAGTGTATACGGTTGACACGAAATGATTGTCCCGCCAGGGATAAAGACGTCATCGATCTCGACGCCTTTGGCCGGTACGATTCGCGGTTCTGCGCCAGGAATGGCCGAGTACAGTCGGAGGGTCTCCATGACCACACCGTTCAGATACGGCAGCTTGTCAAGTATCTTGAAGTCTAGCGATTCGGGGTCAGAGCCGGCGGGAAATGTTTCCAGCAGTTCGGCGCGCAGCTTGTCCTGGATCTCAGGGTGTCGTGACAGGTACCACGTAAGGTACGTGAGCGTGGTTCCCGTCGTCTCGTGGCCGGCTGCTGTGTGGTCTGCCGATTCGGAGTACGCATCGAGGCCACGAATGCCGGCAGCGGCCAGCCGCTCCAGTACGCTGCCCGGTGCCTCGCCACCGGCCGTCGACTGCCTGCAATGGTCGAGGTGCCATTCAGCTGCCGTATTTATGGCGGCCTTGGTCTTCCTGCTGACAGCAAGATCCCACAGCCGTGGCATCAGCGTTGTCCAGAACCACGTTGCCGACTGCAAGCGGTACTTTTCAATAATGCCAAAGGCTCCGCTGCGAAGTAGACTCGTCCCGTTCTTGTCACCCCAGATGAATCCAGTGACGGTGTCCATGGCCATGGCATGATATAAATTGTAGACGTCTGTTTGCGGCGCATGTGAGCGAATGTAGGCCATTAGGTCTCTGACGCGGGCCTGAGTCATTCCCACGACCCCGGCACTATCAACACTGGACTTGGAATATAGCGACGCCATAATGCGGCGTCTGTTGATATGGGGCTGGCGTTTGAGTGACGAGAACGTGTTTGTGTGGCCATAATTGCCGTATTGTCCATAGAACCCGGACTTGTCGTAGTTTCCGCCGTAAATGACCTTGACGTAGTTACCGTCGCTCACCGATACCTCGTTTGGGCTCAGGCGCACAACACAGCCATACTTTTCATGCAGCTTGTGAACAAGCTCGATCCGCTGCTCATTCCAGGTTTTGTACAATATCCAGTACCGTGTCAGGGCCGTAATGCGTGGTCCCGGAACCTTGGCCATAGGTGATAACCACAATGGGTACACGATAAAGTAGAAAGCGGCCCCCAAGACGAGAACGATACCTGTCAGCAGCATTACTTTGGCCGTCGGTGATAACCACAACGGGAAAACGATAAAGTAAAAAGTGGACGCCAGGAGGAGAACGAAACAAGTCAGCAACAATGCTTCAAGTTCTAGCACTTGAAGTTCTCTCGTAACGACAATTCTGCCGCCAGTAGCGAAGCATCGCACGCGGGCCGTTGTTATCGTGGTGATATCGTGAGGTCCTGCAGGGTTGATGATTTAGCCGCGCCCCGCACGGCTGTCTCACACGTCTCTATTTGTGGGCTTGTTCTTCTTTTTTTTTTTTTTCTGGGGGTTCCACCCCCCAGACCCCCGTAGCGACCGCTTCGCAGTTGATTTACGGGTTCGTTGGTGTCCTAAACTGCGAAGCAGTTGCTACGGCGGTCTGGGGGTGGAAATCCCAGAAAAGACAAGCGCCGATCTGCATACGGTATTTGTCGGCGAAACATTCCATTAGGTGTCGTATGGTTGGTCGAGACATATTGCCATGCTAATAACCAATGGATACAAAGCATAGCACAGAAAGAAGACTACACTGGCAAAACATCGCAAGATTAGAATCGTGTAATAAGAATAATATTGTACTTAGGCAGTTGTGTGTTTGGGGGATGGACCCCACGTCGTTCAGAGATCAAGTCTGAACATCCGGGTAGACAAAGAAGGCAATGGCGATGATCACATAAGTCAAAATGATCATGGCACCCTCGAGCCAGTTGGACTCGCCATCCTGGATAAGGTAGTTTGTCACAAAGACAGCAACAAAGAGCACGGCGGTCTCAAAGGTGTCAAAGTAAAGCGACATGGGCTGGTTGATGAGCCATCCGAGAATGACGAGAAACGGCGTCATGAAGAGGGCGATCTGCATGGACGAGCCAATGGCGACGCCAATGGCGAGGTTCATCTTGTCCTTCATGGCGACAAGCACGGCGGTGACGTGCTCGGCGGCATTGCCGACAATGGGCAGCAAAATGAGACCAATAAAAGTCTTGGACATGCCGGTCTGGGCGACAATGGCGTCGATCGAGTCGACAAGGTAGTCGGCACACAGCGAGACCATGACGGTGACGGCGAGCAGCGCAAACATCGACTCCCACGGGCTGAGGTAGACCTCCTCCTCGCCGTCCTCACCGTCGGCGTGGGCCTCGTCGACAAAAAACTGGGCGTGCGTGCGGAGCTGGAAGTACAGATACAGCACATAGACGATAAGGATGCAGATGGAGGCGCCGCGCGACAGGAACAGAATGTCGCCGTCGTGGACAGCCGGGACCGTGGCGTGGAACGCGGCCGGAATGAGAAGCGACGAGACGCCGACGGCCATGAGCGACGACATGGTCTGGGCGGCGGTCTGGTTGAACGACTGCTGGAGGCGGTTGTAGCCGCCGGCCACAAAGCAGCAGCCAAGCACCAGCAGCAAGTTGGACAGAATGGAGCCGAGCATCGACGCCTGCACAATGCGGATCTGGCCCTTGGTGAGGGCAATGATGGCGACAATGAGCTCGACGGCGTTTCCAAACGTCGCGTTCATGAGACCACCAAGAGTTTGGCCGACCTCAGCCGCCAGCTGCTCGGTAGCATCGCTGAGAAGGGCCGCCAGCGGCACAATGGCAAGAAAGTTGGTGGTAAACACAACCGCCGCCGACGCCTCGAGGTAGCCAGAAATTATGCCAATTGGCACGAAAACAAGCAGCCAGTTGACGTAGGGCGAGCTCCAGAAAAACCGCTTGGTCTTGCCGGCCACCGACAAATGGCGCGGATGCCCCGATCGTACCGGGCCTGGGTTCCCACCTCCGCTCAGCAGCGGTGCCGTTTCACTGCTCATTTGTGTTTTGTCTTATTGGTTGTCTGGTGTTTTCCGTTTGACCGTTTGCAGGCGAAATCACAATGTCAGGAAAAATTTCAATGCGTCTTGTCGCGGTGTAGGGCCTCGTGCGGGCCTTTGCCCATTTTGCGGGTTTTGTTGTACATGGGCGAGGTGGGCGATCTGGGTCTATGCATGCGTCTGATTTCTGCAGCAAGATTCTTGGCGTCTCCTGAAGCGGTACTAGCCAGCCCGCCATTTTTCTTCTTTTGGTGGCTGGTCCCGCGTGAAATTGATCCATGCAGTGGGGATTTAAAACTATTTTGACTGTTGTTTCGAGCAAATTGTCTGGGGTTTAGGCCGAGGAGGGCCCTAGTTTTTTTTTTTTTTTTCTTTTTTCCTGGGGGTTCTACCCCCAGACCCCCGAGGCAACTGCTTCGCAGTTGAGAAAAGTCTAGGATGAGGTTCAACCGCGAAGCAGTTGCCACGGGGCTCTGGGTCAGCATCCCCAGAAAAAAAAGGTCGCAATACTAACTAAAATCTACCATACAACTAGCCGGGGACCGGGGCGAGGTCATGATTTCATACGTCGGAGATTGACGTTGCATCACCGAAACCAAGTCCAATACAATACTGTATAATGCAATAGCTGTAGTTTTAACGGTAAAGCCACTTTTTACGATCGCTGGTGCTCGTCAGGCATGTTGTAGTGCAGAGCCAAGCTAAAGCCAAGCATTCAACCCTTGTATCCATCAGCATAAGTGACAGGGGGATTATGTATGGGATGTGAGAATGGGACGTGTGTCAATGATGTAACTGTGTGGTAAGTATCCAGGATACAACTCCTGATATGAGTTGTTCTGAGACAGGTGTCTCCTTTACAAGCCTTACAAGCGGAAGTGCAATGATAGCGCCAGCCTCCTACGGTAATGTGCATAGATTGCGCGAGCGGCTTAGGCGGGCCAAACTGCATACGGAGCGCCCGGGGATTTTTGTTTGTTGCTGCTGTTGTTGGTGTTGTTGTTGTTATTGTAAGAACATAGTTTCAGGTCATTGCACCAGAAAGCTGCCTGTCATATCTATAGACACATGCTCCGTCTATAGAGCATTGTGCAAGGGGCATCAGACAAGACGTGCAACAAACAGCAATCGATCATTGCATACGGTACCTTGCTCAAACCTAACCCAGTGGCTGAGCTGATTGGCAGTTTGGCCTACGCGGCGGCGAGTGACCAACAAGGGGCCTGGCACTCTCTTGCGTCTATCCATGGATTTCTTGAGTCCCAAGGCGACTAAATGCGTTCTTGCCCTTCACGTATGGGACTAAAGAGCGCGACAGCGCTAACTATGGCGACTCATCGTTCCGGAAACCTGATTTTTTTATGACGTTAGAAGTAGCAGCCAAACAGACACGATGCATGTATGCGCAAAACTCGGCATGACGCGTGGTGGTCGCTACTTCTTGTCCTCCGGGGGTTCCACCCTCAGGGAAAAAGAACGCCCCGCGCGCAATTGGAAGCCGTTCCGGGCAGCAGATATGGACGCGTCCGCACCAGGTATGCAATAGCCTGCGTGATTATCGGCATTAGGCATTCTTATCACAGATGCTATTCGTTTATCCAGAGCCACCTTCTGGACGGGGATTCAAACTGGTGAACATAGTTGCCACGGGTGCCTGGGCCGGTGCGAGCGAGCAGCCAAAAAATCAACTGCCAAAAACACCGCATGTCGCGCTAATATGCACCGTACTGCACGTGTGAGTTTTCCGCGTTTACAGTGGATAACACACCGGTTCATTCCATTGTCAAGACTCGCTATCTTGAAGCGCTTTTGAGCTCGCTTTTGAACTCGCAATCAGTCCAAAGTATTTGGCGTATAGTGTCAGCTCACTGCACACTAGCCGATATTTGAAAATTGACCTGCAATAGATTTTTCTATTGAGAGACAAGCACCATCGCCGTGCTGCATTACGCCCCACGCACAGCCGCGCTCAGCCCTGATTTTGAGTTTTTTTATTTAGTGGCCAAGCAGAGTCCCGGTGGGACCCAATATATTTATTGACACCGAGCACAAGATCGGGGCCCTGAGATTGCATTTCTCGCGATCTAATCCTGCATTCGGCTGCGTGTCCGGACCCCCTGATGAATTTCGCGACTTCTAAATTCGTTCGCGTCCCCCATTGTTGGCACCCTTACCCCGCTCATCTCAGCATATTATTGAAACCGCCCGCCTTGGCTGCTAGCTGGCTTGTTCGCTCGCACTGGCCAGAGAACCGTCTGTTGATCTGAGATTTCGGCACGGGCCCGTTTTACGGCACGCTTTGCGAATAGGGAATATCGGTCTTAGCGTTTACGGTCGCTAGTCACCTTTTTTTTTTCTTTTCGTTGTTCCTGTTGAAAGCCACATCACAACGACCAAGGAACAAGGCTCTGGACGTTACACGCGTCTGACGACCCATCTACTCCGGACATCTTTTCGCCTTCAGATATCCTCAGTCCATCATGGCCGCTCCCACCGCGGTCCCCACCCTGTGGGGTATTCCGCTAAAGCTAATCTCTCTCGTTACGGTATGTTCAAGGCGCGTCTGGCTTGTTTGTTGGATATTTCTAAGCGGTGTTAATAGCGACTCGACAAGTTGGATTTAGACGGCCAACGACTATCAACTGCCCCTCGACACGTTCATCTTTGGTCAATACTCATCTGGCATATTTTACTAACATTTAGCTTACGGTGCAACCTTGATCTTGGTATGTCCTAACCGGAAGACCACTTCCGACAGCTCTTATTTGGAGTCCAACTTTTTTTTTTTGCTTGGTACTTGGGGTTCTGCCCCCCCAGACCCCCGTGGCAACTGCTTCGGAGTTGAAGTGGCGAACAAGTGTTCGAACTGCTGCTACGGCCGAGACCTTAGGGAAGAATAATCGCGTCTCGGCTCTCAATCCAACCGCGAGGCCGTTGCTACGGGGGTCTGGGGGGCAGCGCCCCCAGGAAACAAAAAGCCAGCCTAACTCTCAATCCAATCGCGAAGCGGTTGCTGCGCGGCCTGGTGGCAGTGCCCCGGGAAACAAAGAAACAGCGTTAACAACAGGTCATGCACTACTCGCGAATCATGCCGGGGTACGAGAATGTGCGGTATTTTGCCTCAACGGCGGTGCTGCTCAACGAGCTTCTGAAGCTCGTGTTCTGTTCGCTCGTCGCAGTTAAGCAGCAGGGACTCAAGGGCGCGTGGGACGACGTGTTCGGCCCTGACTGCTGGAAGCTGTCGATCCCGGCGTTCCTGTACACGCTGCAGAACTCGCTGCAGTACGTAGCTGTGTCGAACCTCGACGCCGCCACGTTCCAGGTCACATACCAGCTCAAGATCCTGACCACTGCGTTCTTCGCGGTCACGATCCTCCACAAGAAGCTCGGGAAGCTCCAGTGGCTGTCATTGTTCATGCTGACATTCGGCATCGCGCTCGTCCAATGCCCGCCCGACGCGCTGCAGCAGCTCATGGACATGGTCCGCCGCGCTCGCGCCGTCACCCTGAGCTCGGACCCGCTCTCGGCCCGTGCTGAGCCAAAGGCGCCCGCCCACGGAAGCACAGAGGCAGACAGCTTTGTCGGATTTGTGGCTGTGTGCGTCGCGTGCGTGCTCAGCGGCCTGGCCGGCATCTACTTCGAGAAGGTGCTCAAGGGCAGCAAAAAGGTCTCCCTCTGGACTCGTAACATCCAGCTGTCGTTCTTCTCGCTGTTCCCGGCCCTCTTCCTCGGCGTCATGGTCAAGGACGGCGCCGAGATCCAGCAGAAGGGCTTCTTCTACGGCTACAACTCGGTCGTGTGGTTTGCGATCCTGCTCCAGGCGGGCGGCGGCATCATCGTCGCCTTGTGCGTTAAGTTCGCCGACAACATCGCCAAGAACTTTGCCACCTCCATCTCGATCCTCATCTCGCTCATTGCGTCGGTCGTCTTCTTCGACTTTGAGCTCACCTTCAACTTCATTATTGGTGCCACCATCGTCATTGGTGCCACCTACCTCTACGGCTATGCGCCGCCGCCTGCTCCCAAGCCGGATGCCGAGTACAAGCCGGTCGCCAATACCGAGCAGACCGAAGACAAGTCTTCCTAACCGTGCCGCTAATCTTCTCCAATACACCGTGTACCTATAGAATATAAAAAGGCCCCCAGCGGCTGTCGCGACGTTGTCTAGGTTTTTTTTTCTTTTTTTTTTTTTTTTTTTTTGTTCCTGGGGGCGCTGCCCCCAGACCCCCCGTAGCAACTGCTTCGCAGTTGAGTGTCAATGTGAGATGGAGTATTAAGGGCGCGTGGGGTTGAGAAGTAGGGAGCTAGTATCGAGATATCCGTGGGCTACTTTGGATATAAGCAGAGTCTGCAAACGCTAATGATATGAAATTAATATCTGGGATTCCTTGACTGTCATAATAACAATGCCGCGTCTTTGGGGCAAAACAGCAGCTTAGACCTTTGTGGCCGTACTAGAATACTAGCTGGTGGATGCATAAATGGTCTGGATGCAAGGGTCCAATTTAGGACCAAACCTAGGGCCCGTCATGAAATTTCAGCCGTACCTTTACAAGAGGTATAAATTTTGCATTCTGCTACTGCTGCTCTCACCACTTGTGTCAAAAGGTAAGTGCACGTCTATACCTATTATTTCTTGAAATGACGAGAAAACTTTAACCGCTGCTGGTACCAGTCTGACAGCATGGAAAGCAACAGCCTAGCTGAACGTGATGCTTCCAAATCTATACCCAAATTTCTGATCCCTTTTATTCTTTGGCGATTGAATTGATCCCCATCAAGAAACAACTCGCTAACAACAGGTCAGTGATGTTTTACATTGCACCGCGCATCTAGCGCTAAGCTGTCCTTTTTGTTTCAGTCTTTCTGTAGTTACGCATAATTGATCGCGTGATACCAGTACTCTTCCAGACTGCCGAGGTTATACTTGCGGTTTCTCACAGGAGCTCCGCTCCTGCACCTTGGTAGCAACTGCCTGCGTTGCAATTCTTCCCTGGGGACCCACCCCCAGGCCCCCGTAGCAACTGCATCGCAGTTGGAATCTGGTCGGGACTCAGCTTTACTTTACCGCTCGCTCCCCTGCGAGCACGCTCAGCAAACGTTTCCCTCAGTTTGCCAATTGGCGTGATCCCAACTGCGTAGCAGTTGCTACGGGGGTCTGGGGGCAGCCCCCCCAGGAAAAACAACAGAGTGCAGTCCAGGAATAGATCCCTGGTTACCGGCGACGCTTCCGGGCAAATTATTACGTGCGTCACGTTGTCCTAGAAAGGTACATTGAATGGCCGTAATAAGAAGTGTTCCTTGTTAAAAGCAGATGACTACTGTCTACCGCGTCGACAGCTCAGCCGTTTTTGCCCAAACGGTCTGGTTAAATTGAGCTTATCGGCGACACGCATGCCAAAAAACGCGAACGACAAAAATGGCGTCGCGCGCGACGCGGCTGGATTTGGGGTGTGTTCGAATCGGACGAGCTAGGGCCAGCAAACAATACCATTCACAACTGTCCGTGTCTCTTGCTGACTTGTCCTTTTTCTCACGTTTGTTGCCACAGGTAACCAATGGATCATCCCTCAAACCCGTGGTCTGATGCAACATTGAGGCGATGTGCGGATCTACGTTCTCCCCCCTGCGCTAGGCGCGTGGTGCTCGCGTTGCGCCTTGCGTCTACGGCTGGAGCTTTGACGATAATTCATGTAGACGCCATCATTTAGACCTTTTTGGCAAGCAGTCCAATATACTAAGACATTGAGGAAATTCTAAAATTGACAACATGTGGGCTGGACACGCAATGGCCGAATGCGCATGCAAACCAGCTCAGTCGCTGAGGCGGTAGCGTGTTTCATCAGTAGCTATAGCGACCCTAGTACTGTGCCTCTGAAACGTAGCTAGGCATGCTCTCCTTGTGATCGGAGCGTGCGCGTCATCATCGTGTGAATGCGTATTGCTGTCCGTGTCTACGCATGAGCAGAAGCTCCAATTGTGCCTTTGTCTAGATTCGACGCGTCGATATTTTGACAGCCAGCTAACGGTACAGATAGGACAAAAGGGGCACAGGGGGGTATGAACCGGTTTGGGTCATTGCATCTGCAGCTGGCTTCTTGTTTGTTCAATCTCGAGACTGCCACGCAGGGGAATGGCCGAATCCGTCTGGTACCTGTATCTCAGTGCCCGCGCCCGTCCTCGGCACCGTTAGATGCAACGGGCCGCCCTAGCGCTAGTTGCGTGCTAGGCGCACGCCAGCGGCACGATCCGCGGCGTCCGTCACTGGGCAGAATCTGAAACGGTAGGCTCTACAGTAGTAGCCTGAATGTGGCACTATCGCGCATTCCTTGCTCCTTGAACGCACGCGCCAGAGTAAGAGGGACAAAAAATGTCGTAAATGCCCAATATCCTTGTCCTTGTGATCGTGCTTGTAATAATTATCTTTCTGGTATGCCTACAAGCGGGAGTTCACTGCAGGTTCCGCAGCCATCGAGCCAGGGACCCATGTAATCAGTCCAGCTGCACCGGCTGTCCTCATGCAAGGGGCAGGATTGCACGAGCTAAGCAAAGGGTGAATGGCCAGAGGGTGGAATGGATTGCGCACACTTCAACGTCGAACCTCATGCCCCATATTATGCTGCACATATACTGAGCGACGCGAGACCTAGATCAAAGATGCGAATAAACGTGCGAGCAGGCCTCCACATGCTCTCGATCTAGATAAACGGTCACAGCCACATATGTCTATCTTGGGCCTCACACGCGAATCTTGCGAGGGCTCGCCCGATCGGGACAGATTAATTGTCTTTCGATCGCGCGGCCCACAGATTGCATCTTTTACTTGCACCGATGGCATTTGCTTGTAGGGACTCAGGCACGCATTGGCAGTCTTTCGATTTAGTACAGGTCGTATCTTTTTTTTTTTTTTTTTCCTGGGGGCGCTGCCCCCAGACCCCCGTAGCAACCGCTTCGCGGTTGAATTACACATACGATCTGAATCAACTGCGAAGCAGTTGCTACGGTGGTCTGGAGGTGGAACCCCCAGAAAAAAAAAAAAAAGTGGAAGCGCAAGATCGAAATAATCATTTAAAGTGACGATCCGGGGTGATGACAAGGCTCAGGAGCCATCGTTTATTAAACCAGCCGCCCAGAATACGATGCAACTCGTAAATAGAGTGGTGACTAGTTCTGAACGCTTTAATTGCGGAGAGGCGTGCTCGGCCCGTGAGGCCTAGGAAAAATCTCTGCCAGCCACGCTGCGGCCCTTGCATATCTGCGGCATGGCACGTGCAGGAGGTGCCGATCGGTTGTCAGATTCTGTCCAGGTTTGAGCGGCTGATTGTAGTCGGACAGAGGTGTGGCAGTAGCAAAAGCGACATTGCGTTCTCCCGCCTAAATATGGCAACCTATCTCAAGTAGATCCAAGTGTAGGTGTGTACACGCCCCTACGGCGTGCTGGATGAGCCGGGACGGGACTGGATCCCCGGTCCCGCCTCAATATTCAAAGACCTAGTGGTGGCGGGTAATGTCAGTCCATCGGGCTAGCAAAAGATGCAAAAGATGCACCACGCATAAGCTCCGCGATATACTACTAGGCCATTTTATTTTCCCAGGTGTCGTCGGTTTTGGTTGGCTGGTGGCACCAAAGCGGTCCTCGCCGCATTCGTAATTTTTTCGTCGTCTTCGCCAGAACCATAAGCGAGCTGCGGCTCAGGGCTTCCGGTCAGACGGAAAACACAATCCGCATTCGCTCGTGGCGACAGACGAGGTCCCCGGCTGTGGAGGATGTTGTATCAGTATAATGGTACCTAATATGGTCACAATCGCGTGACATAGAACACACAAAACGTGGCAGGAAAGCGAAATGAGTCGTCTCGAGCGAGTCCCGCCAAGATTATGCAGGTAGTCACGCCGATCCCCAGTCTTAGCACAACGGCGTGGATCATCGTTAGCGAGCTATACTATCATCCAGATAAGACGACAGACGAAGTTTCGTGCAAATGTATTGGTTCCCAGACCTTGTCCGAATTACCCCTGTATGTGGTCGTCAACGCCAGATGGACAAAACCCCAAGTTTCGCTCCAACTCGCAGCCCTGAGATAGATCTCACTACGAACATGCAGATGAACGATCTGCCACCGAAATTGACTCGATTATTGCTTTATTTTCGTCCAAATAGGCACGCTGTTAGACACCCAGTCGCATCCGTCATTAACCCAGTTACACAAGTAAAAACGCCAAATCCCTCCGCCACATAACCCCGGCTTGCATTTGAGACACCAGCCGAACGCGGATATTACGCGCCTCATTGTACCTTCAAGCAACGACGCATCCAGGCATTCGCAACCCCATTCAATCCCATTGTCAATACCAAAAGGTACCTGCGGCAAGCACCTAGTCAGCCATCCCGCCACGTTTGGCCCGCCATCGCGGATGTCGATACACGCGCGCGTTTGCATCTGTCGTGTACTTGGTGATGATCTGCGGGGACAGGCTTGCCGTCAAGGCGGCCGACGCAGCCCGTCGCCAACATGGATAGGGTTACCACCTGACGTTTTTGTCAATTAGACATGATAATTACAACCGGTATCGGTCATGGACACGGTCGCCCCTGCTCACGGGCCATGCTCAAAATTTCTAATCCTGTGCACATGAATCATGCCCGCACAGCGCGTTGTCCAGCTGCCCTCTGCACAGAGGCTAGCAGACAAGTGCATGTGTGCGCTGCGTGTGCAAGTAAAAACTACACACAGGAATATTTTTCAAAAGTAACCACTCGCTACCAGCCCTCGGCACCCCATATGCCACGGATCTCAAGATCCCCGGCATTGACGAGGTACCCTTTGTACCTCATTCTCCCCTGGCGAGCCGCCATGAGGCACCGGCGATTCTCCCCCTGCAGCCGGTTTTTCGATCCCGTCGCCAGGAGGCTGGCACGCGTCTGGCGGGTGGCCTAGCGCAATCACCTCACACACAAGGACAGGGAGGCTATGCGATGTCGCACGTGCCATAAACTCCCGTCCTTGCTATAGAAAATCGTTATATTGTAGTCACTAAACCGGGCAACCCAAAATAAAAACCGCCCGCCACTTAGCAGAGCCTCAAGCAGGCCCCCAGTCAAGGTTTCACCTTAGTCTGCTGCCAAAATCAAGGGGCTGGAGCATGGGTTAGGAAGGGCATATTTAATTTTACCTGATCGAGGAATCCTGCCTAGCCCTCATGCATCTTCTGCAGACCTTGTGGCCCCCTTGCTTAAAGTTTAAGGCTTTGTGACCCGCCCCCTTCTTCTGGGTTCACCTCGTATATAACCAGGGCGATAGCTGGGCTGGTGTCGAGGATCCGTGAGACGGAGCACCTACTAAGTCGACACGTACATACGGCGGTCATCGCTATCACTTTCCTTGACATTTTACTCGTGTGGGAAAGGCATTTTCAACTCTACAACGACAACCAGCTGCATTCCGCGACTCATCATTTTTTTTTTACTTCTTTGAGGCGGACTCTAAACTTGTATTCATTTTTCACCTCTTGAAAATAAGCGAGTTGTATATTTATCTCAACTCGCTAAAATCTTGGGCGCACATCGACACAGAATCTTCAACATGTCTGACAAGCAAGCCCTCGACATCTTTATCCGCCAGCCGGTCTCAAAGGCTATGATCCAGTACCTGGCCTCGACGACGCTTACGGTTATTCGTTGCGACAATGCTCCGGCATCGGGGTCTGGTCTTGCTAGTCCGCCCATAAGCCCCACGGGCGCTCATCCGCTGCCATCGCTGCCGGACTTTATCACCGGCCTCGTGACCAAGTCCAATGTCCAGGTCCCGACACTTATGACGACGCTCGTGTTCCTTGAGCGTCTGCGCAAGCGTCTGCCGCCTATGGCCAAGGGTCTGCCGTGCACTCCGCTGCGTATCTTTCTTGCGTGCCTCATTCTGGCGGCAAAGACCCTCAATGATAGCAGCCCCAAGAGCAAGTTCTGGGCCCGGTACTCCAAGGTTTTCTCGCTCAAAGAGGTGAACCTCATGGAGAAGCAGCTGCTGTACCTCCTTGACTGGGACACGCGTGTCACGGAGCAGGATCTCTACGACAGCCTGGCCCCGTTCCTGGCGCCTATCAAGGCCAAGCTCGCCCGCGACGCCCACGAGCTCCGCCTGCGCACCCGTTACTCGTACGAGTACTACCAGGGCCACTACAACCAGAGCCAGTACGCGGACCAGCATGTGGATGCCGCTCAGGCGTACACAGCGACGTACCGGTCGGTCGTGCCGGTCACTCCGGTGTCGCGACGGACTGCGCCGCCGCTCAGTGCCAGCTCGTCCACTTCGTCGCTGTCGGTGACACCGCCGGTCCAGACTCCGCCGCAGGACGACGTTTACCATACGACGCCCGTCAAGCGCAAGTCGCGAGCCAACTCGCTTCTGCGCTTCTGGAACAAGGACAATCAGCAAGTGACCATTGTTGGCCACGACGCTCCCGTTCCGGCGCCTGTCATGTCTGGCTAAACCAGAGCATTACCAGGAGTCACGACCTATTTGGCCATTGGTTGGATCGTATGACTCGATCATTGGCAAATGACCTGCCATGTCCTGTATACATGGCAGGTCAGAAATCTGCATCTATAAAACGCAGAAGGCTGCTGGGGTTTCAGCGGACGGATGGCCACTATGGCCGATCTGCTCGCTATGCAGCACGAAATATCTCACGAAGCATTTATGGCGCGTAGACCGCGTCCCAGACACTACCTTTTACTCTTTCGTGCCGGCCGGTCCGGTATTGCATTACTTTTTTTCTAATCTTTTTATACTTTTTTGCATGTCTATAGACCTGAAATCAACATGGGTGACCCAAGGCTTCTCGGATGATATCCACTGTACTTTTTTCTTAGTTTGTGCCTTGAAATCTCTTTGCAAATCTCTTTGGCAGCAGGTGCATTCCCGTCGTTGTCGACGGCGTGTTTTTTGTTGTTTTTTTTTCCTGGGGGCCCTGCCCCCAGACCCCCGTAGCAACTGCTTCGCAGTTGATTCAGGGATACTGGAGATCCCCGCCACAAAGCAACTGCTAAGAGTATCAGCGGGCAGCGAGTCCAGGAAAAGGAACATTAGCTGTATCGTTCCGAGACACTAGGTGATGCGGCTATAAACGGCACCTTTCCCTGCTTTGCAGTTGGGATGACGCATGACGCCATCTAGGACCTCTCGGAAAGTATCTTCGCAACCTCCAGATCAACTGCGAAGCAGTTGCTATGGGGGTCCTGGGGGCAGAGCCCCCAGGACAGAATAAAAAAATGCAAGAATCGTTCTTGTGATATGTACAAGATATGAAGTGGGACTACTGAGCGGATGCCTTTTTGGCCATGACGTTGATGACAGCGTCGATGTTTTGAGATAGCATGGCCGTGCAAGGAACGACGTCCCAGTCCTTGGTGCCCCAGTGGCCAACAAGCGAGGATACGCGGCTGCGGAGCTGCGCGTATCGCTGTTCCGACTCGGGAATATCGGCCTTCGTGCCGACAACGAGAACGCGCTTGTCTCGCATCCGATCAGGACCGAGTTCGTTGACAAGCAGATCCAGATCAGCACCGGGATCAGGCCGGTCCAGTGCGATAACAAATACAAGGCCCCGACACCGCTCGATGTGTCGAAGAAAGTCTAGGCCAAGACCTCGGTTCTCAGAGGCGCCGGCGATGATTCCTGGAATATCGGCGACAGTAAACGACGGCCGGTCAATACCCATGGGGATAGTGCCCACCGTCGGGTTCAGCGTCGTAAACTCCCAGTGACCAACACGCGGACGAGCACGCGATATAGCGCCAAGAAGCGTAGACTTGCCAGCATTTGGCAAGCCGACGAGACCTAGGTCTGCAATGAGTTTGAGTTCAAACAGAAATGTCTCGTCGAGCGCAGGCCGGCCCTTGCGGGCAAAATTGGGGTTGCGGATGTCGCGCGAGTTGAAATGAATGTTGCCCATGCCGCCACTACCTCCTCGCAGTAGCAACATAGGATCGCCCGGCTCAGTCAGGTCAATGCCGTCAATTGGGAACGCGTCCTCAGTGCGCTCGACCCACCGAGCAGACCGGTCGATCTGCTGCCACTGCTTGGCCAGCTTCTGAAAATACGGCAGCTGGAAATACTTTTCGGCTTCACTGTTTTTGAATATCCAGCCATGATCGCCTCGCAGAAAAGGCGGGATGTCTTCGTTTGCATGCTCCTGTTCGTCCATCTCCTCCTCCACGTGTCTGCTGGCTGGCGGCTTCGACCGCGATTCCATTAGAATCAACGGACTGCCTTCGGCCTTGCGAAGCGTCTCAACCTCGACAAAGCGGTCTACGGGAGACTGCTTACCGATATGTCGCCCGGCTGTGTCATCCTCCTCCAGCGCTTTGAGATCCTGGAGGCGTGGCATCCACCGGATCACCGTTCCAATAGGCACTTGAATGACTACATTCCGGCCTGTGCGTCCCGTCAGACCATCGGAGCCGCCATTTTCTCCGTCCGTAGCTTTGTATGAATCCCGCAACTTGTGTAAGCTGCTGATGCCCTCCTTTGCCTGCACGTAAATACTTCCACCACTCCCGCCATCGCCTCCGTCGGGTGGTCCAACAGGACGTCCTGCATCGCGCATGAACGAGACTTTACCATTTCCTCCTCGCCCGGCCAGCAAATTCACTACCTTGAGATCAACAAAATTTGTTATCTCCCGCTGCCGGCCTTTGTAGGTGTCGAGTGATATCGGGATCTTGTACTGCTCCTTTTTGCGTTCAAACTGCGACCGTCTTGATTTGCCGACGGCACCTATATACTCAAGCCCCTCAAACCGACAACACACAGAGCAGTGTATTTGCCTTTTAAACGCACTACCCACGGTTGTACCACGAGCGAGCGCCATGCTTAGAGTCTAATACTTTCCCAGCTGGGGGAGGACCTTGGTTTTGTTCAATTCTTTGAGCCGCACGTAAGTATGCACACTGGGTGCATTAATTAACCAAGACAAAAAAACGCGTGCTCGGCGCGCTACGTCGAGTTCTACGCGTCGTGGAGCTGTCTGGCACAATGACGACCTCGACGGAACTGAAGACAGATGACTTCAGAAGAGCACATGCGTACGTGGTATTTATGACTCAAGGAACATTTGCAACTAACCTCAGAAAGGAGTACTCTACGCCAAGCCGACTCATAGCTGAGCGCAATGACCTCGCTAGTCTCAATGCCGACTTTAAGCTTTCTCTTCAAGGCCGCAAGTACGGACAGCAGTTTGCTAACCTGTACTATATGCGCCTTGAGTGTCTAAAACCAATTGTCAAGAAACTTGCTGGCGAGGCGTGGGGATCGATGGTTGTAAGTACACGACCAGACTGCCACAAGAAATATTGACATCCTAACGCCAGGTCGAAGGATCACCGGTTAAATATGTCGACAAGGTGCTCGACGTTTCGAGCGGAGATATTGTGTGGGTTGTTGGAACTGTCTACAAGGAAATGAAGTACAAGCCCAACATTCTGGAGGATGTGTCGCGCTCGGTGTGTATTGTGCTGCTTACTCGCTTGACAACCTACTAACATCAGCATTACGGAGCGCCGCCTGTAATGCCGGAAAAGTATTTCGATAAGGATACGGACGAGATTCTACTTGAAGACGAATCTGGCCGGCTGCGGCTAACTGGCGAACGGGTAAGTTCTGACCTACTAGTGACTGGTGCTGTCATCGCAATTCTGGGGACTGAGACGGCCAGCGGCGACTTTATGGTGATGGATATCAAGTTCCCAGAGTATGCTCCGCAGGCGGCTCGCATGGCTAAGACATCACAAAGTCCGCGCTATCTTGCGATTGCGTCCGGGCTCAACCTTGAGGGCACCGAAACCGACGACAGGGCGATCTCCATGCTGACTGAGTACCTGAGCGGCGAGTTGGGCGGCGAGCTCGACCAGGCCCGTGCGGCAGACGTTTGCATGCTTATTCTGGCTGGTGGTCTGATGGGCAAGACGCTCGAGAAAAAGGACCCGAGCGAGTACAGCAACGACAAACCTATTTATCATGGCGAACCCATCACCCAGTTGGACTCCGTTATCAACAAGCTTTCGAGCTCTGTGCCACTTGCAGCTATGCCGGGTGAGGGAGACCTGGTCAATCTCACAGTGCCGCAGCAGCCGTTCCACAAGTCGCTGTTCCATTCGTCAAAGCAGTTTATGGATCAGAACGGGGCACTGATAACCCCGACTAACCCTCATTGGTTTGAAGTCGACGGCGTGCGGATTTTTGGATCCAGCGGTCAAATGATTAATGATATTTACAAGTATACTGAGGAAAACGACCGACTAAAAATGCTCGAGTATACTCTAAGATGGCGCAACTGTGCTCCAACAGCACCGGATACCCTATACACGTATCCATTTGTTGACAAGGACCCATTTATTCTCACTGAGTCACCTCATGTATATTTCGCCGGCAACCAGCCGTCATTTGCGACAAAAATTGTTAGCGGCAAAGATCTGGACGAACGTGACGTCGAAGTTCGTCTAATTGCCGTCCCCAAGTTCAGTGAGACTGGCCAGTTTGTGCTTGTAAATCTCGACACCTTGGAAACTCGTGCAGTCACCATTAGTACTTAAAACGAAGAATGATGAATGCTTTCATAACTATGTACAATGCAAAAAGTGGGGGCGGGGGGGGGTGGCAGAAAGTTCTATGTGGCTGTTACAGGCTTGACAACATGCTCACCCTTCCTGTTGGCACCCTCTCCATACGACTTGTCAGCTCCATACTTGGCGTAGTCCACACCGCGTCTGGATTCGTCGACTGCCAGTCTATCCAACATGCCAGCCGCGATATTTGGAATAAAAGACATCAGGACAATCGATGCCACACGTGCTGCTTCAGATCCTGCCTGGATCACGGCATCTTGCAACGTAGCGTTTTGGCTACCTTTGAGGGACCATGGCTCAGTGTCTTGGACAAACGCTTGCGCAGACGACAACACATCCCATACGGCTGCCAGAGCCCGAGAAGGCTCGCCCAATTTCATGTTAGCGTCCACATTCGACACAAGCGAATCCACTTTGGATCTCAGAAGCTCGAACCGTTCGTGGACGTCCCGGATGCCAAAGTCCTTTGTAGCAAAAACGTCAGCTGCATTGGCACTCAGACTGCGCGCAATGTTGAACTTGGCACCGCAAACACGAGCCACAAGATTGCCATACTTGTTGACAATCAGAACATTATGACGTTCTTCAATCCTTTCAATAGAAAACGCAGAGTCATGATCTAGATGGGCGTCGTTCATCAGGAAGAACTTGAGCGAATCGATACCAAAAATGGATGCGAGGGTTTCTGGGTCGACCACGTTTCCAGTGGACTTAGACATCTTCGATCCTTCTAGGGTCCAGTGGCTGTGAACGATGACCTGGCGAGGCACGGGGATTCCAGCCGCCAGAAGAAATGCCGGCCAATAAATGGCGTGAAATCGCACAATATCTTTGCCTACGACATGGGCATCTGCGGGCCAGACAGAAGATTCGTAAGATTTCTGCGACGGCCATGGATATCCCGCAGACGTCAAGTAGTTCGTAAGTGCATCTAGCCACACATACATTACCTGCGAGTCATCTCCTGGGACGGGTATTCCCCATGAGCAGCGGGCAGCGGGTCGTGATACGCTCAAATCGTCTAGGCCGTTCTCCAGTTCTCGGATGAGTGCCTCGTGGCGCACTTTGGGCAGCACAAAGTCGGGGCAACTGCGGAAATGCTTCATCAGTGGCTCCTGAAATCGGGATAGTGCAAAAAAGTAGTTCTCTTCCGAAGTCCACTCCACTTGCTTACCTGTTTCCACAGACACCATAGTCTCACGGCCAGTATCTGTGTCAACACGCTTTTCCACCTGCGACTCAGGATAGAAGGTCTCATCCGACACGCAATACCAGCCCATGTGCTTTCCCTTGTAGATAAAGCCATTGTCTTGGAGGATTCGAAACAAGTTCTGCGAGGCAGCAATGTGATCTTTATCAGTTGTTCGGATGAATCGGTTGTACTTGATTTCCGCAAGATGGGCGAGCTTGAGAAATGTCCCGGAAACAGTATCGACAAACTGTTTAGTCGGCACGCCCGCTTTGGAAGCTGCTTGATCCACTTTGTTACCATGCTCGTCTGTTCCAGTTGTAAGATAGGTGCCACTTCTTCTTGTAAACCCGTTCCATCTCTTGAGGACGTCGGCGAGCACCATGGAATGCAAATGGCCCACATGGGGAGAAGCATTCACGTAGAAGATAGGTGTCGTCACATAGTATGGCTTGGATCGGTCGTCACTGGCCAGTTTCGGTATAAATGGTGGTGGACTTGCCGAGTACCACCTGAGAGCTCTTTCAAGCACATGTCTCCGCTCAGCGGTCAATGACCGCCAAGTACGGCACAACATTCTAGACGACGAGTAATTTCGTCGCTAGCACTGTGATGGCACTCGAGGTGGTTAACTATGAGACCATCTGTCTTCCAAATTTCAAATTTCGCTGCATCGTAATGGGGCTATTATATGTATTATTTTCGTGTACACCGCATCGGAGCTGATCGCCCAGCACCCTCCCATGATGGCGACGAAGCGCTCAAATTCTAACTCGGCTCCAGGCTTATGCTTTTACACAGGGATGGACCCTGTTAGATGTTGGCCTTCTCCGCAAAAAGCGTCATTAGCGAGAAAATGCCATAGAAGAGCGCCAATGGGTACGCAACAAGTACGCGCATCTGGGATAGCTGCAGGTACGAGACAAAGATAGCCGAAGACGAGTAGGTGCACCAGAGGGTGATAAATAGGGTGAATGTGTAGCCAATGGCATTGCTTGTGGTTAGATTTTAGTCCTCAAGGCAGAAAGACCCAGAATATTCACTTACTCAAGGGATACGGCAACACCCAGTGCAGACATGACAACAAGTGGCAGCATGCAGTACCCGAGTACACTTGCTGTGCGAATAAGATCGATGGACTTGAGTGCCATGAGGTTTAGAATGCCGTACTGCGAGACCGTCCCTACAACTGCCACACCGTAAATGTAGCCAAAGTGGACCTTGCCAGACAGAAGTAGAAACGTTCCAAACAGCAAGCAAAAGAGAATCGGGCCCGCGAGATCCGAGTCGTCCATCATATGTTGGTCAATTGACCCAAACGGGTTAAGGACTGTGAGTGTCTGGTGTTAGATACGTCGGTTGCAAGACAGGCAGGTTACCATACCTTTTGTTTGATGTGGCCAAAGTTGACGCCCAGTTCTATGGGTTAGTATATGACTTTGTGTGTTTCCGTGAGGCATTTCTCCCAGACCCCCGAGCAGCTAATTCAGATTTCGTTTTGACGTGCTGCCGAGGCAGTCGCTACGGGGTCTCAGGGCAGCACTCCCTGGAAAACGTAAGGTAGATCAAGATGAACTTACCTTCCAGTAGTGGCGGCTCGCCGGGGTATCCGCTGGTACCAAATGCAGCAAGAACGCCCGTTGAGAGTCTTTCCCGTGACATATCTCCGCCGTAAGCGTAACCGGCGGCACCGGCCTGCGACGGCGACATGGAACCGCCAAATGCCGGAGTGCCATACTGGGTTGGAAAGAACTGGAGGCCGTCTGGACCGGAGGCGTGTCCCTGTTGGCCATAGCCCTGTGAGTAGTACGACATTGTGAAAGCTGCCCTCAGACTATGCAATGAACTTTTGGTGTCTTTGTGCTCAAATGACGCGTCGGGCGCAATGTGGCAGCGACTGGAGGCGGCGACAGGTGTAATTCCTGTTGGCAACTGTCGAGATACGTTTCAATTGGTATTGGTCATTAATCGTTAGTTATGTGCTTGCTGCCTTTCCACGTTTTGAATGGGACTGAAAAAACGATTAGGCCTTGGTGTGTATTACTCGAAGTGATTTATTAGCGTTTATTTTGGTTCAGTGTTTTTGAACCGCGTTGGCTCAATCTATGGGGGCCCTTGCCGTGTGTCTCAATGCTGCTCACTATTACCCGTATTAGTATATTATCAGTAGGATCACGTTGCATTAGATGCTAACTAAGGTAAGTACGCGTCCAACAGTGCCCACAAGCAGAGGCATACCCAAGTAATTTGACGGTATCCACAAGAGAGTCGTTATGTCCAATGTGATTGCGAATGGAGAATACAGAGGACAGTACTAAAAAAGTGGAAAGCCAAGCCTTTTTGCAGTGGCTGATTGCACGGCGGTCTGTGACACTTGACGAGACCAAAAGCATCCTGACAGATATCAAACGCATTGCCAATCCGGATTCTCCTCTGACGACCCAGCAAGAGGCTCTCGACGCACTAGACCATGCACACGTGGAATTCGAGCCATTTGGGTTGGACGTTGTAGAGTGGCGAGATGAGCTACAAGACGAGCGCCGGTGGATGCTGGTGAACAAGACCGCCGGCTACATCGCCCACAAGGCGACAAGCTTCACCGCCGACGAAATTGGCTACTTCCGAGCCATACTGTCAGCCATTTTTGAGAGCAGCTCCGACCACAGTTGGCAGAAAAATGCCGGGTATCGAGACCTCAACGTCGAGAAGCAGCTACCGAGGCAGGACGTTGACAAGTTGGTTCAGCGACTAGTGGACGATTCATGGCTCGCCGAGCGTAATAACAAGATCTATATCGGGCCCAGAACATATGTGGAGCTGAAGTCATATCTCAACGAAACATTTGGCGACTTGTTGTACACATGCCGCGGATGCAACGAGCTATTTACGCGGGGCAAGCAGTGCAGCACCGACAGGTGTCCCGTCAGGCTACATCTCAAGTGCGAGAGGGCCTTTTACGCCCGTAATGGCGGAAAAGCTTGCCCAGACTGTGGCCAAGACCTTTCGAGTGCCAAACTTGTTGGTGTTTGAACTCGTTGCATGCATTATTATTATTAAGCCAAGTTAGAGGCAACTTTTAATAATTATCACTCTGTCGTGTCCATTGCGTCGAGCTTTTGAGTGGTTTTTGTCGAGCTGTCTCTCGGTATAGGGCCTTGCGGGGTATTTTGGTCCGGGGTCTCGACCATCCGATCTGCGTTCTCGGCGTTGTGGCTATAGTTTTGCTCGTTGCCATTCGGCACGGGAGCTTCTGTTTCGGGCTCTGTCTGCTCAATCTTGATGGTGCTATCAGCACTTTGATCCGGCTTAGCCTGCTTCTGCTGCTCGTGCAACTTCTCCTCAAGACTCTGGGACGCGTCGTTGGTGTCGGCAATTTCTTCGACCTTGGCAACAACGGCCGGCTGTGGGCTTGCTGTCTGGCGTGAACTCGATTGCTTGATACGCGCGAGCGCTTCGTCTTCGAGCCGGTCGGTGATCTCGTAGTCGACTTGGTCAATAATGTCAAACACAATGTCATCTGCGATCTGCTCGTCGTACCTGTGGGCCAGTGGTCGCGCAGCACCGAGGCCGTCTTCCGGCGGGCATTCAAAGGCCGGTCCAAAATTGAACTCGGCCTTTCCGCCGCTGAATACACTGATCATCGGGTAGTATCCGAGCTGGCCGTCGTCTGCCTCGCGCTGGCTGAGGGTCGGCTGAAACTTGGAGTGCGGCGGTAAAAACTCATTGAGGTCCTCAAATGCGACGCCCATGTCCCGACCGTTTTTGTAGACACGAATGAAGGAGCCCGGTATTTTCTCTGGCACAAACCGCTGCGCGTTCTGCTTCTTCTTAAACACGTTGGACGGCAGCAGTAGGTCGCCCATGGCCTTGGTCGGGACGTAGTCAAGCATCTCGAAGTACAGCTGGCCTTTATAACGAATGGGGATGCGGTCGCGGTAGACGTCGTGGGGCGACGCTGCAGCAGCGGTCGTCCGCGGAATGCGGATACGCATGCCAATGACGTCGCCGGTCCGAAACGGTTCCTTCATAAACGAGACGGGGCGCGAGATGTGTACCTTGTCGCCTGTCATGTCGCGCACACCGTATCCATACGCATCGTGGCCAACGGGAGCTTCGAGCGACGCCTCGCGGCGTGCGAAGCCAAGACGGACGTGGGCGCCCGAGTCGTCGTTGCCCTTGACGACCTTGAACTCGACGTACCACTCGCCCTCGCGGACGCCGACATTTGCGCGCGCCGATCTGAACCCGCGATTCGTTGATACTATATCCCCTTCCTTGGAAATCAAAACCTGCGGGCTCCTGTCTTCAAAAGACGCGCGGGCACAAAATGGCGGAGTCTCAACTACTTGGTAGAGCACAGACGACAGAGGCGGGTTGGGCGCACAGTGAAGGTAGCGGAACCCGCGCTTGTTGTGTGGGTGCTCTTCAGTCAAGTACTGGCCAGGCTCGACTTCTATAAACTGGGGGCCCCGGGGGACGGCCGTCAGGTCTTGTGCTTGGACGGGCGGCGGCCGTGTGCGGAACTTCATGGGGGCTGGCGATGGTCCATTGGACGCCTCTTTTTTCTTGACTGGATCCTTCCGTCGTCTCTTAGCCGACTTGGCCTCGTCTTCTTTGCCGTCCATGTTTGTCGGGCTCGTATGTCGCGTGCTTTGTGTGTCGACTTTTCGCGTTCGCAAGACACCCCAATTATAGTGTCTACATTACAAACTCTTGCTGATTTCACGCGATGCCGACATTTTTTCAGCCGCATGATGGCCCTTTTCAAAGAACCGTCCCGTGCAACGGCCCTCATGTGAACCAAAAGCTCGCATCGCTTATCACATGGACTACAAGCGCCTGGAAGAGGTTTCGGCGCAGTTGACTCTGTCAGTCAATGATGCCAAGCGGTTAGTGGGCTCGTGGGTAGGCGCAAGCAACGACGAGGACCTCGCAGGATCTACGGAGACCGCGAACGACGACGATTTCGGCGCTGGCCTCAAGCCTATTGTGCGCGGTGGAATCGGGTCCAAGGCCACCTCTGCGCCTCTTCGCCGCGATATTGTGAGCGCCCGTTCTCAAAAAGCTCTCGAGGGTCTCAGGAAAAAGGTGAAAAAGAGCCAAATCACAGCCGACGACCAACCTCAGCACCAGTACAAGAAGCGCGACAAGGCGGCCGACTCTTCCGACGAGGACGACGGCGAAAGTCGTCTCTCTGCTGTCTCTGCGAAGAAGTCCAAGTCCACTAGCTTCCTCGATGAGTACCAAACCTACAAAAAGAAGCGCAAACGGTAACGATCTCGATGTTTCTGTTTTTCTCTTCCTCATTCCTGCTGGGGGCAGGGGGGGGGACTAGCAACTGCTTGGCACATGATACCGTCAACTGTTGCTTTAACTCAGTAGGCCCGAAAAAGGCCAATAATCCCGGCTCAACTGCGAAGCAGTTGCTACGAGGGTCTGGGGGCAGCGTCCCCAGGAAACAAAAACAATCACTGTACCCAAAACGACATCGACGTTGCATAAGAGACTTTTTTCTCTTCACTATAGAGGGCATGCCCGACAAAAACAAAATAGCAAAGTGTGATAACAATACATTGACAAACGTCTCGTAATAGAATACTTGAGCGATACATTAGGTCGTGAGGAGGACAAGAAAATTTTTGGCGATGTTCGTCTAGGGCCGGTGCATTAGCTTTGGTCGCTTTGGTTGCGGTGACTCGCTCTTGCCGTCGCTATCTGTGGGGTTGAGGAGCGACTGGACTGAGTTTGCCGACGGGGCGGCAGAGCCTTGGCTCTCCCTGCGCACGTTACTCTCTATTTGCGAGGGAGGGCCCCCGACTGCGGGCGGTGGTGGCGGTCCCGAGGCCGTGGGAGTACTCGGCCCGGTGCTCGAAGCACCGGGAGCCTGGTTTTGCGAAGGAGTGGTCAGCAGAAGACCTGGTTGGAGGCCAGAGCTGGCGCCGGAGCTGGCGCCTGGACCAGATGGGCCAGGTGTAGCCGCGGGCGTTGTATTGGCTGGTGATACGGCCGGGGGCGCGCCCGAGTCGTTGCCGGTGTTGCCAGCACTGCTATGTCTGCTCGACACCGAGTTTTGGCTGTTATGGCTGTTTTGGCTGCTCTGGCTTGATCTGGTCGCCTGGACTGGCCGCGGGGGAGCCGGCGGCGCGTAGTCGTGCATGTGTCCGTGCGACGACATGTATACTTCGCCGGACGTGTGTCTGCGGAACTGCTGATGGTGGCCTGTCTGGTCCTGCAGCGAAGAAGGAGGACCCGGTGCTCCGAGACCGCCGGGGCCGGAAGTAACGCCGATCGGGCTGCTGCCGCTTGGGGCCAGCTGAGCAGCGCTGCGATTGCGCGTCAACGCTGCGTGGCTTGCGAGCGGGAACGAGCCGGACCGCTGCTCGCGCGACGCAAGACCCGGCGGCGGCGGTCCACCTAGAGGAGTGTGGCCGTTAGAGCCAGAGCCCGAGCCGGCAGCGTCCGACGGTACAAACGGATGGTGAAACGACGGGAAGTAGGTGTCCGATGCCGGAGCGTGGGCAAAGCGCGACGGCTGGGACTGCAACGCGGCACCTGACGGCGTGCCTACAGTCTGGCTCGGCGACGACGGCACCGGTGTCCTTGACGGGCTTGCGCCAAACGGTGATACTGCCGAAGACTTGCGGTAGTTGCCTGGTGCTGATGTGGGGATCGGCTTGGAGCCTGCAGCTCCCGACGCAGAGCTGCCAGCGCCGGCGTCGTCGCCCGCAATGGGCGCGAGCGCCAGCGGGTCATAGATAACCGACACTGCGCGCTCACGCTCCTGCGCCTTTTCCTGCTGGCGTCCGTGGAACGACGACGGGCGATATCCATAGAGCTTCTGGTACTGTTGGTGCTGGAGCATAAACAGCGGGCCGGAAGACGACGACGATAGCGGCGGTAACGTGACAGCCGACTGCTTGCGCGAGTCGTTGGCTGGCGGCGAGATCTGCGGGTCGTCGAGCAGTAGCAACTGGTGGCTCACGTCCTGTAAGCTCTGGCGTAGCTGGCGAACAGCGGCGTTGGCCGAGGATCCGGCCGACCCAGGAACCGGCCCACCAGCGTTGGCAGTAGTGCCGTTATCGCCCGAGCGTGGCGACGCCAATTCGCTGGGCGGGCCGCCTCCGGCTGGTGGCGTCGACACCTTGCCAGCCGCCAAGAGTGATGGCGGCAGCACGTCGAGCAGGTGTGTCACATTGTGGTGCGACTTTTTTACCACGTCGACCAGGAGCACGTTGCGGTTGTGCAAGCGCGTGTTCATGTCCTGCAACTGCCATACCGTCTGCTCGAGCGCCGCTAGCCGCGTCTGGAGGTCCTGGAACTGCGACACGTACGTCGCCTGCGACATGGTGCTCGCAGTGCTGCCTGGCGGCCCTGCGCTGCCGACACTCCCTGGAGTCGCATTAGGCGTCAGCGTTGGCGGCATAAGACCCACTGGCGCTGGCGGCATCGGCCCCTTGCCGTGTGCCTGTGCCTGGGCCTGCGCCTGGGCCTGCGCCTGGGCTTGCGCTTGTGCTTGGGCCTGGGCCTGGGCCTGGGCCTGGGCCTGAGCCTGAGCCTGCGCTTGCATCGCCGCGTGGTGCAGGCTCTGGGACTGTTGCTGGCCCCCAGGTGTACTGGGTGGGAACTCGTTTGCAGGCGGCGACACCGGCACCGATAATGGAACTGCCTTAATCGAGTCCCTATTAACAACTGTCTGTCTCGACGTACGCCTCTTGATAGCGCTCAGGCCCTCGACATCGCCGCGCTTAAACGCCCCGCCCCCGTGCTTGAATTCCCACTGTGCCGACGAGCCGTCCTGGCCGCTTCCCGATCCCCCTGATCCCGATCCGGACCCGTGGAAGTTGTCGTTGACCTTGTGGAACCCGTACATATTAAGCTGGCGCACAAACGACGACGCATTGGTGTGCTTGAAGTACTGGCTCAGCATCTTTGAAAACTCCTCGCCCGGGTTGATCACAAAGCTATCGTTTGTCGGCGTCCACGAAATCAGGTGGCTTAACGACGGGTCCTCCAGCATGCTGTCGTTAGTCTTGCCCGGATAGTATTCCGCTTTTTTTTTTTTTGGCTTCCTGGGGGCGCTGCCCCCAGACCCCCGTAGCAACTGCTGCGCAGTTGATTTCGGGACTAGTCGAATTTGGTTCTTGTTGCGCCACCCAACTGCGAAGCAGTTGCTACGGGGGTCTGGGGGCAGCGCCCCCCCAGGAAAATACAAAACATCCGGGTTCCAGAGAGGAGAACCCGCGCCAAAGAACATACCTGTAGAGCTTGTGGATGAAGGCGGCCTGTGTTACTTTTGTGCCAGTTGTGAACTGATGGGGCTTGGATTTTGCGTCCGACGTTGAGTTGGAGCTAGAATTGTGCTGTGGGGCCGCCGACTGTGATGTCGATGATGCTGATGCTGATGCTGGCGGGGGCGGCCCCGAATTTTGAGGCGGCTCTGTCTTCATGGCGTAACCGTTGCCGTTGCTGTTGGTGTCGCCGACGCCGGGCATCGGCGAGCTCGGGTGCGGAAGCACGTTTGCCATGTCAGGCATTTCAGGTGCAGCTGGGACTGTAAACTGTCAAAACTGTCGTGTCGACTGTGCGTTTGAGCTGGCTAGGTGGAACAAAGCGAGCCGAAAAGCGAGCCGAAAATCCAAAAGAAGCGAGCTGTCAGCCCGCCGCTTGGCGGCGTAAGTGCTGGGTTAGCTGTCGATTTGAAGGGCGCAAAGAAAAACCTCGTGCTCTAGGCGGGACACGGAAGAGCGGTTTTCAGAGGTCCCGCAAACCTGTCGATAAATAGCCGAAACCGAATTGAAACTGCCGTAGTGCGTATCGTGCCTCGTGCTAAACGTCGTGGGCGATGTGGTGGTGGTGGTGGTGGTGGCCGTCGTTGTCGTTGGCGTCAAAAGCAGTGTCCTGTGCCGACGATAGTGGATTTTGTTCTGGTGGTGCTTGTGGGGCTGGTGATGGTGTGTGCCTTAGTCCGAGTGCTACCAAAACTAGACAAAGAAACGTGTGCACAAAACACCGATCAACGCTTGTGGTGACACTTTGACAAGAACTCGAGCTAGTTGCGGTCGCTAAATAGCCTTGCAGGACGCGCCACAAATGCACAAAGAGCAGAGAGCTCAAAGCTGGTGATGCGTTTGGTCACGCAAGTAGAACAAAAGGCAGGCGACGAGTTGCTATTGTGTAATCAGAACCAGAACCAGAACCAGAACCCCCGTTGATGGTGGTGGTGGCGGTGATGTGCCAAACTGCAAAAGATGCAAGTAATGTGTGTAAGAGAAGATGTGCGTTGGTGGGACTAAGTGGTGGTGGTCCGTGGGTTTTTTTCCTCGCCCTCCCAAGCCTCTTTGTCACTCAACCCACCTGCCCGCCTGTGGGAACAGTGCAGCGGGAGTGCACGCTTGAGGCTGGACCATTTTTGGGGCGGCGCGGGTACTCAGCCGTGCGTGGATTTGTCCCCGAGTGGAAAAAGTCAGGGTGGTGGTGGTGGTGATGTCTAGGAGTTATTTGGTCAGGGTGCGTTGAGTGTGTTGTGTGGTGTGGTGGCTCTTTCATCGTGCTTTTACGGTGGTGGTTTTGGGTGGTCGATCAACACAGTGATTCTAGTCATTGGTCATTCAGTTCTAAACATATAAACCAATACATGAAAATACACAACGGCGGTCCAACGACGGACCCGTCCGCTAAACTCAGCACGATCATGTGTAGGCGCGCGTAGGGATGCGGGACGGAGCGTCTGCGGCAAGGCGCTACGCAGCTTTGTTGGCCATCCAAATCGGTGCGTCTGCGAGACCATCTGCGCGCAAAGCTGCACTGTGCTGCGAGTGTATGCGGATGGGGCCAAACGGTTTGGACGGTGCGTCGGGGTTGGGGCCAGCACGGGTGAGGCTCGGGAGTCGGCCAAGATTTTGGATCCAGTGTCGGGGGGGCCCAGCACCGGACATGTGTATACTAACATAGATACAGTAAAAATGACAGAAAAAGAGCCATGTACATCACTTGCCAATATATAAACATACCGCAGTACACCACCTCTGGCCAACGACTGGCGCCGCGCAGTCACAACGCATAAAGAGGTGCGTCTGGGGAGCCCTGGGCCTGCGTGCACCATGCGTGCGGAACCGACCCGGACCCGGATCGCCGGGAGTACTCTCACGCTCGCCAAGCAGGGCAGGCATTTCCTGCTCTGGGGCTCCGTGTTTGCACTTGTGCTACCAGCAAAAGGGCTGCCAGGGTCGTGTTGGGAATATGCCAGGGTGCCGTTGGTGCGGCCAAACCGGTCCTGTCAGGCGCCCCACTAATGCACAAGCTTTCAATGCTTTACTTTCAATGCTTTACGTAGTGATTCCAAGTAGCGAGCTATTGTCCCACTGTGGAATCCTATGCTTTGTATGTGTGTGTTTATTTTCGTTCTTTCTTGTTTGCCTTCTTGTTCCTACTCTCTCCCCGTATGATCGTAGCAGCTACTTCGACCCAACCCCTCTCTTAAATCTAACCCGCCAACAAAACAGTCAATCTCAACAATTCACACCAGTACAAAACCACTATTAATACCACTCTCACTACCAAACTACGGCCCAAAAAAAAAAAATAAAAAAAAAATAAAACGTGCCAGTCACACGGCCGCACGAGGGCAGGGCAAATATGCGCTCAACGCCCTGCCTGCCAAAAAAACGGCACCTGCTTCCGGTGATTCATCGGGCCCACAACAGCCCGCACGCCCGCCGTCATAATCCCGCTCTATTTACCTTCGTTAGCCCGCCGGCTCCATATCCACCCCGTTTGCCCACCTACCCCTTGCGTCGTCTGATCGCTAATCGGGCGCGCATCGCCAGATCCCGAGCGCCGTCTCGCAACATTTCCAATACTATCCTGCAGTCACCACAGCATGTGCTCTACGTGGCACCTTTACTACATAAAGCGGGAGTGTTTTTTTTTTTCTTTGCTTTCCTAGACCCGCGCAGTCGATCTAGGGGCCTTTTAGCTCACCATCTGGCGCGTGGTTTATTTCCTGGGGGCGCTGCCCCCAATACCCCCGTAGCAACTGCTTCGCAGTTGATCTAGGTGCATCTCCGTATACCACGTCCGGCGAAAATCAATTGCGAAGCAGTTGCTACGGGGATCTGAGGGCAGCGCCCCAAGGAATACAAAAAGGAGCGACAGGGCACATCATTGTGTGAGCCCCTGGCAATCAGTGGAGGGACCCACTTTTGTAATCGGCGGTAAATTAACGCAATAGCGGGCCGCTTGAACAGCTACGTAGGGGCCAAAACATCATGCCACCTCCAAGAGACAGGGCCTGCTAATGTTATAGCCCTGTTCCTACAGAAACGAAAAAGAAAAAAGGAAATACACAGAATGCTGGCTACCCCGCAACTTCCGCACTCGCTCCCGCGAGATAGAGTTTAACTTCGCCGTTTGCTAATCGATGCGCGCGGGTCTGCCCCAATTGCAGTAGCAGCAGCATGAGGCGTGACGCTAAACGTAAAACGCAAAAATCGCGGAAGTGAGGGTCTCAGCCGACATATACCCGACCCGAGGTCGCGGCTCGGCAGGAAAAGAAAAACCCGAGTACTAGCGCTATACCTAATTGGGTTTGACGGTGTCGTCGTTGTGCCCCGCAGCCGCACGTCACACATCAATCACTGTTTTTTTTTCCGGGTCGCACGCACACACACGCCACAAAAAGTGTCATGCCGGACTGTCGCAGTAAACAGCGGGCACCTTTTTGCACGGGACTGGCCCATGCGTAGACGATGCGTGGGCTATCAAGCAACGCTGCAGCAGCGCCGAGTGCATATATGACAGCTGCAGCCATCCCAGACTGAGCCCGATGGACCCAGCGCCATTACCTCGGGACAAGCAATACGAGGTGGGGGTTACTTGGTAGCCAGAATCTACGATTTCGGACCTTACTACAACACTGACACAGTTGATCGCGCGCGTACATTGGCTCGCAGAACCGTCTCCTGAATGCGTTTTTCTCTGAGACACGATACCGAAGTCGGTGTCTGTATGCGTGTCCCAAGCGATCCATGTCTAGATTAGTGGCGGGCAAGATGCAGATCTAAAAACTGAGATATCAAAGTTTTGGTCTCTAACTGCCAGTACACAGAGAATTCAAGTTGTAAAAGCATTCACACTCCAACAATGACCTCTGACAGACTGTCAAATGCTGTCCCTTGCAAGAAAATATCAGCGCCTGTCCGGTTGGGCTAGGGTCCAACCGGCGTGCTTATGGCTCGACATAAAAGGCAAGCTGCCTGCAGACCCTGTATGCAGCATAGACGCACCCTGATGTCACCCATGTGCCTCAAATCTGTACAGTGTTTATTAGCCAGGCCCCAATAGGGCCGTGGATGCCTCTTCCGTCCCGCGCCTGGCCTTGCGTTGCTGCACGCAGGGATAGTCCCCGTTGCCGCTTACTACTACACCACACCCTCCTTGCACTAGCGTGCTCCCTGTGCCCGTCAAAAACAGTATACGTAAATTGTTGTGCGGCCCCCTGTTCAGGACTGTACCACTACCTGCTTTGGTTTTTGTTCTCTTTCCGTCTCTATGCTTCCATGTTTCCCATCCTGCTCGCCGACGCTTCCATCGACTTTTCCAGAACGCCCCTCACAAACTTCCATGCTTGCTCAGGCGTTCCGCGCCTCACATGCCATCTGCCTCGCCTCGTATATGTTTCCTCGGTACGACCCTCTTTGCAGTTGAAACAGCGTCGCGCCAGCAGCTGATACTTTGTTGCCTCTGTGTGTTGTTGTTGTTTTTTTTTTTTCCTGGGGGCGCTGCCCCCAGACCCCCGTAGCAACTGCTTCGCAGTTGTCAGGGGCCGCGCCTTGTTCGTTCCTGGGGATAGCCCCCCTCGTAGCTCTCCTTCGCAATGGGCAGATAACGATATCAACTGCGAAGCAGTTGCTACGGGGGTCTGGGGGCAGCGCCCCCAGGAAAAAAAAGCACAACACACAGGGAACCCGTGGGTGCTCGGCGCGATGTGGGGCCATTGGCCGCCAGGCTAGCGCAAAGATTTCGGGTGCATATTCGGCTAAACGGGCATGCTCGCACATGGCCCAAAGTCGCGACTTCACCAACGGCCTCCTGATGAGAAGCTTGCATGCCTATCTGCAGGGTTTCGTCAGACAAGGAGCACTTGCTCACGCCGCCTGACAGGCCCTCGCCGCGGGTTTGGCACGCATCCTATGACAGTATTTTCCGCAGTGGACTCAGCTATGCGTCCGTAGGTATGCTGTGGCAGCCTCTGCTCTCTCCGCCACTCCGTTGTTGCGCGCTCTTGTGAACCGCACATATATATGCATCTACACATGGGCAAGTTACCTATTGGGTTACAGCCGCTAGTGGTTTGGGCAATAGCTGCGATGTTTTTTGCTTTCCTGGGGGTTCCGCCCCCAAACCGCGTAGCAACCGCTTTCGCGGTTGACCGAGTTCCAGGCCCTTTTCCTCAACTGCAAAGCAGTTGCCACGGGGGGCCTTGTTGGTGGAACCCCCAGGAAACATTCTATACACACGTCAATTTACAGCCACACAATGCACACTGCATATGAGCCGATACACACAGGGAACGCGTAACTTTTGGAAACTTTTATCCCTGCTCTTTTGTGTTCACTTCCCTGTCATTTGCCATTTCATACGTGGCTCCAAAGCCACCAGCCCGTGCATCGGGTTAGGACCCTTTGTGAATGCACACCTCTGCATAACTCGTGCTAATGCGCATAGAACCACAATATGCATTACCCCCACCTGTCTCGGCTACCGGTTCGCCTCGGTCCAAGATTTTTCCGACTCCACCCCGCTGCTCGGCTATATATGTGTCGCTGTCAACTACAGCCGCATTTTACACGGTCTCTGGGTCTCTGGGTCTCTTTTTTTCCTGGGGGCGCTGCCCCCAGACCCCCGTAGCAACTGCTTCGCAGTTGAGAAAAAGCGCCGGGAGCTCGATCAACCGCGAAGCGGTTGCTACGGGGCTCTGGGGTTGGAGCCCCCCAGGAAATCAAAACAAGCAGAACACGCCTAGTAACCACGTCGAGCCCAATCAACCGCGAAGCGGTTGCTACGGGGGTCTGGGGGTGGAGCCCCCAAGAAAAAAAAAAAAAAAAAAAACGAGCCGGCCGTCGGTCCACCACTAAAAACGAACCCTTTGCCCAAACGCCACGGTAAAAAGTACGACAATTCTCGGCGAACCGAGCGCAGACGGCGTGGATTCTAGAATTGCACTTGCACGGTTGTCGCGAGTTGATGCCTGGACTTACACCGCGTCTCGGGGACTCCCGGGACGGTGCCTTGCAGCCCATCGTTGACACCGGAGCGAAGCGGGCAGAATCTGATAGCGCCGTGTCGCCGGTGAGGGGGTGTCTGCGGTTTTACGTTGGGTCAGGACGCAGAGGGCTGAGAGGGAGACCCAATGGGCCAGGCGCGTGCTTACGAGGGGGCACACCGGCGCGCAAGGACGTAAAATTTGTGGATTTAGAACAGTATAGTAGCTGCAAAGCGGGAACAACGGGCGCCCGATTTTCTTCGGTGGCAATGGCCCGCCGTGGGCGCCTACCCTTGCGGCAAATTCTTTACGCATCGGCCACCAAAAATGTTACCCGGCACACGGCTGCCGTGCTTCGCAGCATATCTGGTTCGCGTAATCTCACCGCCAATGATTTTTGCACCCACCCACCCACCAAAAGCCACTTGACCAGTCCCGCAATGTTTAGACAATTCGCAAGCAGGGCCGCCCGTAGGGGTACGGCCGTCGCCAACACCACCCAGAAGCGATTCCTGTCGCTCCACGAGTACCGCTCGGCTCAGCTCCTCAAGGAGTACGGCATCGCCGTCCCGCGCGGCGATGCTTCCACCACCCCCGAGGGTGCCGAGAAGATCGCCAAGGAGCTCAACACTGAGGACATGGTCATCAAGGCCCAGGCCCTTACCGGTGGCCGCGGAAAGGGCACCTTTGATTCGGGTCTCAAGGGCGGTGTCAAGATGATCTCGTCCCCCTTTGAGGCTAAGCTCATGGCCGAGCAGATGCTCAACCACAAGCTCATCACCAAGCAGACCGGCCCCGCCGGCAAGGAGGTCACCGCCGTCTACGTCGTCGAGCGTGAGTTTGTTCGTCGCGAGGCGTACCTCTCGATCCTCATGGACCGCCAGACTCGCGGCCCCATCATCATTGCCTCGAGCCAGGGTGGTATGGACATTGAGGGCGTCGCCAAGGACACCCCCGAGGCCATCAAGACCTTCAAGGTCGACATCCACAAGGGCGTCACTCCCGAGCTCGCTCGCGAGGTCGCAGAGGTCCTTGGCTTCTCCGCCAAGGCCGTGCCCCAGGCCGCCGACCAGGTCCAGAAGCTCTACAAGCTCTTCATCGACCGCGATGCCACCCAGATTGAGATCAACCCGCTCTCCGAAACTACCGACCACAAGGTCCTCGCCATGGACGCCAAGCTCGGCTTTGACGACAACGCCTCGTTCCGCCAGGACGAAGTCTGGTCGTGGCGCGACCTGACCCAGGAGGACCCCCAAGAGGTTGAGGCCGCCGAGTCCAACCTCAACTTCATCAAGCTTGACGGCAACATTGGCTGCCTCGTCAACGGTGCCGGTCTCGCTATGGCCACCATGGACATCATCAAGCTTAACGGTGGTGACCCCGCTAACTTCCTCGACTGCGGTGGTGGTGCTACCAAGGAGTCGATTGAGAAGGCGTTCCAACTCATCACCTCGGACCCCAAGGTCACGGCCATCTTTGTCAACATTTTCGGCGGTATCGTCCGCTGCGACATCATCGCCAAGGGCCTGATTGCCGTTACCCAGAACATGAACCTCAACATCCCGGTCGTCGCCCGTCTCCAGGGTACTAACTACGAGGAGGCCCAGCGTCTGATCAACGAGTCTGGCCTCAAGATCTTCTCGTTCAACGACCTTGACGAGGCCGCCCAGAAGGTGTGCCAGCTTTCCAAGGTCGTCCAGATGGCCCGTGACATTGACGTCAATGTCTCTTTTGAACTTCCCCTGTAAGTAAACGTGTGTACGTCAGGAGCTGAAAACCGTCGTTTGCAAAACGACTACAGCAATCGCAAATTTAATTATGTGAATGAAAGTTTAGGATAGGATGCTACTGGCTCCTTCCGAGATAGCATGTCAACACCAAGGTGGCTCCTTTCGAGATAGCATTTCGATATCAAGCTTAAGCGAACATCATGGTGCAAGCCAAAAACGAAAACGAAAACAAAAAAAAAAACAAACAAAAAACCTTTCATCGCTGTCTACGGTGTTTTGTTACGAGACACACCACAAAAAATCAAAAGTCGTAACGGTCATTTTTATCTGTGCTAACAAGAGGCGCAAAAAAAAGGATATGAACCACTATCAGTAGGCAAACAGCGCCTTGTATTGGAGGGTCCGCGAGCCAAAAAGCTCCCAATCGGCCGGCGAGATCCACACCTCGTTGACAACCTTGAGCTTTGCAAATACAGCGCCGCCCTTCCATGAAATGAGCTGCGGATCGATCTCACGCGGAACAGGCATGATGGCTACGTCGCCCGGCGTCGGAGCCGCCCCGTCACCGCTATCGCGCCACATGGTCAATCGATCGCTCAACAAATGCGCAAAACCGCTAAACAGGCCGGCACCACCGCCGACAACCATGATGTTCTCGTAAAAAACCTGCTTGGACGACCCGCACTTAGCAGCCGCCTGGTTAATACTCTCAATAATAGCGTGGTCCAACCCCACCGTGACGGGCTCCGTAGCGTCAATGCTCTCAAACGTCTCGTACTGGACCTGCATCGCCGCCTGATGCTGGTTGGCCGCCATGGTTTTGGTCTGCACGGCACCGCCGGCGTCGCCGCCAGCACCGCTGGGCGCGGGAGTGCCGGGCTGCGAAGACATGGGCGTACCATCGACGCCGGTCTGGGCGCCAGACGCAGCACTCGGATCGGCAGCAGTGCCCTTGAGGTACGAACCGCCCCACACCGTCAAAGTACCCTTGGCGACATTGAGCTGGGCGTCTGAAATGGGATCGTTGAACTTTTGGTCGTAAATGTCGACCGACCGCGGAAGTAGCCGGTACCGGCTAGCAAGCTTGTCCTTGAGCTGGAACATCTCAGGATAGAACAAGCCCAGAATCGGCAGCATCACCTCGTCAAACGTCTTGAACTCGTACTTGCGCGCCCCACCCTTGTTGGGCGCCCGCTGGTAGAACGAGTACAGCTGAATGGCGACGTTTTCGTCGTTGGCCGTCGCGTACTTGTGCTTGAGCGACTCGGCCAGCGTCCAGTCATAGGAGTACGCCAGATCAATGTCCTTGTATGGGAAGTTGGACCGCAGAAATAGGCGCACGAGCGCTGTAGTGATGTCGTCGCCGCCAAAAGGCATCCGCACACGGCTGTCAGCAATGCACATTCCCTCGTCAACGCACGTCACAGACGTCTTTTGGGCACCCACGTCCACGATGCAGGCCGTTGAGATACCAGCGCCAAATGTGGCGGCAATCGCCTCCTGTATTATGGCGACATTGGCGAACCCGAGGCCCAGCAATAGCTCTAACATCGACACCACGTATGTCTTGTCGTAGAGGTCCGGAATGACAAGCACAGCATTGTAGTTGCGAATCTTTCTAAAGTCAATTTCAAGCGTGCTTTCCAGTGCAATCAGCAGAATACGGGCCACATCTCCTAGAAGCTCCTGCACCGACGCGTAGTCGGCCTCGTTAAACGCCCCGTGTTGAATGGGCCACTTGAGTTCATAGTTGTCCACGTCCGGGATCATCAGCGCCTCCCGGCCAGTCAGCACCTGCGGCTTGCTCGCTGTATCCGTATATTCTGGTCTGTCGGGGTCGTTGTGGTCTGGGATAACTTCTGGCTGCACCCGTGCGTTGAACGTCGATACCGTCTCGTGCGAATTGGGCACGATGCGGCGCTTGTAAAAGCGCATGCGTTCCCGCAGATCTTTAGCCACTGTCTTGTACGCCTTTTCAAACTCTGCGTCCTCTTCCCGCGGTGGCAGCTTCAGTGCTCGCTCAATGGGCGCCTGTGTTCGGTGCGCGACGACCATTGGAAACGTCTTGGGAAACGCCTGGCTGGCGAGGCCCACCCGCAGGTTCCGCGATCCCGGGTGGAGCACAACTGTCTTGGACCCCACAACTTCCTCTTCCTCATCCGACTCGTCGCGTTCCTCGTCTGCCTCTTCCTTCGCCTTGGCCGATTCCTTCTCCTCCTTTTGTTTCTTCTGCAGCTCTATAGCCTGCCGGTTGAACCACATCTGGTCATCGCGTTTCATGTACTCACTGCTGTTAGTCCCGCTATTATTAGCATTACATTCTCCCCAGAGTCCCAGACCCTTGTATCGGCTCCTTGGCAATTGAAAAAGAGGCTGGTGTATCCTTCAGAAGTTCGCCCAACGTACGTGTAGAAATTCTTTTGGTTAATGAGCGTGGCCTGCGAGAACAGCGTCGGTTTCAGCGGATTCTCCACGCGGCCGACGCCGCTATTTTTGAGAATTGGCTTCGACCCGCCTCTCTTGCCCTTTGGTTTCTTTTCCGTATCGCTCATGGGGGCTGTCTGTCCACTAAAACATCGACACACTTGAAGCCGGGGTTCCTTGATTCGTGACATTTGGATCGACATTGGGAACACAAAGTCATCTCTACTGGCCAGTCACTATTATCCTGGGGGTTCCACCCCCAGACCCCCGTATCAACTGCTTCGCAGTTGGAATCGGTCGAATCTGAGAACAGAGCTAGGCCCGACAACGCTCAGAACAACTGCGAAGCAGTTGCTACGGGGGTCTGGGGGCAGCGCCCCCAGGAAATAAGAAAAACGGCCGAATCCAATTACGGTGGTCTAGCGTCCCCAAGAAACACGGCAAATAGCAGCGCAATAAATATATACATATAGCATAATGCCGGCTAGTACGTAAAGTCCGGAAGACCGGTAGGCCCGCCACCGCCGAGAATCTCGCGCTTGGCGCGCTCGACGTCGTCCTGGCTGATCTCGTGCTTTTGGCGGTCAAACTCGGGCTCGCCTACGACGTGGCCGATGGACATGCCGACGCGAACGAGGGTTTCGACAGCCTCTGCCGAGTTGGCGACGAGGTCCTCGTCAAACGCGATCCGACCGGGCTCGAATAGGACCACCAGCGTACTGCCGCCAAACTGAAAGTAGCCGAGCTCGTCCATGCGCTCAACGTTGGAGCCAGGCTTGGCTGTGATCACAGTGCTGCCGACCATCATGGCGCCGACGCACACGACCATGACCTTGCCAAACTCGGGAGAGTCGACGGGCACGAGAACGCGGACGTTCTCCCCATAGACATCGAGAGCCGAGCGGATCGCCATCGGGTTCACCGTATAGTACTCACCCTCGATTTTCCGCGGCTCGCCGAGGGTACCGTTTACGGGGATGTGGAACCGGTGGTAGTCCTGGGGAGCCAAGCGGAAAATGGCCAGCGATCCTTGCTCGTAGTTTGACACGTATTCCGGGTAGGCGTCGCCAAAGAGTCGCTCTACCGAGAATGAGCGGCCCTTGATCCACACTTCGGTGGCGTTTTGGATGGTCGGGAAAAACGTGGCACGGCAGTCTGCCGGCGACACGGCGATCTTGGCGTCACCTTCCAGCTTGCGGGCGCCTGGCTTGAGCTTGCGGTAGAAAAACTCATTGAAGTTCTTAAAGTTTTCGACCGGTTCCAGGACGTCATCCATGTTGAGCCGGTGGAACTTGATAAACGCCGGAATGCTCTGGACCGACGAAGGGTTGTCATACTTGCGACCCTGCTTGACCGACAGCGACCGCAACATGCCACGGATCCGCTTCTTTTCCATACGCGAGCTCTTGAGGCCCTTGTACAGCAGGCGGATGCCGATGCGCACGTAAACGTTCATTTTCTCTTCCTGCACAACGCCCGTGATACGGTCCTGTACCAGGATGTTGGCCGAGTTGGCGCCGAGACCGTAGTTACCGTACGACAGTTTGGACGCAACCTTTGTGTACCAGCGCTTGCTGGCCTGGCTGGCCGTCACGTACCGCTGGAGCACGAGGGCGTCCATCTTGGCCCAGTTTGTGCACGCACATGTGGCAATGTGCGTGACAATGTCGACCTCGGTTCGCTTGCGTAGGCGGGGCTGATTGCAAATCGGGCATGTTGTGAGCTGGATAACGCGCTCGCCCTCGTCGGAGCTCTCGTCGCCAGACACGTTGCCCGAGGTTTGTTGGTTGGCGGCAACGCTGGCGGCGGCACTCACGTCTTGTGTACCCGCGTCTTGCTCTTTCAGTGGTTGTGGGGTCTCTGTGCCCGACATGGTGGTTGTGGTGGCGTCACCACCGCTGCCATTAGATTCTTCGGGACTTGAGCTGCCGCTACCACTGCCACCGTTAGTGCCACTGCCGCTGCCATTATCACCCCATTGGCGGGACGAGTCACGCACAATTTGTTTTTCAAGACACATGACAACCTCGTCTTCGGTGAGCTCATCCTCGGTGCTCTTGCCGAACCGCGTAAAGAAGCTCTCCTTTGTCTCCTCGGTCAGCGTCGAGCCCAGCGAATCGAGCATCGTCGTGAGCTCAACGTAGCTGATGGTCGTGGTGTCGTCAATGTCAAACGAGCGGATCAGTCCTCGCCAGAAATGCTGCCGCAGTGCGCTGTACGGCAGGAACTGGCACCGGATCGTGATAGTCGGCTTGTTGTCGTACTTGGTGGGGTTGTTGAGACTGAGCGGGATTACGTATTCGTGGGCGTCGCCAAAGTGCTTGAACACGAGTGCGTCGTTCTCTTCGTCGTCGGCGTGGATGTCAAACAGGCCATCGGAGTTGGGCTCCGGCTTGATCTGTAGCAGCTGCTGGATGCTCCAGTCGGCTGACGCAACCGTGTCGTTGAGGGTGATCTTGTCGTGGTCTAGTACCGCGAAGTTGACTGAGAAGTTCTGCTCGTGCCGTTGCACAGGGAACAGCAGTTTCTCGTTGTACACAGGGTCGCACGTGTGCCGCTTGTACGGCGTGCGGAACGTCTTTTTGCCAAACGAAATCACCACAAAGGGGTCCATGTCAAAACCAGTGCGGGTGATGTTACGCATCCGCGGCAAGTCATTGGCCTTAACAATCTCCATGAACGCGACGCCTACGGTATTGGAGTACACGTTGAACTCAAACTTGAGCTTGTCGGCCTTAGTTTTGCGCGACCGGCGGCGCCGACTCTTTGTGGGCTGCGAGTCGGCTCGCGCCTTGGCCGCCGCGCTCGGCACCGTCAACGTGCCCTCCTTGCCGGCAACGACGGCCCCGGCGGCTACCGGCGGCGGGACAGGCCCGCCCTCTGCGAGAGTCAGCTCTTCCAGTGCCGACGACGCCGCCGTCTCCTCGCCCGAGTCGTCGGTGATGGCGCCCTCGTCGTCCTCGGTCGGCGCGTCCTCAAAGTCGTTGAACTCTGTCTCGATCAGCGGCGCGCTATCGACATCCTCGCCGGCCTTGCGAGCCTCCTCGGCGTCGTCGAGCGCCCCCACAAACGCCGTCCACACCTTGGCAACGTCCTCCTTTTTGTTCATGGACTCGAGCGAGAACTTGACCTCGATGTCTCCGGCATCGTACATCACGTCAAAGCGCGTGGCCGACAGCTTGAGCCACGTGCTCTTGTTCGCCTCATCTGCATACAAGTACTTGCCGTTCTCAAACAGGTCGCGCAGGTCCAGCTCCGTCTCGCCAATATAGTTCTTGATGTTGCGTTCCTGGTCCCACACCTTCAATGACACTGCAGGTGGGCCCTGCCAGTTTGCCAGCGGAATATAAAAGTCCGTCTCCCATTCCGGACTGTCCCCTCCCGTCGACTTGAACGTCGAGAACCGGTAATGGTTTCCGCGCACCACAACATACTGCCGTTAGTCTCAGCTACAACATCAAAAGTTCCTAGGGGTCTTGACCCCCAGACCCCCGTAGAAACTGCATGCAGTTGAATTCGGTCGTCACGAATGTGTACATGCCAATTTTCCGGGGGTTACACCCCCAGACCCCCGTAGCAACTGCTTCGCAGTTGAATTCGCTCGTCACGAATGCAGAGACACCAATTTCTGGGGGTTACACGCCCAGACCCCCGTAGCAACTACTTCGCAGTTGAATTCGCTCGTCATGAATGCGGGACTAGAACACAAGACACCAATTTCTGGGGGTTCCACCCTCAGAGCCCCGTTGCAACCGCTTCACGGTTGCACACATGTGTAGCCCGCTTTTCAACTGCGAAGCAGTTGCTACGGGGGTCTGGGGGTGGAACCCCCAGGAAAAAAAGGCAAACCAACATCGAACGGACACTTACAGGACTGACGATTGGCAGTTTGTCGAGATCGCGGAGATTGCGGGCCTGTCGTTAGTTTGGCACAGGGTGACACAAGGGAATCACAAACGTACCCGAAGAACAGTGATGCGTATGGCAACCGTTGAGGAATCGACGACATCGTTGGGCGCCCGCTTGCGATTGCGACGTCGAATAAGTCGAAGACCACGCATTGTCGAGCCTGTGTGTATGTGGTTTCTTATTTATAGATGAACAAAGGCAAGAAAAAAACACACGGGAAAGCAAAAAGCGCGATTGTCGATGTGCCGCCAGTTGCCGACCCGCGTTGCCCGGCAATGTCACCAAAGTTTGGAGAGATCGCACAAACAGACTTTTAAATTCGGGTACACAACCAACTCCGCGTGTGGGTACGGCCCCGTATTTGCTTGTGACAAGTCTCGCGCGGAGAGGCAGCCCGGACCGGCGCTGAGGCAAGCGGCTCGTGCAGAATGATGCAGGGTGCATACAGGGCACTCTCAAAACACGCACGGCTGTCACTGGAGTTGCGGGGGCAACGGACGTCATGATGCGATGTCTAAAAAATCCAGGCGGTGTTGGACAATCCGGGATCCCCAGGGACGGGCGGTCCCTGTCTTGTTGTTCATGATCTGTTTTGGCGTGTTGTAATGCTAGACTGCGCTCCAAGTATTCGAGCTATCAATGGCACAATACGAGCCAGTGCCGTACCCCTGGAGGTCGGCTGTGCTGTGATGCAATAGCAGACAAATAATACACGGAGTTGCAGTAGCCAGACGAGGCACCGTGGCTGAGCGGACAACTTATGACTGTATCCCTTAGACTCAGCCCATCACGCATGCACACCCTATCGTCGTCCTGGCTTAAATTTCATCTGCAATGCTGTTTTCGAGCCGACCCGGCTGGTCCGATCTCGCTGCACTTGACACTACGTCATACACCCATGCATTCAGTTCACCTGTTCTGACAGGTCCTAATTGGCCTGTGGCTTTTGTTTCCTGGGGGCTCTGCCCCCAGACCCCCGTGGCAACTGCTTCGCAGTTGAATGAGAGCCACGTGTGTTTCAGGTATAACTCGGGAACGGTTGCGGCCGGGGGATCTCGGGAACAGCTCGCTCCTTCTCACCCGTGGGAAAACATAGGAGGCTTATGGGGCGCCATCTGGATTCGGGGATTGATACACACAGCTTTACTAACAGCTTTGCTCGCAGCTTGCTTATAGTTCGCTTCGTCTTTCGTGGAATTACCTCCTATAACAGCTGTTTCGCTCCCAGTTAGATCACGACCGCGAACACCCAGATCAACCGCGAAGCGGTTGCTACGGGGGGTCTGGGGGCAGCGCCCCCAGAAAGAAAAAAATACGCTCCAGTACGCATAGCAGGACATGTGACGGCGGTGGAACAGAGAGACAAGGTATTAGCAACCTTTGAAGTTGTTCCATGCACGGTGTGCATGAACGCGCGGCTGATAGACATAGCAGCTGGTGACATAGAGATAGGCCCAGGATTTTTCTTTTGGTTTCTTCGACTACGTGTGGGCAACATTTGACAAGGTCGCACGTTTGCAAACGCTCTAATACGTATCGGCACATGCCCTCGCCGATATTCATCTCGCGGCCACCGGCCGGGTTCAGCGGCCTCAGCGTCGTCCGCGGCCTTCAGCTTACGGTGCTCGGTGGGTACCGAGCACTGTTGAACCCGGAGCTAGCCAAGCACGGGTTCTACCGCAAAGCTGGCGAGGCAATTGTGCTGTCTGTGATCGTCCAGCTCGTGCTTTGGGCGCCGCTCGTGCTGCTGCAGTGGTTCCTGCGGTTTGTGATGTTTGTGTTTCGGGCACAAGGGTCTGGCATCGCCGACTTTATCGACACGCTGCGATTCATCCAAACAAATGTCCTAAATGTCGGCCCACTCCTCATCTCGCTCGTCCGCTACTGGAAGTCGGATCTCGACGACCTGTTTCTAATGAGCCTGCGGTTTGTCGACCACGTCTACAAGCAGCGACACCCGTCGTCGGACCGCGAGTACTATCCGGCGCTCATGCAGTACGACCGTCGGCACGTCGAGCCAACAGATCAGTCCGGCAGCCGGACCCACGCCCACCATGAGCCCATGGGCGAGCTGTCGCGCTTCCTCAAGGGCTACGCGCGCCGCGCCGCCTTCACCATGGCCATCTACGTGCTGTCGGGCGTGCCGTACGTCGGCCGGTTTGTGCTGCCGGCGATCTCGTTCCGGTCATTCAACGGCGTCGTCGGCACCGAGGCTGCCGTCGCCGTCTTTGCTGTCGGCATGTTCCTGCCGCGGCGCGCCATGGTCGTGTTTTTGTCGGCGTTTTGGGGCGGCCGCTCGCTAGTGCGCGAGCTCCTCCAGCCCTACTTCCGCCGACTGCCGTTCAGTACCCGCACAAAAGCCCAGTGGTTCGCCAACCGTGAGGGCATTATGTTTGGCTTTGGCGCCGGTTTCTTCCTACTCCTCAAGATCCCGTTTGTCGGCGTCCTCGTCTACGGCTTTGCACAGGCAAGTGCCGCCTATCTCATCACCAAGGTCACTGATCCGCCGCCAGGCCCGTCCAAGGCGATCCAGTGGACTGAGTCACAGGCAATCTGGACCACCAAAGACGACCATCTCGCCAAGGCCATTGCTTCGGACGGCTTCAGCCAGCTAGACACGGCCGTCCCCGGCACCTGGTCCGGCTCCGACCGTCCGCCCGCAGACCGCAAATCGCCCTCACCGCCTCTGTCCCGTCACGCCTCGCCTCGTCCGTCCGAGGTGCTGTAGCCATTTGCATTTCCCTTTATTTCAAAGGGCCGATGCTACGGTCCTTTTTTCCTGGGGGCGCTGCCCCCAGACCCCCGTAGCAACTGCTTCGCAGTTGAAGTATCGGTCCATATTTTCCCAGGAGATTACGCACCCCCGGCCCCCCAATCCCAACTGCGAAGTAGTTGCTACGGGGGTCTGGGGGCAGCGCCCCCAGGAAAGGAAGAAAATACGAAGTGCCGTCATAATAGAGATCACCGAATAAAATAATACAAAGAATTATACACGCGGCGCGAGACGCGCTGGCTCGGGAGATGCATACCTCCTGCATATCGGCCGGGACTGCATCATACTTACCCGCCCTGATGCGGTCGACCAGACGCCCCCAGTGCAATTGACAAGGTGTCTACGGAGTGTGGCCGCCTGTGCAAGCTGGCGCTTGATTCTTCATCACCTGTCGCCAACCCCCGAAACAGCGGCGGGAAAAACGCAATCGCTTAAAAAGGCATAGGGCAAACGCCTCGAACGGCCGATTGCTCCAGCCCAGGTGTTGAGGACCACGGAGGTCCTACGTTTTTGCGTGTTTTCTTTTTTGCTTCTTACACGCCCTGTCCCCGGGATTAGCTTGGGCGAATTGACGGTGCTATTGCAGCGTTTGGTGGTCTGAGACATAGGGTCTGACAGCTTTTGCATCCATGTCGTCCGGTCTCCAGCGTAGACGCGTCGCCGGAGGAGGAGGAGGAGGAGGAGGCACCTCGTCGTCGGCCGAGCCACAGAGCTCTGGTGCCACCCCAGAGCCCCAGTCCGAGAACGGGTCCAAGATCGCGTATGATCCGCTCGATATCGCCAGCAACAAGGAGGAACTCCGGAGCCCGAAGCTCACGCTCATGGAAGAGGTCCTGCTCATGGGACTCAAGGACAAGCAGGGGTACCTGTCATTTTGGAACGATAACATCTCGTACGCGCTGCGAGGATGCATTTTGATGGAATTGGCATTTCGCGGTAAAATCGCAATGGTAAACGACCCGATACGTAAGAGGCTTAGTCTCTCGGACAGGTACATTGAGGTTGTCGACGAGAAAATCACCGGCGAGGCCCTGCTCGACGAGACGGTCAAGATTATGAAGTCGAGCGAGCCCCTCAGCGTCGGCACCTGGATAGACTACCTCAGCGGCGAGACCTGGAACTTGTCCAAGATCGGGTATCAACTCAAGCAGGTGCGCGAGCGGCTCGCAAAGGGCCTCGTCGACAAGGGCGTGCTGCGCACCGAAAAGCGCAACTTCTTTTTGTTTGACATGGCAACGCACCCGGTTTCGGACAGCGCCACCAAGGAGGAGATCAAGCGACGCATTATTATGTATCTCACGGCACGCACCGTTGTGCTGCCCAACACCGCCTTGTTTCCAGAGGACGTGGCGTACCGGCACCTCCGATCCATTGCTCTTGTGGCGGGCTCGTATGCCGCCAACGTGCTCGAAAACGTGCTGACGAATCTCAGCTACGACGCCCGCGACCACGCATTAAGCCGCGCAGAGGAGCTACTCACCGACTATGCCGTGTTTCCGTTCCCGACAAGCACCCAGCCTGGCGGCAGCGGTGTCGGCAGCAATCTGGCTCAGGAGATCCACAGCGAGGTGGAGCAGCACAGCAACCGCGAGCTTCAGATTGAAGTCGTTGCGGCAGTGTAAGTTTCCTGGTCTCTTTCTCTTTTATTTTCCTGGGGGCGCTGCCCCCAGACCCCCGTAGCAACCGCTTCGCGGTTGAACTCATCACGGGCCGAATCTCAACTGCGAAGCAGTTGCTGCGGGGGTCTGGGGGCAGCGCCCCCAGGAAAAAAAAAGCATGCGCTTCGTAGTTGAACTGGCGTGTTGAGTTCCAGCGCGAAGCGAGCACGGAAAAGAGAAGCAGCACTAACAACAGCCTTGATGTTTTTACGAAACTCGATTCTATCCTGTAGAGACTGGTCATGCGAAAGGAGACGCGAAAAAAAAAGTGATCAGACCCATGAGTTATAAATAATCAAAAGAAGAAAATGCACACGGTTACAGTATCTAGTTTTGACTGTCTACTAGCATGTCGCTCTTGGGCTCCTCGGACTCGGACTCCTCGCGGCTGTCGTCATCGATGCTGATGAGCATGTCGGATGGAGGAGCCCCAGAGTCGCCAGTTCCTTGGTCAGCGTCCGATACAGCCGAAATGACTGGCGTCTCTGACGGAGACGGAGATGGCCTCTCACGCACAACCGAATTGACAAAGTCGTTGGCAAGATCGTCGCGCACGAACACAAGGAAATACGGCGTAGCAGTGCTCTCATCGCTCTCGTCAAATACCTCGTCTCGGGGCACCTCGGTGATGTACTCGTCATTGTACTTGCGGAAGGTGCCCGTCTCGAAGTCGTTGATGTACACCCAGTAGTGGCCGAACGTCGCCTGACCTCTGTGCACAAAGATCGAGTGGATGCGGTACCCCACCTTTCTCATTCTGGCAAACTGGTTCGATATCAGCTCCTCGAGCTCGCTGATACGGCTGGTGATAGTCTCTATTTTTGCCGACAGTTTGCGAATCTGTCGGTCCAGAACCGTAATAGTCGACTGTTTGACAGTAAACCCGTCCTCTTTGCCCATTTCCTGCTGCAGCCAGTTGCGTGTCGAGATGAGAGTCTCCTTAACAGTAAGACCGTTGTTCTGCCGTTAGTACTGTTCGTGCTTTCCTGAAGGTTCTACCCCCAACCCCCCTAGCAACTGCTCGCAGTTGAAGTTGGTTGTGGTAGAGTCTAATCGCGAAGCGATTGCTACGGGGGTCTGGGGCAAAGCAGCGTCCCCGGGGACAGAAAAAAAAATAAATGCTGCGACATACCTTTCGAGCGTTGACGTGAGCGAGGTCCTTGTTAAGATCTTTGAGCTCGGACCGCCATGCCCAGACTTGACGTCGCTTTTGCGTCAGCTCAGGGTCGTCTGAGGATAGGTAGCGGTCCAGGAATATTGTTTCGTCAAACTTGAGACGAGCAAGACTCTTGAAGGGACGGTTGAGAACTCGGTCAAATTGGACGCGCTGAATCTGTATTTGCAAAATCGGCGGCAGCTCGCTGATCGTAACCGAGCGTCGCGTCTTGCCAGATTCGAGAGCCATAATGTCTTCGCCAAAGTACGAGTCGAGCGCTTCATAGATGTCCTTAGGACCGTCGGCCACATCTACAAGCAGACTCGAGAACCGCTCAGTTTTTTCGCGCCGATTGCTACCGTCGTCGGCGTTTTCTAGCACCTGCAGCGTCTTGCCGTAGAAAAGCTCCTTGATGATGTCGCGCTGCTCGCCATCTGTGTCGACTCCGGTAGGCTTGACGGCAGATTCAATCTGGAAGAGCACATTCTCAATGCACTCGGTAACGTCCTGCTGGCGGCCAAAAAGCGCCGAGTCGATCTGGCGCTTGCGGCGTTCTTCCACTGGCGTGCGAGATCGCGGAGGAAGTGCAGGTGGCTCCAATTCGGTGCTTGCTTCGGTGGCAGTCGGCTCGGAAAGTCCTGGCACTGCGTCGTTGGTCTCGGGCTTGACATCGGTATCGGGCTCGTTGAAAACAAGGGGAAGCTTGCCGCTGTTTTGACGCTTGACCTTGGCAGGACTGGCTTCGGTGGATGGGGTCCGCTTTGGGTTCTCATTTTCCTTATTGGCATCCACATCCGCGTCTTCGGCATCCACAATTACGACAGGTGGTGCCACGTCGCCATTACCAATGACTTTTTCCTCGACTATCTCGATATCGCTGTGGTGGTCGTCAATATCAGTCTCGGACGCGTCGTCAGTCGGCGGCGTCGCGGCCTCTTCTTCCTCAGCATAGTTGGCCGATACTGCACCGGCGACCTCCTGCATCTCCGTATCCTTGTCGTCAATCTCGATAGGTTCGCCCGGTGCTGCTGCTGCCGCTGCCACTGCCGCTGCTGCTTCAGCTTCCGGCACTGGCGATGCACGAGACTGCGGCGCCAGAGATGCCTGCTCATGGGCCTCTTCTTCCGCCTCTTCGTCACGCGGAGCCACAAGTGCCAGGTACGCTAGGTCTTTACTTGGCGACACGAACTTTTCCTTGGTATGGATCAGCTCGTTGAAAAGCTCAGACAGGCACACCACAAAATCCTGTGCCCGCCGAACCTCCCATGACCGCACAAGACGACCACCAATCTTTTTGTTGCTCACATTGGTCGGGTCCTCCTTGTCCTCCGACTGCGGAAAACCGAGTACCGCATTGCGTAGAGGTGTGATGGTAAAGTAGTACTGCAGCAAAGAGTTGAGATAGCACGTGTTGCCGATGTTGTTGAGACCCACGGGCCAGTTGAAATTCTGTTCAGGCTCAGGTGGTGACTTATTTCCAGTCTCGAGGTACGAAAAGATAAGCTCACTACGACGGTCGTTACCAATCGTACGCAGCGCCTGCCGCAGCTCCATAATCTCGCCAGGGGCATCTTTGAGCCGGATCTCGAAAATCGTCATTAGACTTTGATCATCCATGCCCCTTTCTGCTCCAAGTAGCGCGTACGCGCTTTCGAGATCCATTTGCACATCCTGTGCCGTGCCAACCGTCAGCAGCTCGTAGTAATTGAGCAACTCAAAGCTCTGCCTGTCTTTGGCGATTGTCAGCAGCGCCATGCGCGCCGAATCGGCTCTATCGGGGTCCTCATTGACCTTGAGATCAAACGAAACGCGTACACCCTCGTCGTTGTCCTCTGGCGAGCTGCCGAGAAATGCGAGAGCCTGCTGAATGTCCATAGTGCGCATCTCCAGAAACTGCTTGATCGCGCGGTTCTGGCTGGCGTCGGCCACAAGCTGCAGCGCTTTGGTCGCCTCGGCCTTGCGCCCGGGCTCGTTGGTGACAATATCCGTGTACCGCACCGTGACGGCATCGACAGCAGCCGGATCGAGCTCCCGCTGTTGGGGGTCCAACCCAAACAGCTCGTAAGCGCGCGCCACATCGTCGTACGTGACGGCACCAAGACTCATGAGCTCCATGACCTGGATCTGCAGCTGTTCGCTCTCCCGCAGCTGTGATACACCCTTGAGCGCCTCAAAGTAGTGGAACGAGTTGGACGGGTCGTTTCCGACCTGCATGTCGTACCGCGACGAAACGAGCTCGTCAGAAAAGTTCTCGACGGCGCCCAGAGCAACATAGTACCCGTACTGTCGTGGCAACAGCGGGCGTGCCTCTGTCATGGTTGTCGGGTACTGGGCGACGCTCAGCATGCTCTGCATCATGGGAACTGCTGAGTTGAGCGAGTTTTGAAACGGCTTGGGGTGCAGGCCCTCCTGAGCACTGATTGCCAAATCGGCTGCTTCAAGCATCATGCGATGGTACTTGGCCCGCAACTCCGCCACGCCAACGCTGCTAAAGTCGTGCAGGTCCGGAGGCACATACGACGTCTCTGCGTCATCGAGCTCAAACTCGAGCTTGCGCAGAATCGCTGGGTTCAAACGCATGTTAAGCGTCGGGTTCATGACACCAATTGTCTTGCGTTCCTCCGACGCCAGCGGGTCCCGGATGATCCGAAACAGAGTCTGAAAGCACAAGGCCTGCGACGGCAGCTGTGCAGTAGGTTTTAGATCCCGGTGGCGCTCGAATCGCTCCTGAATCCGCTCAGCGCTAAACTCGGCCAACTCTGCATCTGTAAACTCTGGCGGCCGGATCGTAACAGTCAGCTTCGCCCCAGACAAGGCGCAAACATAGCTGTACACTTCTGTACCACCGCCCGACTCTAGTTTGTCATCAGCGTTCAATGCACCCTCACCAGCGCCACGAACACCACCGGATCCGCTGGTGGTACCCTTTTCAACCACGTGAAAGTCATACATCTGGCCTGGAGCAAGCGGGTATGCCTGATCAAGGCACATTTCGAGGTGGTGCCGCCTGCCAATGAATATCGCCGTAAGGACTGACTTGCTCCCGTCCATGCTCGTAGACACATATGGCACAGGAGACTCGCGCAGAATGCCAAAGCTGTTGAGTGGTCTGGCACTTGCCACACGGGCTGCGTCTACAGGCGATAGCCCCAGATGGCCCGTGCCGGGGATGAACCGTAGCAAGTCATCTATAAGTCGTGGCGCGGATCTGCCTCCCCGCTGGATAGTGTCACCAGAGTAGCCCAGATTGCCACTCATGAGTGTAATTGTGACGAAAATAGTCCGACAGAATACACAGTGGATTGTTTCCTTGATTATATAGCTCTTGGAGCAGTGGTTTCCCCGTTTGCTCAGCCGTGCCTGTGGCGGTTCTGGCTGGCTGTCGCCATTTTCTTACACATAGATTACCCTAGCCGCAATCGCAAGACTAATCTTTGTCCCGGCGCCCGAAGTCTGAAATTACAAAACCAGCTGTTAAGAAAAGTGACCGGCATGTCGGAAACCCAGAGCGCTGCTGAGCAGCCGGGTGTCTCCGTGCCTGGGGTTATAACGGCACCCTCGAATGCAAATGACTCAATTGAAAAGAGCGCCGACCCCAGCTCGATGGGATTCATCCAGCGAATCACGGAATCAAACCCGTACTTTGCAGCAGGCGGTGGACTAATGGCTCTAGGAGCCGGTTTCGCGCTGTTCAGACAAGGTGCCATGCGGCTATCAAACTTTTTATACCGCCGCATGCTCGTGGACCTCGAGATCGCGTCCCGCGATAGAAGCTACACTTGGTTCCTCGAGTGGATGTCACAGCATCCGACGCGCAGAAGCCACCACCTGGCCGTGCAGACAAACGTCAAGCAGCACGACAACGGCAGTATCACCGCCAACTTTGAGCTCGTTCCGGGGCCAGGCAGGCACCTCATCAAGTACAAGGGGTGCTACATGATGGTCAAGCGCGAGAGGTCGGGCCGCCTCATGGATCTGACGTCGGGATCTCCATTCGAGACTATTACACTCACAACGTTGTATCGCGACCGGGCAATCTTTGCAGAGCTTCTGGAGGAAGCGCACTCTCGCGCGCAGCTCCGCCAAGAGGGCAAGACCGTCATCTACACGAGCTATGGGCCCGAATGGCGTCCATTTGGACAACCTCGCCGCAAGCGGTCAATCGACTCAGTGATCCTCGACGAGGGCGTTAAGGAAGGAATTCTTGACGACATCCGTGACTTTTTGTCCACGGCAAAATGGTACTATGACCGCGGCATCCCCTATCGTCGCGGATATCTTTTGTACGGCCCACCCGGCAGCGGCAAGTCGAGCATGATCCAAGCGCTGGCCGGCGAACTCGACTACAACATTTGCATGCTGAACCTATCCGAGGCAACTCTCACCGACGACCGCCTCAACCATCTCATGAATCACGTCCCCGAGCGGAGTATTCTGCTGCTCGAGGATGTGGACTCGGCGTTCAACGAGCGCAAGCAGTCCGATGACCAGGGCTACATGTCTGGTGTCACCTTTTCAGGACTTCTCAACGCTCTCGACGGCGTCGCGTCTGCTGACGAGCGCATCATTTTCATGACAACGAACCACCCTGAGCGTCTCGACCCGGCACTGATCCGTCCCGGCAGAGTCGACGTCAAGCAGGTAATCGACAATGCCACGGAATACCAGGTCCGCCAGATGTTTCTGCGATTCTACCCTGGCGAAGAGCGACTTTGCGAGGAGTTCCTCGAAGCCGTCAAGGCTCTCGGTACCACCGTCAGCACGGCCCAGCTCCAGGGTCTTTTTGTATATAACAAGAACAAGCCCGAAGGCGCCGTCAGCATGGCGCCTCTTCTCAAGGGTTAGTTTATATATCATCTCTGTCATTGTTTCCTTTTTACGTTGGGGCGCTGACCCCAGGAAGTAAAAGTCACGATTACGGCTTGTGCATATACTTGGAGCTCGTGCATATGCGGGACGCGTCGATGCATTTTATATTGAGGCGACGCGATGGCGCCGGAGACGGTTAGTTGACAAATGCCATGACGAACGAGGGGCCGCCGGACGGCGATGGACGGGAAAAGTTTTATCATCCGTACACACCGTACGATATCCAGATCGACTTTATGACATCGCTGTACGATACTCTGGACCGATACAAGATAGGCATCTTTGAGTCCCCGACCGGAACAGTGAGTTCTAAGTGTACAATGAAGGCATTGCAGTTCTGACAATAGGGTAAAACTCTGTCGCTAATATGCGCATCCATGACGTGGCTAAGGGATTACAAGCGCAAGAAGTTTTACGAGGGCCTCGATGTGACTGTCGAGAACGAGCCAGAGTGGATCAAGAAACATGTTCGCGAAACCAGAGTTAAGGAAGCCGAGGAACGACTGGCAGAATTCGAACAACGGGCAAAACAGATTCGAAAGATTGAAGCTACGGAGAATAGTGGTAATGTAGCTCGGGTCAAGCGGAAAAAAGTGGCCGAGGACCCGTCCAAATCCACCGACGATGCATCTTTTTTGCTTGACGACTACTCGAGCGACTCCGAAAAGAAATTTGACGCAACAACCGGCGTCAGTGAAGACGTACAGCGATTGCTGAGCAAGTTGTCAGACGAAGCATTATCAACTGAGCCCGACGACGAGCCCGTTAAGATCTTCTTTGCATCTCGAACCCATTCGCAGCTGAGCCAGTTTGTGTCTCAGCTGAGGCTAACAGAGTTCCCTTCCTCGGTGAACCAAGAAAAGCCACAAACAACAAAACACGTACCGCTGGGCTCGAGAAAACAGTTGTGCATCAACCCGAAGGTTAGCAGCTTGTCCAGCGTGATGGCCGTCAACGACGCATGCGTTGATCTGCAAAAGTCCAGCGGCAAAAGCTGCGAATTTCTGAAATCTGAAAAGAATCCAGCACACAAACCGGCGGTAACTCACTTCACCGAGTCAGTGGTATCGAGTATTCGTGACATCGAGGACCTAGCGGAGCTGGGAAGGTCGCAGCACATTTGCCCGTACTACGCGTCGCGAACTAGTGTCGGCCAGGCGGAGATTGTCACGCTTCCATACCAGCTCCTAATCCAGCGAGAGTCCCGCGAAGCCTTGGGTCTAGATCTCCGCAATTCTGTGGTGGTCATCGATGAGGCTCACAATTTGCTGGATACGATATCGTCTATTTACTCTTCTCAAGTGTCGACAAGCGAGGTCAAGGCGGCCGTCGAGGGCCTGACGGTTTACTTTGACAAGTTCAAAAAACGCCTGAATCCAGGAAACCGCGGCCACATTGCGCAAATTCTCAAGTCGCTCACAGTTTTGCAGCAGTTTCTTGACGACGCCAAGTCTCGGCCGGCAAAGGAAACGGCTCCCGGGACCGTTGTGAACCAGAACGGCATTTTTGATGGAACGTCTGTCGACTTGATCAACTTTCGCAAGCTGCGCCAATACATTGACGCATCTAAACTGGCATTCAAGGTCGATTCATACATTGAGAAGCTGGCCGAGCAGCCAGACACAACAGGCAAAGCAAACCTGAATTCAAGCCCCAGGACCATTCCCCGAAACGTTCTCGGAAAAGTCATTACTTTCCTGGTGGCGATAACGAACCCCAGCAGCGAGGGACGGCTGGTATTTGGCCGGTCTGAGCGTATGGAGATCCAACTGGAGTACATCCTGCTTGACCCCAGCCATCCTTTCAAGGAAGTGGTCGAGCAGGCACGGTGCGTCGTGCTGGCCGGAGGCACCATGCAACCTGTTGAAGACTACACCAATTACCTATTCCCATCTATTGAACCCTCCGACGTGAAGTTGTTCTCGGCAGGACACGTCATTCCCAGTGCCAACGTCAGTCTGCTTCGCATAGGATATGGCCCCGGCGGCGAAAAGTTTCTGTTTACTTTCAACAACCGCAGCAACCCAAAAATGGCAGACGAACTCGGGTCTACGCTGCTCAACGTTGCTCACAATTCACCTGATGGCTTGGTGGTATTTTTCCCGAGCTACCAGGTGCTATCGACGCTTAGTGCCATGTGGCGCAAAACTGGTCAATGGGACAAACTCGACAACGCCAAGAAAATATTCCAGGAGCCCAAGGCAGCCAGCGACGTCGATTCTGTGCTTTCGCAGTACTCGGCTACCATTGCATCGTCGCCCAACGGCGCCATGCTTTTTTCGGTTGTGGGCGGCAAAATGTCCGAGGGCATCAATTTTAGTGACGGTCTCGCTCGTGCCGTTGTTATGATCGGCTTGCCATTTCCTAGTCTCTTTTCGGCAGAGATGATTGCTAAACGGCAGTTTGTCGAGCAAGCCGTCATCGCACGAGGCGGCTCAGCGTCCGAAGCCACCGAGGCCGCTCGTGAATACTATGAAAACGTATGCATGCGCGCAGTCAACCAGAGCATTGGCCGTGCCATTCGCCATGCAGGTGACTATGCTGCCATTGTCCTAATTGATGAGCGGTACAGTGCCGAACGCATCAACAGCAAGCTACCGGCCTGGCTGCGCGCCTCTATTCATCCGCACATGCTGTCTGGTGCCACAGTCACTCAGAAGCTTTCGGAGTTTTTCAGTAGCAAGTCCTAGCACAGTCTATTTATTTAATGCATAGTTTCTCTTTTTTTTTCCTTTTTACTGCGGGCGCTTCTCCGAGACCCCCGTGGCAACTGCTTCGCAGTTGGATGCGTTCAATTGCCGAACAACTCGGCTCGTAAGCAGTTGTTGTGGGGTCTACAGATTCACTCCTAGGGCGCTAGCTCCACGACGGAACCAAGAGTTCACTTTACAAGGTACACTCAATAATCCCAAATTCAGATGCTAAGGGGTCTGGGTGGGCAGCGGCCGCAGGAAGAATTCAGCCTGAGCTGCAAATCACGATGCATGCATGTATTTTGCATAGCCGATGGACCATGTTATGAGTGTGACCAGACACGTCCAAACGGGTGATGGATACACGAAACGTCCTAGAGGCTCCGTTGAGACACTCAGCCCCGGACACACAATGGAGCCGCCCCAGGAGTCGCTCCGGAAGAACCGGCAGACAATTGTTGGGGACCCCGGTGTCCGGCCAAAGAAAAGCTCGTACGCGGGACTGCAAAATGTTGGTGCAAAAGATAAGCAAATCATTGGTGACCTTGTCAAAAGGCGGTTCAGCTCTCGAGTGCAGGCAGACTTGCTGACGGCGCCAGAGGACATTCCTGCGCTTCCATCTTTGCCAGAGGCGTATCGCGACAGCAATGCGAGACAGGCGTCGTTTTCGGGACCTGTAGACGGCGGAATGCCGAAGAAGACGCGGACTCCGTCCGGTCCAAATCCGTACGCGGACCAGGAGCAGGAGCAAGAGCGGGACGAGCCGACGATGCCTGTCCCGCAACAGGCGCCCGTACGCACCAGCGGAGGCGTATTCGACGTCGAGACAGCGTTTGACGATAACATTTGGAAAAGCCCGCAGTTTGATGGGCGCAAGTACGTGAGCGAGAAGCTGCATAGCGCGACCGAAGAACAGATCAGCGAATTTGGCAAACGGCTTGTCGAGCAACAGGAAAAGCTAGCCGTGCGCAAAAAGGCTGCCATGTACAGCAACTATCGCGCGTTTCTAACAGTGGGCTCACAGATCAGCTCCATGAATACGGAGATGGAAAACTTGAGGCGGCTCTTGAGTGATTTCCACCATGCGACGAATGCACTGCGGAGCGATGCCGAGGCTCACTTGTCAAGCAGTGGTGACAGCGGCAGCCTGCCGTCGAGTCGGTCCATGGCGTCCCTTAACTCGGTGTCGGGTAGCTTGAGAGTCCCGTCAGGTCAGGGCAATCGTAATTCGGTGATGCTTCTCGAGGGCATGTGGGCGCAAGAACTCAACAGCCTATTTCGCCACGTCGAGGGCGCTCAAAAGTTCCTGCCGGCCAAACCGGGCCGCCACCTCATAAAGGAGAGTGGCCGCTGGTACCAGCTCAACACGGCGACGTGGAAGCCGATGCAGCCGGTTCACATGTTCCTGCTCAATGATAACTTGCTGGTTGCGACCAAAAAGCGGCGAGAACAGGCAGGTCCCGCAGGCCCGGGAACCCACGGGTCGTCGCGCGGCCTCGTAGCCGACCAGTGCTGGCCGCTGGGCGACATTAGCCTCATTGATCTCACGAGCCGGGCCAAGAATACCCTCAGTGTCAATTATGGCAACTACAACTTTGTGTACCAGGCCGAAAAAGCCGACGCGCACGCGGCGATCCTCGAAGGGTTTCGCAAGGCACGTGAGGAGCTGTCGCGACAGCGTGAGCGGCCGCTTTCGCAGACATTCAGTGGTAGTCGTGGCCACTCGCGCCAGGCATCGCGCGACTCCCCATCGCTGTCGCGCTCACACTCGCGCAACCCGTCTGTTGATCTGCTGGGTCAGGCACAGGCGATCCGTGACATTGAACATGTCGTCAGCGAGGTCGACCTCCGCATCGCGTACCGACAATTCCCCGAGGTTGTCGACATAATTGTTCAAAAGTCAGGTACTGGCGCACCCCCGCTACTAGTCGAGAAGCTCGACGAGCGGCGCGCAAACCTCAAAGCCACGCTGTTGCTCGAGCTGTCCCAGGACTATCTGTCCCGGAGCGAAATTGAAGGCCTTGTTCGCCTGCTCATCCGCCTCGATGCCGCCGACACAGCCCGTCACACGTTTCTCACGCAACGGGCGACTCAGCTTCAGCGCGCCGTCAAGCAGGTCGACTTCCAGGGCGATATCCAAGCGTACATCGCCCAGGTGGCCATCATTTACTTCCAAATGATTGTGGCGACAGTAGAAATCTTCACCTCTTGCTTCGATGCCGCCCCGGCTTCGTCGTGCATCGTGGAGTGGGCCCGCAACCAAGTAGACGCCTATGCAGTGCTCTTTGCTCGCCAGCTCTACAAGGTGAACCGTGCCTCTGACACGTATCGTGAGTGCGTCGCCATCACTCAACGCGAAAGCGCCCGTCTAAAGATGGTCGATCTCGACTACTCCTTCCTTCTTGCCTATGTGTTTGACGACAAACCAGAGGCCTGACTTTAACTGTTCCCTAGCATACGATCTATGACGTCTTGACGAATTCATGTTACATTCCAATCAGTTTGCGTTTGAACTGCTTCTTGTAGCCTTGAAGCAACTGGGAAGCCCTTCTTTTCTTGGGGGGTTTCTATCCTCAGAACCCCGTAGCAACCGCTTCGCGCTTTAACACATAACGGTGACTTTAAATCAAGTGCGAAGCAGTTGCAACTGGGGCCCGGGGGCAACGCCCCAAAGATAAATGAGGAAACAAAACACACTACACCGCAATTTCTAAACAAGTGTAATGGGACGATGCTCATTTGTTGAAGTAGCCATGAGCCACATCAAACGTCGTCTTGTTCTACTTTTAGAGGTATGTTGAGCATTGTTAGCTCGCCAAATTCACGCTCCAGAATAGGGAGCCACTTTGCGACATGGTACGATGACACTGCATCCACGTCGCGCGACTGCACGACTAGATTGCCACTAAAACTGACCCGTAACATCTGGATGCGTTTAGATAGCGTCACGCCAAATGTCTGGTTGATCTCACGAAGGATCCGCAAAGTCTGGCTGCGTTCAAGATTGGAAATTGGACCCAGAACAGGCCTGAAGACTCGACGGTACACTGTGACGCGCTCGATCGGACCGGCATCAGCGTCTGGGATAGCTTCTGAGCTGTTCGAAGCTGCGACGCCGTTGATGGCTGTATCAACCGCCGGGTCTGGGACTTTGAACAACGTGAGTTTACCAAGGTCGCGTTCGAGTATAGGCATCCACTTTTGGACGTGCTCTGTGGCCAGCGCCCACTCGTCGGGCGACTCCACGACGAGGTTGCCTGCGGAGCTGGCTCGCAGTGTTTTGACAGGAAACCCGTTGTCGTATGTGGAGTTCACCTCAACAAGAAGATGGGCCCGCTGGTCGTAAGTAAGATCGTCTATAGGGCCGCTTTCAGCCTTGAAGACTCGACGGTAGACTGGGACGCCATGAGACACCGAGTACTCGGGCTCACCTACAATGGAGTTCGGCTCTTCCAGTCTTGAGTCTCCGGCTTTTTCTGTCTTTTTGCTTCCGGAAACAGTCGTGGTCGGAACTGTCATTCGCCTAAGGTTTTTAAACTCACGCTCAAGAATCGGCATCCATTTCGCCACATGCACGAGTTCAATTGCCGGCTCATGTGACGTTTCGACGACAAGATTGCCCTTGGAACTGCTCCGTAGGGCTGAGATGGGGTTTCGCACTGGGAACGATTCTTCGTAGGTATAATTGAGTTGACAACGTAGCATCGACAGCAAGCCGGGAGTCAACATTCTTGACGGATCTTCGAGCGCGAAGACCCGGCGATAAACTGTAGTATGACCGGGCGCAGCAAGTTCGATGTCGGTAGCACTGGGCGAGGGGCTGGCAGTCGGCGCGTCGGCATCGATGCTCAATGCGGGAGACCTCACCAGCAAGAGGCTGCCAAACTCACGTTCCAAGATGCGCTGCCATTTGTCGGCATACGCGAGGTCCAGTGAATGGATATAGGGAGACTCCAAGATCAGATTGCCCTTAGAGCTGGCTCTGAGGTCTTTGATAGGAGAAATAAAGATGTGGTAGATGGCGTTGATATCGTTGAGAAGGCGATGCTTTTGATTGCTGTAAACCTCCCTGATAGGGCCTTTAAGGCGTTTGAATGTCCGGCGATACAGTTTGGGCTCAGTATTATTGGTGGTCAAGGCACTGCAAAGGGTGCTAGAAGCAGTTATAGCAGCAATAGTCGCAGCTGCTGGCGATTTTGTGGTCTGACTGCTAGATGACGTGGTAGCGGTCAACGCCTTAGCAGCCATAGCGCTGGTGGCTGGCGTGGCTGGAGCATCTGGTGCTCTCGTAGCTGGAGTAGTGGCCCAGGTGCTACTGACGGGAGTCGTAGAGGGTGCTATGGCAGATGCAGCCGTAGTACTTGGAGCCGTGCCGGACGAGGCGAGGACTCGACCGGACGCCTTAGGAGGTGATGTTGTGACGGGAGCTGTGGAGGTTAATTGCGCAGCAGATTGCGAGGTGACTGCTTCGGTCTTAATAGGCGTCGTTCTGGCAGCAAAAGTAGTGACAGCTGGCTCTGGAGTAGGAGGTGCAGCGGCGATAGGGGCATTGGCATCCGGGGGCGTGGAAGTTGGCGTTATAGTAGTGCTCTCAGCCACAGCTGAAGTCGGAGCAGCTGAATTGGCAGTTTCTGGAGGTCCAGTAGTGCGTGCAGTACCAGTAGTGCGTGCAGTATCAGTAGTGGGTGCAGTACCAATTGCCTCGGTGGCAGCTGGGGTCGTAGCAGGCGATGTGGTTGTCGGTGGTGTGGCGGTCGGAGTACTGGCAGGGGCAGTTCTGACGGCTGGGGCCGTAGCCGTAGCAAGCAAAGTGGATGTCAATGACGTGGCGGCCGGAATACTAGCAGAGGCAGCTCTAGCACCTGGTGCCATCGTATTCTCGGTTTTGACCGGAGTGGCGGCACCCGGAGCGGCACGAGCTGGGGTATTCGCAGGCACCGCCGTGGCCGCTGCAGCTGAAGATGGCGCAGTTAAATTCGCAGGAGATGGACTGCTGGCAGCGGAGGCCCTAGCAGCTGGTGCGGTAGAAGCAGTCGGCGCCGTGGCAGGTTGAGGGGTGTCAAGCGAAGCGGCCGTAGCCGGAGTCTTGGTAGCCGGCGTATTGGTAGAGGCCGGTATACTAGCTGACTGCTCTGCGACTTTGCTGGCCGCTTTAATATTACGCGACGTATCTGATGCAGGTAGACGGTCCTCTTCGAGTTTGCGAACTCGCACAGAGAGATCCTCCAAAACGGCCATCATACGAGACCAGTCCGGAAGGGAAGCTGCCATATCAGCAACGGAGATTTGAGTATCCTCGCAGCATCTTGCCGCGTGCTCTGCTTTGGTCGCATTGCGACTCGCAATTTCCACATATGCTCGAACTGCCTTGAGTTGAAGGTCCAGCTGTGATGGTGGCCTGGTTTCAGTCTGTATGCCAGAACCAGGGGTCTGGTCTTGGTCCATTTTTCAAGCTCGCGAGCTCCTCGCCAGCTCACTCGAGCTCACTAAGGGTTTAGTCGAATGAGGGAGACTTCCCTCTTTGTAATCGACCACCGACTGGTAGTGTGCTCAATCCATTTCGTCTGGAGAGGCCCATCCAACTCCAGATTCGCGCCTAAATGACGGTTAGTGACTGTTACCAAAAATGCCCTCGCTTCGACAAGAACGCGTCCGCTGCGCGCGCCGTCGCGTAGCGAAATACAGCCGCACGAGTCCGCGGCTTTACAATTAGATTATACTCTTGACTTCAAAGCAACGACCAAGTGCAACCATCGGTGGGGCGCCGACAAAAAGTCCACAAGTGCCGCAATAGACACCAAGAAAAAAATGCCAGGACCAGGAAAAAGTGAATACGTGCGCCATATCTGGAGCCAGTCGGAACAGAAAAAGCTCGCAGACCGCCTCAACCTCCAGCTCGGCAAGGAGTACATCAGTTATAGGAGCAACGGCCACAACTCAAAACCATTTGCATACATCGAAGGCTGGAAGGTTGTACAGCTTGCAAACGATGTATTTGGATTTAATGGATGGAACTCGGAGATCAAGGATCAAACAGTCGACTACTGCGACGAAGTCAGAGGACGGTACAATGTTGGCGTCTCGTGCATAGTACGCGTGACGCTGCAGGACGGCACTTTCCACGAGGACATCGGCTACGGACGCGCAGAGAACATGACAAGCAAAGCCATGGCTTTGGAGAAATCGAAAAAGGAAGCCTGTACTGACGGACTCAAGCGAGCCCTGCGTCTGTTTGGCAGCTCGATGGGCAACTGTGTTTACGACCAAAACTATGTCAAGCATTTGAGCAATATGAGAGCGGTGCCTCCCAAGTTTGATCCTACGAACCTACTGCATCCCGAGTCAACCAAAACTGTCGAGACCGTCAAGGCCGAAGTCCCACATGTGCCGCCAGAGCAACGAAAACCTACGCCGTTGCCGACGACCGTGAGCGCGCCCCCTCAGTCGGCCGCAAACGGAGGGACCACAAATGGTTTCGATGCACCCATGAGTGACGATCTGGATGACGAGGCCATTGAGATGATCGATGGTCTACCTCGCCTTATAGATGCTGGAGATGGCGAGCCCATTGATGAAGCTGCGCTGGAAGAAACTCAGCCTGAGCCCGAAGTAGCTGCGCCACCGGCCACCGGGTTTGTGAGCGCAAGAGCCGCCGAGGCCGTTCAGACAAAGTCTCCTCTCCCAAGTGGGTCGCAGTTTGACCCGACTTTTCAGAGTCCTCTTGCCAAGAACCTGCCGCAAGACAGGTCGCGACCTGTAAAGCGTAACGAGGTACCGAGTGCTCCTCGCGTGGGAGCTCCGCCTGCCCTCCGCTATGCCACGCCGCTGCGCGACAGAGGTGCCAATGCCGTCAACACTCCCAGTCGGCGGCCCGCCGAGGACGCAAACCCTGACTCCAAGAAGGCCAGAATTGGATAATTCCCTGACCTCTCACACTGCCTGCTACGACCCGCTACGAAAGTATTTGATGAGATATTAATTTGTGTTTATCGTTACATCGTCACTGCTATATCGCAGTGGTTTTGTGTTTTTCTGTGAACCCGTGAGTTTCTATTCCTGGCACCATAGCCCCGTAGCAACCAACACTAGGCACGTTCAACAGCGAAGCGTTTGCCATGCGGTCTGGAGGAAGCGCCCGCCCAGGAAACCAAACGACAGCCGCTCAATAGTCGAGAATCCGCTTGCGCGGAAACACAGGCACCTGGGGCACTGGTTTGGGCGGCAGTTGGTAAGCGTTGCCTTCGTCGTCGTAGCGCGTCAAGTCGGCTGGTGACAGTGTAAATACCTCAACGACAACCTCACGAACGTCGTCGAGAACCTCGACAAAGTTCTTCTGGATTTGATGGGCCAGTTCAAGCATGTTTTGCTGTATAAGCCCATTGACAAGGCGCGTCGCCTCGGGGATTGTCTGTTCAAGACGCTCAATGAGACGGCCCTGTGAGTTAATGAGGTACTCCTCCTCGTATACGCTGCCCTTTTTGCCGCGGGCGCGCTTGCGCTCCTCGCGGCGCCGGTTCTTGGCGGTACGTCGCGACGCACCTGTTTTGGCTGTCTCGCCTGTCTTGCCAGTGTAGCGGGTCAGAAACGAAGGAGCTGTGGAGAGCTCGGATGGCGCCAAAGACACATTGTCTGGAGCCTCTGAGTCTTCGGGAGCACCGAAGAACGCAAGCGGATCTTCGGCCTTGGCTTTGCGAAGCTCTCTGAGGCGGTTAACCTGCGACTTGACTTGCGCCTTGCAGTCTACCAGAAGCTCGAGGACGATGCCAAAGCTCTCGCGGAGACCAGGCTCGACAACAGACTCGACAAGCTCTGGTCTGTCATGTTGGGCAATCACGCGGAGCGCCTCGTCAAAGTAGTTGCCCTTGACATACATGTTTGCGGCCTCGGTGAGGTCTTCGAGGTACTCGAGGTAGATCGTGGCAGCGTCAGTGTACTGGTGGCGTTCGGTCATGAGCTCCGCCATCGCTGTGGCTATCTGCTTCAGCCTTTCGCCAGATTCCGTGCGCCGAGCAATAGCGAGTGCAGATCGCCACTCGCCGGCTCGCTGGTACGCCTCCAGCGCGTTGGCATAATCCTTGAGAGACTCGTATGCAAGGCCTGCTTCGGAGAACTCAGACACCTTCACCAGGTAGTCAGCAAACTCAGCCAGTATCTTAGCGTGCTTGTCTGCATTGTGTCGGAAAGTCTTGAGAGCAGCTTCGTATAGTAAATGCTCACGCACATATTCAACGAGCTCGTCCCACGCTTCGTCGCCCATTTCGGCAAGGTGACCCAGGGCACGAACGTAAAACTTGAGGTAGTCGTCAATGAGAAATCTGCGGCGCGACTCCTCTCGCTCCTGGAGATCCTGGAGAAATGGCAAGTACTCTTTGGGGTCCTTCTGCGACTGCTGCGCCACAAGCAGTGCGACGTCGAGGTCATACAGTTCCAGTGCGGATCTGTACAACAGCTCGACATCCTGGAGATAGCACAAGTGCTGAACTGACGCCTCGGCCAATTGAGCGTCATCCTTTCGGGTGTCAGACACCATTTGCAGCGCAGACAGCAAGTCTGGCGGATTCTTGCAGGCGTGCGCCGTCAAAATGCTCTGCATGTAATGATCTCTGAACGCTGGAGTCGACAGGACCTCAAGAATACCATCACAGATGCGGTTCACCTTGGATCCCTGCGGTGCTTCGGCGGCCGTCTGATCGGGCTGTGCTGCTTCCGCCTCATGGGTAGCCCTGTACATGGTCTGGGAAACATCCTCCTCCTTGAGGCCGGACAGAAACAAATCAATGTTCTCCGGAGTGTTGAGCTGCTTGATGAAAACATCCAGTTTGTCAAAGAACTGCGTAGGTGCATAGTCGTGGAGTAGGTTCATGTCGACGCGGTGCATACGGCACGCCATGAAGGCCCAGTCGTACCTCACCTGCTGTATCGAGTTGCGCACCTCGCTCAGAGCCATAATACGGGGATGCACCGTCTCGAGGTTACCACGGGGCGCTTGAAGAACGACAGCTGTCTTGGACGGCATTGCAGCGACGATGAGCGAGCCTCGCTCAATTGCGCGCGTGCGTTCGTCGTTTTCAACGTCGTCTTGCGCGATCACGAGACTGTCCACGTTCGGGACGAGATGGCAGAATTTCAAAAAGTGCTGCGCAGTTGTAAACAACAGATAGTTCTCGGTGATGGTCATAGAAGTAACTGCATTTGCCAGCAACCGCGAGTTCGCGTACAGCTTTCCGTTCTCCGTCAAGCCAAACACGACCGGCGGTTCCTCGTACGTAGGCGGCTGCCAGACATCAAACTGGTTGCACCGTCTAGGAAGGGATGCCAACTGGTCAACAAGCTTGGCCTGCGGCGGCTCTAGACTGAACACGCTGCCGTCAATAGTCTCGTAGACAAAGGCAGCAAAGTCCGAACGCGGCTTGATGAGCAAAATGTCGACGGGGATATTGTGTACTTCGGCGACAGAGTACTCAAAGTCCTGGTCAAGTTCGAGAATCACAATGCAAGACCCAACAACTTCATCAACAACAACAGCAATAAGGTTATCGACATAAGCGACCTGCTTTGGCACGGTGTCGTCGGGAACGACAAAGTTGAGCGGAATCTCCTTGACGATATTCGGCTTCTTTGCGCCCGTTCCGTTTGCAAGCTCCCACTGCGCAATGCACACTCTGGTTGCAGTTAAGACAGCGAAAAGGTCATTGGTACTGTGCACAGCCACATGCACAGGGACCTCGCCGTTGTCAACGTCAAACTCTCTGAATGCCATGGGTGGTGGAACATTTGAGACCTTGAGAGGAGTAGCCTTGACGATGGAACCATCAGTAACAACTGTGGTTCCGAGGTCGGCTGGCGCAAACGCAGGCCCGCTGTACAGGCTCCACAAGAACGTGTGCGTCTCGAGCTTGTACTGCGAGAGGTTCTCGGAGTAACAAAGCAGCAGCGTAAGCGGCTTCTCGGGATGCCACTTCATCCACAGCGGCTTGGCCTTTATGGACCGGGGAATGACTTGCTGCTTGAGATACCAGTGGTAATTCTTCGTGGTCCACAGCTGGATGCGGTCATCTACATGAACGGCAAGCACGTCGGAGTCTGGATTCCAGGCAACGGCGTGTACCTTGTCGGAGTCGGCTAGTCGCAGAGAGAACTGGCCGCGCCGAAGGCCATTGCGCTCAAAAAAAACAAGATCCGGGCCCTTGTCCTTGAATGCCTGCTGGCTGCTAACACGCTGAACTGACGCAATCAAATTTCCCGACGGTCGCCACGACACCTGGTCTTCTAGGGTATCGACAGGCTCAGAAACGCTGTCTAGCTTGCCTTCCCGAGAATAGACCCGCACCGTCCGGCGAACGAAGCCGTCGTAGAGCTCGTCAGTAGAATTGATCACCACAAACTCGCCGTCTCCGCGCCACGATATCGAAATGCTTCCAGTATTGTCCATGTCAGAAAGCCGGCCGTCATCGACCTTCTCCGGCACGGTCGGATCCCGCAGGGCCTTCGCACCTTTGCCCTGAAACTGTGTGTCCTTCTTTCCCCAGCCGACTGACACATGCTTTGAAATTTTCAAATCGCCCGCGGACCTCTCTGTCTCAGCGATCAGTTCAAATGTACGGCTCAACAGTACCAAGCTCGAATCGGTGGCCACAGCAAGAATAGTTTCGTCAGGGCTCCACTGTGCCGCTCCCACAGCAGCTTCAACGCTTCCAACTATTTCGACCACGGCGTTCTCCTCCAGACCGCTAGGCTCTGTAACGCGGACAATATCTCCGTTGCTAAGGACCAAAATGCAGTACTCGCCGTCGGCAAAGTACCTAACGTCTCTCACCGAGCAAGCATCTGGAAGATCCCAAGCCGCAACCGTGCTCGACTCTCCGCTTTTCTGGAATTAGCATTTACAGGCTAGACGGGTAATGTAGAACTAGCTGACGTACCAGAATGCGCTGAACCTCAAGGGCCTGAATGTCCGAAGATGGACCGAAAACGCATCTGATTGAGTCGCCTACTGTGTCGAACGACACAGCAGCTAGAGGCAGCTCTGGATACTCCAGAGATTCTACCTCCAGGACGCCCCTATGGGCCACGCTGAGGTTTCGCATGGCCGTAGAGCAACAATTTTGTCCGTATAACTCTGAGTTTCTATCGTTCTGGTAGAGGTCGACGCGGAACGTCAAATAAAATATTGCGACCTTGCCCTGGGAGATGGGGTTGTTGCATCTCCCATACTCGCAGCGGGGGCCAGTATCGTGCTCCATATGGCCACCGCTACCAAGCATTTCGCGTTCTATAACAGCTGCCGGCACTATTGAAATAAAATGAGGTATGCCTATCGTCATTTCAAACTTGAACAATAATAACTCCAGTAACCCAATTGATCGTGTACTAGAACACAAGGGCCCATTTGCATACGAGGAGTTTGTTCCAGGCCCTCATGTCCGTGAGTTCCTCAGCTCAATCAAAGTACTGTACGTTTGACTATGCGCCATTGCGGAACTAACTAGCTAACAATCAGCGTCATTGGTGCAGGTGGACTGGGATGTGAGATATTAAAGGACCTTGCTCTTAGTGGGTTCAAGGACATCCACGTTATTGACATGGACACAATCGACATTTCCAATCTGAACCGCCAGTTTTTGTTTCGACAAAGCGATATTGGCAAGCCCAAGGCTGAGGTGGCTGCTGAATTTGTCATGAAGCGCGTCAAGGGTGTAAAAGTGACTCCTTACTTTGGCAAGATTCAGGACAAAGGGGACGACTATTATATGCAATTTGGCATTGTGGTCTGCGGTCTCGACAGCGTAGAGGCCCGCCGCTGGATCAATGCCACCTTGGTTAACTTGGTGGACCCCGGTAATCCGGAGAGCTTAAAGCCGCTAATTGATGGAGGTACTGAAGGGTTCAAGGGCCAGGCACGTGTCATTCTGCCGACTATAACGTCATGCTATGAGTGCTCACTTGATATGCTGGGCAAGCAACAAACGTTCCCCATTTGCACTATAGCCAACACGCCACGGCTCCCTGAGCACTGCATTGAGTGGGCAAGTGTCCTCGAGTGGCCTCGCCAGTTCCCAGACACACCGCTAGACAACGACAACCCGGAGCATGTCCAGTGGGTGTTTGAGACTGCCCGGACGCGGGCTCTAGAATTTCGCATTACGGGCATCACCTACCAGCTGACGCAAGGCGTCATTAAGCGCATCATACCTGCCATTGCATCTACAAACGCGATCATAGCAGCTGCCTGCTGTAACGAAGCATTCAAGATCGCCACGTCGGCCAACCCCTATTTGTCGAACTACATGATGTACTCGGGCAATGACTCGGTTTACACTTACACCTTTGAGCACATGAAAAAGGATGACTGTCCGGTGTGCGGCAATCTAGCGACAGACTTGACTGTGAATGGAAGGCAAACATTGCAAGAATTTATTGACTGGCTCAAGGAGCGGCCTGATGTTAATGCTAAGCGGCCGTCTCTACGGACCGCGAGCGCTGCTCTATATTTGCAAAGCCCGCCGCCTCTGGAAGAGCAGACGAGACCTAATCTGGACAAGCAGCTCACAGACCTATTGACCCCAGGCAGCGAGCTTGTCATCACCGACCCGGCTATTCCGTTTAGTCTGCGCTACAACATCTTGTTCTCGAAATGAGCTTGGCGGTGGCGTCGGAGCATCAGTCAGTACCCACAGCACTGTCGACCAGCTTAGCACCATTGATGATGCCGGTCGTAGCAATAATGATCCTTGTCGTATCGCTACGCTCGGAAACAAATCGCAGAGCTGCGATTTCTGCATATGTAATGCCTCCCAAGAAGAATACCACCGTATTTGTTCTCTCGTGGCCGGGAGAGTTTCGCACAAGAATTCTGCGCAGCTTGTCCTCTCGCCCGTGTAGTTCACTTCTCTGCTGTTCGTCAACAACAGCACCAGGAATCAGCTTCAGAATGTCCTCTGCACCTTTCCATCCTGGTGACGCATGAAGTGCCGACGTAGCACCTGCAGTCTGCCCCAGCCTTCGAGGCTTGAGTACCGATTTCTTGTCGACAGCGCATTGCACAAGACGCACGCTGATAGGAGCGTAGCCTGAGTATGCAAATGTGACATCAGTCGGATTTTCACCCTCGCCAGACTCGTCATCTACAACCACAGCAAGCTGTTTGCGCAGTTGCGGCAGGTTTCGCGGCGGACTATTACTGCGAGCATACAACACGCCTGCATCCTCCAGCCTTCGTAGTGTCAGCATGTGCTGGTAGCCATATGTCTGCAGTATATCGCGCTTAATGTTGACATAGTCCTTGTCTTTGATGCCGCCTTTTGCGATGCACTCGATTGCCAGCAGCCGGATCACCGTCGAAAACAGGGTGCCCCTGTCGATGAGGTCCTGGATCATACCACGTATAACGCTGGTGTCAAGGCCGTCAGCGATGAGATTCTGCTGGATCTCAAGCACTTTGTTGAACTCCTCCTCTCTGATCTTTGTCATGAGCTCATCAGCAAGGCGCGTGTGGAATCCGAGGCTCATATGGACCTGCTGGAGCCCGCCCAGCTTTTGTACAAATTGTGAGATCTTGGAGACTGTGTCGGCCTGGAATCTCTCGTCGTAGTCGCTCTTGAGCTGCCGGGCGACAGTACCGAGCTTGCGGCCCACCACAGCAAAGTTGGAATCCTGCAACTGCTTGTACAGTGGATCTGCAGACGCCGAAAGCATGTGCCGCTTTGTTTGTGGAGCAGTGGAACCGTGCGCACGGCCCCCCTGGCGTTGCTGGGGCGCATCCACAATGTCAACCGGAAGCTCGACGCTGCCAGACTCAGTGATGCCATAGTACTCGTCAATCAGACCCTCATATGTGAGCTGGGTGAGCAAAGGCGTCAGAAGATCTGTGCTGCGATCGATTATCACCAAGTTGTCGATTGTTTTGCCGACAAATACATTGCCGTACTTCGATTCGAACAGAAGCCTGCCATCCTCTCCAGCCGACGGTTCATCGGCAGGCTTGGGTTCGCCATTGCGACCGCCAAGACCAAAAAATTTCGTTTTCAAGTCTGTACCACTTTGCGATGCGATTTCTGTTCTCTTCTGCTTGCGTCTATGAAGGAGCAGATCCGCAAGGAGCTTGGCTTGGTCGCCCTTGCCGACGATTCTCCCTGCAAGACCAAATCTGTTTTGAAGGTCCTGCAACCCATCAGCGGCCAATTTAACCGCAGTTGGCATGCCATTTAGATAGATGTCCTCAAACCCACCATTGGCCAAGTTGAGCGAGAGCACGTCGGGTGCAAGCGGCACAAAGTAAACATGCCAAGAGTGGAGGTCAATATCTCCCAGAACGCCACTCTCCTGAAAAATTTCTTCACAAGCTTTCGTCACTGCGGGAACGACCACCACGTGTGCCTCGGCGCCATGAAGCTTTTTTATGTGCCGTGCCACAAGACTCAGTTGCGAGGGCTCTGGCGTCGTGATGAAGACTGTCACCTTGCCTGCCGACGTTTCATGGCTAACGCGTTCGATGGATTCGGGCTCTAGCCAATATATGTGTGCCACACCATGTCCTCTGAGTGTTGAAAACGGGACTGTCAGAGAAACAGACGGACCTAGACTCTTGTCTATAACCAACTCCTTATCCTGGCCGATCTATTGTTAGTTGTGTATGCCATGGCCGGCGTCTGATTCCGTCATACTTCGTCCAGGATGCCCAATAAAGACGCCTTGGCGTCGTTTAAGAGTGCCTGACCATCAATTGGACCAAATTCCGACATTCATAGGCATGCGTAGCAAGTTTATTCTGTAAGGTCGGGTACTATCTGGGGATGTCCACCAGGCATCACGTATGTTATCATCAGTAAACGTTTGTGCCAGCAGGCATCTTAAATTCCGTCGGGGTGCGCTTTCTGGGATAGTACTGAACCCAAAGTTCGCTACTCTACGATTGACACTGCTGTGCTTCAGATGTTATTGGCATATACCACATGCCCAAATCAGCCTACTACGTTGTGCCGGACTGGTCTCAATAATAGATTAATGAAATATGCTAAAGTCGATGGCGGGAGGTCTAGTTCTCAGCTTTGGTCTTAGCATACTCGGCGTACCAAGCGTCACGCTTAGCGACCTGCGGCTTGTGGACCTTGTACCAGTAGAGCGAGGCACCGGCACCGCCAAGCGCTGTTGTTAGTATGAAATGAACGTTTGGTTTTGGTCATTCTCCTTTGCAGAATGTGTCGTGCAAACACAATGAAGATGTCATCAATGAGACATGAAAGGGGGGCATCAGATGTTTGTGATTGCGTCAGAGTGCCACCATCCGGAGTGGGTGCGTGCGATCGTCTCGGCGGTTTCAACGACATCGCGCAAACAAAAATGCCGTTGACTCGCAGGATACACAACACAGACACACAGTACCACTAGAGCTGAATACAGATGTCCATTCTGATAACCCCGTGTCATTCTCGCTCGTATCCCTTCGAGCCTCTTCCAGTGCACTCCATGTCACGCCTCCGAGTGCTTTCTCGACTCCACCGCCAAACGTGACCACGTCAGTCCACTCTTGATTCATTCAACCCATCCACAAGCAAATCAATGTCGTTCGAACACTTTTGAACATGATAGTAGAACCAAATCTCTCGAAACCTGGCAAAAGCTACTTACTGAAAGCTGGAGTTAGTTCACATTCCAAAATCCAATGGGCCTGCCAGAGCAGACACAATGCAAAATTACGTACCAACGACGATATCGGTAATAATGCGTCGACGGAAAGTTCCCTGAATTCGCGGCACCGCCATTTTTGCTATGTGTTTTTTTCAACGATGTGACAAGAGGCTCTTCGACAACTAAATGGTGATAAAAGTGGTGCGGTCTCTCCCAACCCACGCATCAGCCAATCAACGCACTGGGACATGGCGCGGTGACCGTACCATGGCATGTATGCGCCCAGCTCCGTCCAGAATCTAAAGTGGTGTGGTGAAATGGGAGCAGCCAATCGGAGGCGGCGTAGATATGAGAACGGCGCCCGGAGGATGGGAGAATTTCAGACCTCCGGATCGCGACGACAGCACAACAGCACTAGCTCCGCAGAGACAAACCAAGGACTTTCGCAATGCTCGCGCGTGCTGAAATTCGAACTGTGGCTCGCCGCGGATTCGCGACCTCCCGTGTCGCCCGTGGCCACGGCCCTGAGGGCCCGTACACTAACATCCCGTTCAAGGTTCACGGCCGCAAGCTGGTTCCGTACTGGGTGCTGCACTGGGGTTTCTTTAGTAAGTGTTTTGGAGTTTTTGAGCATTTCTCGAGCATAGGTTTAGCGGTAATGCGTTGCGGTGGTTTTTGTCTGCCGCAATGGATGTGGTTTGTCAACTCTAGGTGAAGAATCATATGGCCTGATTTCCTTGTTTGGTCCCGATGGACAGCTCGACCGGGCGGGGGATTCTTGTACATCTGTTCCAGGTGCTTGAATTTGGGAAAAGCTCGAAGATCTTGGCAGAACTGCTTGTTGCTCGACGCTGTTTGCAGACATGGTACGCTTATGTTCTCTTGTCGTCAACGAGACCATGGGACATGCGTTTACTCATTTTAGCGAGCTATCCTCTTTCCGTCGTACGCCCATTTTTGCGTTAAATTCACTTTGAGGTTTCGGAGACGATTGCCTGGCGATGCTATCCGGTGTTGAAGTTCATCAGTGCATTGAGTTACGCGACCAGCCTTGCCTGGATGATCCAACTAGAGTTTCTAGCCCGTGTACAACTACTAACAGCAGCCATTGGCCTCGGCACTCCTTTTGCCATCACCTACTACCAGCTCAAGAAGTCTGGTTCGATATAATTTCGTTAGCATTCTCATGTAGTCAACGTATTCATTCCTGCATGGAACGTGATATGGGAGGAGGGTTTCGTTTCCTGAGGACGCTGTCCCTAGACTCCTGTAGCACTGCTTTGCAGCTGACTTGTGGCGTAACTGGGACCAACCGCGAAGCGGTTGCTATGGGGGTGTGGGGGTGGAACCCCCAGGAAGAAAGACAGAAGAAACGGTCTCTGTAGCCACTGATACCATGGTTCTTCGGTACTAACGCTAGTGGGGAGGTTACTTTAGATCGGTCACGACATTACATCGGATACCAATCCAAGCTAGCCCCCAAGTGTTTCATTAGTTTGAATAACGAGGAAGTATAGTCTGGCGTTGATGTATGCTTGCGTTGACCGGCTTTTGTGACTGGATATTGTTTCCTTATCCCGCCACCGAACTAACTACAGCACGCGGAATTCCTCGTGGTGGCCAACCGGGCGGCCGCCGCTCAAACGGTCATTCGAGTGGTCGACCTGAATGCAAGCCAAGTGCTTCTAATGGCCACACTGTGCTCATCCCGGTGGTCGACCTGAATGCAAGCCAAGTGCTTCTAATGGCCACTCTGGTGCTCATCCCGGTGGTCAGTCTGCAGGAAATCTAACAGCAAGTCGGGTGGGTCCTCACGGACTGCCAAGAGTGTCACCAAAGTTTACACTGACGGCTGTGTCCTTAATAATGGTCTACCAAACGCAAAAGCGGGCTGGGGAACGTACTACGGCCCCCATGACTCGCGCAACGCTGGTGGCAAGGTAGGTGGTGATCAAAGGAGCGACTAGGCGGAACTTAAAGCCATTAGTCATGCGCTACGCCAAGATCTTAACGAATCCAAGTCTGGCAAGGTGTCAAACTTGCACATCTATACCGATTCACAGTCCTCCAAGAACGCTCTCACGGCGAGTCTGTCTACGTCCGGTGAGCGGACGCCTAGTAACGATCTCGTCCAGCAGTGCCGCGGACACATGAGTTCTCTTAATAGCTATGGCGCCTCTGTCAACATTTAACATATCCCTGGCCACTCTAGTATATAGGGCAATGACAGGGCCGATGCGCAGGCCCACAAGGGCGCATCTTCTTGGATGCCGAGAATGTCGAGATGTCTGTCATGGGGTGAAACTCGATTGATAGGTCAATTGATAGGTCAATTGGTAGCTATGTTAATGCTGTTACTGTCTAAAAGTAATTGGGGTCGTATGAGGCCTACTTAAGCTCACTCGCTCCTGGATTGCTGCATGATAGACAGGGAAGAAGCCCGACCGGTTGCGTATCGGCGCTGAGATGTCAGATACTATTTGCTATGGTGTGACTTTTAGCTCTAAATCTGAGCTGCGCAAAAGGGAATAGCGCTTCGCAATATCTCATAGGTCCCTTTTACCAATGCTTTGTATCCATTCTGGTAATTTGTCTCATGGACAGGCTTAACTTGTACCTTGAGCCTTAGGTACGCCGCACAGCCAGTTGCTCTCGTCAACTACGGTCTAAAAGAGCGCGAGGTCCAAAGACATGGCCAGATTGCGGTTGGCCTAACGTAATAGTATTGTCGCGAAATATTATGTCTATTTAGTTTGAATGAGGTCTTCTGTAATAGCGGACTGTAGCATGCCCCCGTCTGATCATCTCACGGGCGTATGCACTGAATGCAGGGGTTCATCGGCGCCGCAGCCTCGTACGTAGTAGCATGGGTAGTAGTGTTCAGGCAATTTCTAGCCTCGTAGAAAGTCAGTTTATCCGCACCCAGCTCACCTTTCACAATTCGCGTGTGTGGTGGCAAATCTTATTTGTCGTTTTCACGGCAGTCGTTGAGATCGGCTTCTACCATGGGAAAGTACTACGCCGTTCGAAAAGGTGCCAATCCGGGCATCTACACCTCATGGTAGGTTCTCTTTGCTTTAAGACAAACGACGCCATGGCGTTGAAAAGAGTCTGCATTTAACTAACTTGCAGGAGCGATGCATCCGCTCAGGTGACGGGCTACAGCGGTGCTGAGCACAAGAGCTTTGGCTCTGAGGCTGAGGCCCAGGCTTATATGAGTTCTGGGTCGTCGCGAGGTTCGTCTGGCGGTGGCGGAAGCAGCAGTTACTCGTCCGGTGGCTACTCTGGTGGGTACTCTGGTGGCTACTCTGGTGGCTACTCTGGTGGCTACTCTGGTGGCTACTCTGGTGGCTACTCTGGTGGTCACTCTGGTGGTCACTCTGGTGGCTACTCTGGTGGATATTCTGGTGGATATTCTGGTGGCTATTCTAGTCGCTCCAGTGGCTCCAATGGCTCCAGTGGCTTCAATGGTTCCAGTGGCTACTCTGGTGGAAACTCCGGTGGCTCAAGCTCGAAGCCCACTACGACTGTGTACACCGACGGTTCCACGCTCGGAAATGGCCGAGCTGGGGCGCGTGCCGGCTGGGGCGTCTATTACGGGGACAATGACTCGCGGAATGCCAGTGGCAAGACGGACGGTGCTCAGACTAATCAGCGCTCGGAATTGCGCGCCATCAACTATGCGCTGCAGCGCAGCCTTGAAGAGGCAAAGTCGGGCAATGCTTCGAACCTCCATATTCACACCGACTCGCAGTACTCGAAGAACTCGCTTACAACGTGGGCCGACAAGTGGGAGTCCAACGGCTACAGAAACGCTTCCGGTGAGCCGGTGGCTAACCAGGACCTTGTGCGCCAAGGCCGTGAACTTATGAGTTCTCTTAAGCAGCATGGCGTTTCTGTCGATATCCAGTACGTTCCCGGCCATTCAGGCCACAAAGGCAACGAGATGGCCGATTTGCTGGCGCGCAAGGGTGCATCTTCGTGAAGGCTTTTAGACTTTTGTTTTTGAATTTTTTACTGTGTTTGATAACTGATCAGCTGCGTTGAATCTGGTTGCCCTGCTGCTTGTTCATCGTGGACTACAAGCCAGGCATTAACGAATGAAAACGATCCTCGTTCATACTTGCAGGATATGTGCGGGATCAAGATGCATTTTCTACGATATAAAGGGCCACATACAGTACCAAGACTTGCTTAATGGAATGAATACATGAGGAGAAATCCAAGAAAAATTGGCTCATGGGGTCGCCGGTCTCGGTTCAACTGCGAAGCAGTTGCTACGGGGGTCTGGGGGTGGAACCCCCCGGGTATTGGCTCCTGTAGTTGGCGGCGATCTTGCAATGCCATTCAGAACCCCAGGAATCTAGCGAAGCGATTGCTGCAGTTTAAGGACACTATCAGCAAGACAAAAAAGGGGAAAAGGGAAAAGGGCTCTATTAGGTCATAATAAGTGAGATTTGAATCTACAGCTTGGGGATCTACTTCGCGATGCAACTCATTGGGCAGGGGTAACGGTGGAGACGGCGGTACCAGGCGCGTCTAGTGCATATCGCCAAACGGTCGACTGTTTGGGGCATAGCTCTTGACGTGAGACACACTCGTTGGCGAGCTGCTTGCAGGTAGTGCACTGTCGGCGCCTTGCAAAATAGGCGACGGTAGTGGACGGGTCGCAAATACCTGCCAGCAGTTAGCGCCAGAAGCCCAAACCGTCTGGCACGGTCTTCAACTTGGGCCATAAATCGTCAAAACATGACTTTGGCTCAGATCAAAGAACTAGCTCGCGCCGATATTACGACACGTTTCGACTCTTTGGCCAAGATCGCCGACGATAACGGATTGCAATATGATCGAGTCGACAACAACAATGACCACAACAACAGCTTGTACTCGTCGGATGACGACGAACTCTGTGTTGTTGACGTCAGACCCGTTCGAATCACCAAATCTCGTGGCAGTTCGAAGGGCGATGCTGACTACCAAGTCACACGGATAGAAATCAATCTGAGTGACGTAGACTCTGACGACGATGATCTATGTGTGCTGGACGTCAGGCCAGCCGAAAACGCTGGACCTGGCCGCCTGCCCCAGACTGTTGTGTATACAGATGGGTCCCTATTTTACGGGCGATTAGCCAAAGACTACCGAGCCGGGTGGGGCGTGTTCTATGGCACCGGCGACAGTAGGAACACCAGCAGACGAGTGGTAGGTCCGCAGGAGATCAACCGGGCGGAACTTTCTGCGCTTATTCACGTTCTCGAGACTAGTTTAAGAGAGGCCAAGCTCGGCAAACCATCCGACCTGCTCATTCGCACAGATTCAGTCTATGCCAAAGAGTCATTGACCGTGTGGGCTCAAAGATGGGAAGCCTCTGGCTATGTGAAAGCAAACGGTCAACCCGTCAAGGACGCTGACTTGATTCGCAAGGGACGTGCTATCATCGCTGACTTGACAGGGCATTGCGGCATCAGCATCACAATTGAGTACGTCCCGTCGCATTCTGGGGACTTTGGCAATGACCAAGCCGACAAACTTGCGCGCGCAGGTGCTCTTGGTCGGTGATCTGTTGCGAGGTCATGGTTCTTTTTTTTTTCCTGGGGGTTCCACCCCCAGACCCCCGTAGCAACTGCTTCGCAGTTGGGCCTGGCCAATGGACCGGTTCAACGTTTGCGCGCGCGGATGCTCTGGGTCGGTGATCTGTCGCGAGGTCATGGCCATTTCTTTTCCTGGGGGTTCCACCCCCAGACACCCGTAGCAACTGCTTCGCAGTTGAGCGTGGCTAATGGACCGGTCCAATTCGTCTTGTCCATTTTTCTCTGGAGGGGTCATGATGTCAAAGTAGCATCAAGCACTCGCATGTGTGCTCTCAGTCACTAGTCGATGCTAGTCCTTGATCACTTATGCCATGCATGGGTTCAATGGTTATTTCAGAACCCGTATCAGCACGTTTCTTGATTTCCATGGTCAATCTTCGGCCGCATACTGTGCAATTGCTTGTACAAATTCAATACTAATGCCCGCTCGATTCCAGCTCAACTGCGAAGCAGTTGCTACGGGGGTCTGGGGGCAGAGCCCCCAGGAAAAAGACCAAAACAGCTACAGTAAAGGACTCCTGTCCCGGGTTAGGTCGGCGTTATCGTTATCAGTGGAACCCCAGGGCCCTGTAGTACACGGTCCTGGTGCATAACTGGCGCATCTGTCGGCCGTCTGCCAGGGGGTACGGAATACGGTATTTATCACTCTGTTTTAACCGCCATTGTATCTAAAAGTGATACTCTGTGTTCAGTTGCGCCACTTTTAGGTACAGTTCGCCTTTACTGGGCCGATATGTGGGCGGCGCGCCGATGTCGGAGCGAAAATCGGCGTATGACCAGACATGCGGGTAGTTTGAGTCATGCGCGACCGGGGCCCAAACGGCTGATGCGAATGTATATAGCGTCGATACCGGGTTTAAGCGTCAAACAGCCTCTTGTATACGCCAAGTTAGCCAGTAAGTTTTTTTGTTTGCGGTGCTTGTGATTGTTACGTGGACGTTTTATTCGTTGAATGCTGGTGCGGTGAACCGTGGCGTGGTGAATTCCCGGCGCGCCGTTAGGGGTCTCGCACGGCGATTTTTCAAAGGATCGGATGGCAAAGGCATCGCATCTGAGTCTGTGTTCCAGCTGGGACGAACTGGGACGAGCTGGGACCAGCTGGGACCAGCTTTTCGAGGATTGCCACTACAGAATGTGTGCCAATAGCCCGTGTATTGCGATGTTGATGTCTCGCGTGGCCTGTGTTAGTCGGGTTGCCATGGACGGTTACGGCCAATGGAACCACCGCGTGGTCCGTCTTGTACCGCTATAGCCACGTACCTCCGTGCTTTGTTCGGTGTGACTCTGCAGTATGACTGAACGCGTGTTTTCAATGGCGATTGCAATGGGGTTCGACTTTGATCTGGCCCATGGACGAGCTAGACTTTGGCCTTGATACAACGACTGTGATTGCTTCGCTTTTATGACCGGGAGGTGCTGCCTAGACCTCCGTAGCAACCGCTTCGCGGTTGGATAAGCACACACAATACAGAATGCTAACACCAGAAATGCAGAAAATGCAGCCTCTGCGTATGCTTCACGCAGGAAAGACTATGCTCGCCCGATCGGGGCCGACTCGCACTAGTAAGTAATGTCTGAGACCCCTGTACCCCCCAAACTCCCAACCCGAGTTAAGTCGCCCGCACGGCAACCCCACGCATTAGTGCATGCCACCACACAAATACGGCGGGAATGGGCACAACGTGGTTGGCGGGCGGTTCTAAGTCCCGGCTATGTCTGGGCCGCCGTCATTACCCCAGCCCCCCGTGCCCACGCATTATTGTGACATATTGCCGACCCGGCTCTTTCACGGGCGGCGTCGGAAAAGTCTGTGGCCGGAGGCCCCTGCACCGGCATGGTATATATATTCCGGTTCCGCCCTGTTTTTAAGCGACAGTTAGCTCGTTGCTAGTTGGACAGTCGATTTCGCATTTGCATTTTATTTTGAGCCAAGAGTGAGTGGTCTCGTGGGGGAATTGGTCTGGCTGGTGTGATTGACGGGCAATTGGGCTATTGTACAAGAAATTTGGCTATATTGTTGCCTTGATTTGGGACAAAATCTGGTTTCGAATTGAGCGCGAAATGTACTGGCTGATTGGTCATTTGAAATGGCTTTATGCCTACTTGGAACAACCACTGTCAGCACCTCAAACACTGGCGTGCATGCATCCTTTGATCCGGTGCCTGGGCCTGGACGAAAAGTACCCGCGACGGGAGCGCTAAACCGGTCGATGTGCCGCTCGGCATAAGATTTGGCCGCCAATCAGAGCCCCGCGTACCCGTGGGGTACTGCGGTGTGGGGGTTAGGGCCGCATATACCTCTGCCGAGCCGGAGCGATGGAAGCAGGTATTAATTGTTGGCGTGTCCAGTGATTTTGCGCGTGTTTCGTTTCGGAGCAGCCCCGGCCACCACGCAATTTGTCAAACACTGTCGAGACAAGAGTACGTTATTGGTTTGCCGGCGGGTACTGGCAGTCTATCTCTGTAGTACTGTCTTTTTTGTTGTTGGCGGCTATAACTATGACGACTTTGTTCGGCAGCTTACCCCGCGTTTCTGTCGGGCAAAGGTGTCAAATAGGTCGTGACATGTGAATCAAGCGCAACGACACTCTCAATGTATACTCCTCTCGCATTATCGAGGCCCATTACCGAGAAGCCAGCCAGGACCAAAAAAAAAAGTCCACTTGGGCATTTGTGCACTTTTTTTCTCCACACCCCTGAAAAATGTCGCAAAAAAACAAACTTACTAACACCCAGTGTCGTCCTTTAAGAAGATCCAGGTCAAGAACCCCATTGTCGAGCTCGACGGTGACGAGATGACTCGTATCATCTGGAAGTCGATCCGCGAGAAGCTCATTCTCCCGTACCTCGACGTTGACCTCAAGTACTACGATCTCGGCATTGAGTACCGTGACCAGACCGACGACCAGGTCACTGTCGACGCCGCCAACGCTATTCTCAAGTACAGCGTCGGTGTCAAGTGCGCCACCATCACTCCGGACGAGGCCCGTGTTAAGGAGTTTGGCCTCAAGAAGATGTGGCTTTCGCCCAACGGTACCATCCGTAACATTCTCGGCGGCACCGTGTTCCGCGAGCCCATTGTCATTCCTAACATTCCGCGTCTCGTCCCGGGATGGGAGCAGCCCATCATTATTGGCCGCCACGCCCACGGCGACCAGTACAAGGCCCAGGACACTGTGATCAAGGGTGCCGGCACCCTCGAGCTCGTCTACACCCCCAAGGACGGCGGTGAGGCCCAGCGCATCAAGGTCTACGACTACAAGAACGGCGGTGTTGCCCTTGCCATGTACAACACCGACGAGTCGATCGAGGGCTTTGCCCACGCGTCGTTCAAGCTCGCGCTCGAGCGCGGCCTCCCGCTCTACATGTCGACCAAGAACACCATTCTCAAGAAGTACGACGGCCGCTTCAAGGACATCTTCCAGGACCTGTACGAGAAGCAGTACAAGGCTGACTTTGAGGCCAAGGGCATCTGGTACGAGCACCGTCTGATTGACGACATGGTGGCCCAGATGCTCAAGTCCAAGGGCGGCTACATCATTGCCATGAAGAACTACGACGGTGACGTCCAGTCGGACATCGTCGCCCAGGGCTTTGGCTCGCTCGGCCTCATGACCTCGGTCCTCGCCACTCCAGACGGCAAGACTTTTGAGTCTGAGGCCGCCCACGGCACCGTCACCCGCCACTACCGCCAGCACCAGCAGGGCAAGGAGACCTCGACCAACTCGATTGCCTCGATCTTTGCCTGGACCCGCGGTATCGCCAAGCGCGGCCAGCTCGACGGCACCCCCGAGGTGACCAAGTTTGCCGAGGCTCTCGAGAAGGCCACCATCGACACCGTCCAGGTCGACGGCAAGATGACCAAGGACCTTGCTCTTGCCCAGGGCAAGACCAGCCGCGACTCGTACGTCCTCACCGAGGAGTTCCTGGACCTTGTCGCCGCTCGTCTCAAGAAGGAGATTGGCGCCTAAGCTACACGCGTCTGTGTATATGATATCTAGCAAAACATGTTCAATGGACTGCTTTGGCTGTCTTTTTTTTTTTCCTGGGGGCGCTGCCCCCAGACCCCCGTAGCAACTACTTCGCAGTTGAAAAAGGGCGGTTAGTCGTAGCAACAGCTTCGCGGTTGCTACGGGGTCTGGGAGTGGAACCTCCAGGAAATAGGGTCACGCCAGTTAAGTCCTTAGACCAACCGCGAAGCGGTGGCTACGAGGTCTGGGGGTGGAACCCCCAGGACACATAGGGCCATGCCAGTTAAGGCCTCGGATTAACCGCGAAGCGGTTGCTACGGGGGTCTGGGGGTGAAACCCCAGAAAAAAAGAAAAAGACATAAACGACATTAATATTTACACTAGTTGGATTTGCCAAGGTACGCTGGGCGAGGATCGGTCCTGGCCGACCAGGCGGTCCGACCACTCAGATTACGCCGATTTGTCAAACCCGCGCGCGCAGTGGGCGCCCGAAATTTTCCACAGATTGACAGCGACGTCCGGCGTCGTGTCTCAGGCAGTGGTGCTCTCAGCAGGCTCCATGAACTGCTTGGTGTACTTGAGCGCCAGAAAAGTGCCAATCGAGCACGCCGACACCTTGAGAAGGGGCTTGCCAAACTGGATGTAGAAGGCCGCCTGTGGTTAGCAGTTTGCGCGAAAAAATGACCAAATTTCAGACACGTACGTGAGGGGAGACCTCTCGGGACACCCTGTCGCCCAGCTGGCTGTAGGCACGAATGCCAGCACGGTTCGCGACTCTCGACAGCATCCCGTGACGCACTGTGGTGGCTGGGAATGTGATTGCTGAATGCAATTAAATGCAATCATCGAGGCCCGCGATTTCGAGGGCCAAGACGAACGGCTGACCCTCCCTTATCAGATTACCCGGATTGGGCTCTGGCGAGCTCTAGCCGAGAATCGGCCTCCGGCTTTGAGTGTGCCGTTAGTTGTTCCCCTTTTTTTTCTTTTTTTTTTCCTGGGGGCGCTGCCCCCAGACCCCCGTAGCAACTGCTTCGCAGTTGAAAAAGGGGCCGGTGGACGTCCAACCGCGAAGCGGTTGCTACGGGGGTCTGGGGGCAGCGCCCCCAGTAAAAGAAAGGACCGCCTGCGAAGCAGTTGCTACGGGGTTCTGGGGACCAGCGTCGCCAGGAATGAAAAGGAGCGTCTGTATGTTATCAGCTCAGCGCGTTAGGCGCAAGGAGACAACGCGGATGGCTTTGGTAGTGTGCGCAACAATGCTTGCACAATCGCTGACTCTTAGCACGTACGGCTCGTCTGACTAAGATCCGATGGGGCAGACCCTAGCAATAGGGCCGTTGAGGGGATAGAGCCGCGGGTTGTGCGCGTACAATGTACAATTTGTTGAAACTTGAATGTATTCTCATGGACGAGAAGTAGAGTAAGAGGACAACGACCCTGGCTTTGACATTTCGAGTTTTCGGGCCTCCATCTCGGTCCGAAAGATCGCCAGTGCGGCTGCCGTTGAGCCGTAGAACGGCAAGGGACCGGACCCGACTGCCTTTAGCCGAGAGACGGCGGGCCCAAATCAAAAGGTTCAGTGTTGTTTTAGGAGTCGTCATACATCCTATTGTTGACTTTACGGTACTACATGTACTGTATAGAGTAATACAATTGCTGGATGCACTGTTCAGCTGACCGCCGGCCGTTAATGCGTATACCCCACATTGGCCCCCACGGCGCTTGCCGCCGCAGATGGACGGGCGACATTTGTATAAGAACAAGTGCAAAGGGCTGCAGCAGCAAAGGCTGGCAACGGTTAAGCACCTAATAGAACTGTTGTTCAAATGCCGCAGCCAGAGCCACCAGACGTACGACATGGGTTTGCAAGGGACGCAGAAGCGCTCATGACAGCCGAGGAGATCGAGGCATGGGACATCACCGATGAGGACGACCAAGACCAAGACCAAGACCAAATAATTGGAGCACGAGCAGGCCCAAGCCCGCGGCCTCCGCAAACATGGCGGGAAAAGATGATAGAAAATGTGTTTTACAAGTACGCCGGTATCAAGCTCATGGCGACGGCGCAGATTTTCGGTGCCATTATGGCCGCCACAACCCGAGTGCTAGAAGCGTCGACGGATCCGCCCTACAACCCGTTTCAGATCCTATTTGCACGCATGTCGATAACCTATGTTTTGTGTATTGGGTACATGTGGTGGCGCAAGACGCCAGACATGTTTCTGGGCCCGCCGGGCGTGCGCGGCCTACTGTGTCTCCGGGGTACGTTTGGGTTCCTCAACACCATATGCTGGTACTACTCGCTGGCGCATCTGGAGCTGTCGGACTCTGTGACGCTCGGGTTCCTGTCACCGACCGTGACGGGCCTTCTGGCGTGGATGCTGCTGAGCGAGCGGTTTGAGAGGTTCGAGGCGCTCGGAGGGTTCATTTCGCTGTTTGGCGTGGTGTTCATCGCCAAGCCGTCGTTCCTGATCGGCGGCGGCGGCGACACTGCCAGCGCCGTTGAGCGCACAAAAGGCGTCATTGCCGGTCTCGCAAACACCGTCGGCAGTAGCCTCGTGTACGTCACTATCCGGACCATTGGCAAGCGGGCGCACCCACTCATGTGCAACAGCTTCTTTGCCATGTGGTGCGTGATCGGGTCCGTCGCGGCTGTCATCTTTATTCCAGATGTGCACTTTATCATTCCTCAGAGCGCGCTCGAGTGGGCGCTGCTGTCGCTGTTGGGCGTCGCCGGCTTCATCTTCCAGTACCTCATGACGGCTGCTGTCCAGAGCGAGAAGACGTCCATCGTGGCCGCCATGACCTACACAATGTTGCTGTGGTCGCTTATGCTCCAGTGGATAATCTGGAACACGACCCCAGACATTTGGTCTTGGCTCGGCATTACGCTGATTGTGGGCAGCGCTATCTACATTGCACTGCGGCGTATCCGGGCGACCAAAGGCCGAGGCGACGACAACGAGGCCAAGCCTCGTGCGCAGGATCCCGAGGCGGAGCCCCTGAATGTGACCGACAGTGAGACAGACAGCATTGCCGAGCTCCAGGAGCTCCACGACGATGGCAGTGTTAAGTCCCGCACCTAGGCAGTGTAGTGCCTACTATTCTCGGTATATGCACGCGGCGGAGTCGCACTCTGCAGCTTACATTAAGCATGATTATTGACTTTTTCTGCATGTGTTCTCGAGGTTCTATTTTCTATTTTTTTTTTTTTTTTGCCTGGGGGTTCCACCCCCAGACCCCCGTAGCAACCGCTTCGCGGTTGGACGTCTACCGGCCCTTTACAACTGCGAAGCAGTTGCTAGGGGGGTCTGGGGGCAGCGCCCCCAGGAGTAAAAGTCGTTGGACAATGTGACGAAACGCCATGTGTTGTGCCTCGAAGTTCTCTTTTTTCTTTTCCTGGGGGTGGAACCCCCAGACCCCGTAGCAACCGCTTCGCGGTTGAACTACTAGGTCCTTTTCAACTGCGAAGCAGTTGCTACGGGGGTCTGGGGGCAGCGCCCCCAGGAGAGAAAAACGTTGGACAATGTCACCTGCTAGTCAATTGGCGAAACGCCCTAGTTTCTCGGTTTTCGGGCTTCTCCGGCGGGTGGCCCGTGCGACGGTGCATGCAATCTGAAAATAGAGTTGTTAAGCCACAACCACTTGGAGACCTATATCGAGACACTGTGGATAATTCACGCTAGATGTCCACATCGGCGTCCGACTGCGAACAACGAATTACACAGTGATATTAATTGCGGGGCGCAGCATGCGCAAAGGTCCCTATCCCCTTTCATTGTGTAGAGTATAACCGTGATGGGTGCAAGAACCTGCAGAAATATGCAACTCTAAGGCATCGGGCTGTTTAGGGTCCAATGGCTGTGCAACAACCGCATCGGCGGGACCCCGCGGAAACATGTCGTGTCATCGAAGGCCGCGATCTGAGTTCGCCCAAGATACAACCTACAAGCACCTGTTCACACAAATGGCAATATAATCATAGTGCCCACTAAAAATTTCCCACCCGCCGCATGTGTCACACCACTATAGATATATGCCAGACTGCATCTGCCCGACACGACCCGGCCCTGTACCCGAAGGCCGGATGTCACGTTAGAGGCTCGTGACAATGAGCTAGGTGTTTGATCCAAGTTGCAAAAAATAGAACTTGCCGAGTGCATGCACTGCCTAGGGGCACACGACACTTCGAGAGCGGGCGCCATAATGACATTTTGCACACAGACCGTTGTGGCTGTTGCCAAGCATGGCGCTGCTGCAACGTGACAGGCGCATGCGGAAGCGGGCCACGAGCTCCGCAGCTTTCTCCTGGTGGCCAGTGTTTGCATCTTGGCAGTGGCCTGGGCGTAGCTGCAGCTCCTCTTGATGCCGTGTCTCTCGTAAGAGTACTTAAGAAGATTAAACTGTCCCCTCGAGGTTTGATCCAGCACCAACCTTGACCACAAGATTAGAACAAGACAAGACAAGTCCAGACAACAATGAAGGCCGCATCTACCCTCGCTCTCCTGCTTCTGGCTCGTTTCGCCCTCGCGGACGACAACAACAATAATAATAACCAGAATCAGAACCAGGACGATGACCACCAGAACGACCAGGACGATGATAACAACAACAACAACAACAACAATCAGAACAATAACAATGACAACAACGACGACAATGACTGGGACGACTTTGAGAACTTTTGTGAAGATGTCATGGGAGATCGTCAGGGCTGCGACCTGTTTGACAACGACGACGGCTACCATTGGATGACTGCTTGGCAGAGTGCCAACAGCGACTTTGCGACCAAGTACAGCGACTGGTTTGGCCTGCGCTCCAACTGGCAGTCGTACACTACGCTTAGCGGCGATGCGCTGTCGAGCTTCACCTCGTCATTCATCAGCAAGAAGAATGACCTCGTGTCGGATGTCCAGACACAGGACTGGTCGAGCATCTGGGCCAACCAAGAGTCCAACTTTGCGACCGCCCACCAGCTGACTTGGCAGATTAGCCATGTGTCCCAAGCTTTGAGCTATGCGTTTGGCTCTGACTTTGCCGCGTTTACTCCCATGATTCAGGCCATGGAGGCTGCTGCTACTGGCACGGGCACTGTTGCTGCTGCTGCTTCTGCCAGCACTGGTGCTTCGCCTAGCAGCACTGCTGCCAGTGCTACTGCCACTGCGTCGTCTACCCGATCGCGCGATGACGACGACGATGATGACGACGACGACCGAAACCGCCGCTCGTCGGTCACCGCTACGGCTACTGAGACCTCGCAGGCTCAGGGTCAGCAGACACAGCAGTCTCGGCAGTCGCAGCAGTCTCAGCAGTCGCAGCAGTCTCAGCAGTCGCAGCAGTCGCAGCAGGCTCAGGGTTCGCAGGCTTCGAACCGTGACGATGACAACGATGATGACGATGACCGTTCGCGTTCGGCCAGCGCTACCGCCGCTAGCGCCGCGTCGACCGAGACTGGCGGTGCTGCTGTCCTGTCTGCTGGTGTTTTCGGTCCTCTAGCCGCCCTTGGTGTTCTTTTGCTGTGACTTTAGTGTCTTTTTTTGCCGGCTATCTGCCAACTTTCTTTTTCAGCATTTTGGTCTCTCGTTTTATGTATGCGCCTTTCTCTTATATGATACACATATAGGATCTCTATGGGTATACTCATTATATCAGTAGTCACCGAGAACCACCAAACAACCAAACCCTCTGGGCATTCCATTCACAGGCTAGAGCGTTGTTTTGCGCCTGCACTGGCGACACCCGCTATCCCATAAAGACCTACTCCAAATCATCGCTTCGTCTTCATGCACATCTGTTGGGGTGCGTGCAGGCACACGGCATTATGACGTTACACAGCCCCCATGGATATGTAGTCAAGACCGCACGAAATCAACGGCCGAGATTCTGATTTTAAACGGACGTTGCACCAATGTATTGCATATATCATTGGTTTTTCTTTGTTTTCCCTGGGGGTTCCACCCCCAGACCCCGTAGCAACCGCTTCGCGGTTGAACTCCACCGAGCCCATGAATCAACTGCGAAGCAGTTGCTACGGGGGTCTGGGAGCAGCGCCCCCAGGAAAAAAACAGAAGCCAAACTGACCTAAAAACTGGAAAAGCGTACGAAATGTCTCCATAGTCAACGAGTAGATGTTGCATAATTGGGTCTCTTGGCAACGGCAAGGGACGACCAAGAGAGATTACCCGGGCGAAGCCCCCAAGAGTGACGAACTACAGTTGTTCACTTCCAGGCCACAGCTATCAAGCCTCAGAACTAGCGCTAGTCTACTGGGTTCACAGTAACACAAAACCGATACAAAGATGGTATGCATTTCGAGGAGGCGGTTGGTAATTTTTGCATATTGAACGAAAACTAACTACTAGTCTATGTCTGGGTATGTGTGGACGATGGAGGAGGAGGAGGCTGGTTTGTTTTGGGCGGGACCTGAGACACACGTTGAGGGTACGGCGTGGGGAATCGAGGTCAATGCGTATTGATTACGACACAATTGCGCTTGAATGGAATTTTCGACGATAGTTTGCCGTTTTTTGTCTTGGAGGACGGCAACACAACGAACCAATTGCGTCTGATCGTGCCGGCGTCGCCGCATGTCGTCGCCGCAACACGAGGGGTAAACGGGCACAAACGGGCATCAGCATGCTCATATCTACAATCTAGTACTGTTTTGTCTATGAAGAGTGGTTCCCGAAAACCCCATAACCACAACATAACGGGCCGCACATCACCTGTGCACCAGTTGCCACGGGGCCTGGCGTCCTTCACCTTTGACACTCTTTTTTTTTTTTTTTCGCGTCAGACAATCCCCACACCCTAGTAACCTTCGCTTTGCAGTTGGAAACCCAGCAAGCCCAGGAATCAACTGCGAAGCAGTTGCTACGGGGGTCTGGGGGTGGAACCCCCAGGAAAGAAAGGCACCGGAGATTTTGCTATTTTTCCTGGGGGCGCTGCCCCCAGACCACCGTAGCAACTGCTGCGCAGCTGATTGCCAGTGCGAACCAACACTAACAACAGAGTTGCCGTCGCCGACGAGGCCACGCAGGTTTTTAACGAGATCAAGCTGCGCAAGAACCACAAGTTCGTTGTGTACAAGATTAACGACACCAAGACCGAGATTGTGGTTGAGAAGACTTCGACCAACTCCAACTACGACGACTTCGTTGCGGAGCTGCCGGAGAACGAGTGCCGCTACGCTGTCTACGATTTTGAGTACGATGCCCCCGGCGGTGAGGGCAAGCGCTCCAAGCTCGTCTTCTTCATCTGGTCGCCCGACACGGCTCCCATCAAGAGCAAGATGATCTACGCCTCGTCCAAGGACGCTCTCCGCCGCTCGCTCAATGGCGTTGCCGCCGAGATCCAGGGCACTGACTTTTCCGAGGTCGACTTTGACGTTGTGCTTGAGAAGGTCTCGCGTGGCTCCCACTAAACGCGCAACGGCTAGCACTTAGTATACATGTATGTACTGACGCGGCGCCGTTCTGTGGATGCCGATCTCTCCGTATGACAACTTGTACTCAAAGCAGCCCTATTGACTGCTAGGCGTTGCCGGCATGCTCGTAGTACAGATCGGGGGCGATGGCGCTTTTTTTTTTTTTTTTCTCCTGGGGGCGCTGCCCCCAGACCCCCGTAGCAACCGCTTCGCGGTTGGACTCTACCGAGCCCGTAAATCAACTGCGAAGCAGTTGCTACGGGGGTCTGGGGGTGGGACCCCAGGAAAAACACAACGCTACGCCTGCGGTACCTGAGCGGGTAGCTTATTTTTAAAGAGTCACAAAGAAAAGGAGAGCCCTGTGAGAGCCCTGTCCACACGCTCCCCGGCAGAGGTTGGTAGACGGTTCCCCCGCAAATAGAGTCGAGGGTCAAGAGGTCTCAAGTCACGAGTTATCGGCGGGGCACAAGACAGGGCGCAGCCCGCGCCCAGATGCACGCATATGCATACGCCCACGGCTGCGCCAAAAACGCACAGAAAAAGACAAGAAACGGGGGGCAAACAGCGCGGCTGGAAGAGGTGCTGCGGCTTAACACTGCTGCGGCGCTATGCATCTGGCTCCACTGTACGGTGAGTACTTAGCAGTCTTGGGCACCAAGCCGCAGCCTTGCTCATGGGCATAAAGTCTGCCAAGACGAGGGTGGGGTCCTGAGGTGCCACGACTAATAGACGAGCGACAAATTAGACGAGCTAGCTAGCAGAGTGTGTTTGGCCGCAGCGGTTTTGGCTGTACTGGCTACAGGAGATAAGCAAGCAAAGGCGGCGAACAAACGCAAGACTGCAGGAGCAGTAAAATTCGGAGGGACGGAAACACAAACAGGCTGGTATAATTCAGAGGACAGATACCAGCTGAGGGATTTTTGTGTTGTTTTTTGGAAGTGCTGAGGTTCCCTTCCCCGACTACTTTCACCGCAAAAGTTTACAACACACTAGCCAGACTCGCATGATAACGCCGGCCGCCGTGCTGCTGGCGGCGCGGGATACCGCAACCAGCGCCGTTTCCGAGCTGGCATCTGATGTAGCTAGTGCTACTGCCGATACGGCGACGCCCGTATCGACGACGACGTCTGCTGTCTCGAGCCCAACAGCAACGCAAGCACCGCGCGAGATGGGCTCGCAGGCTCCGTTTTTGTATTTTATTGCCCTTGGTCTCGGCATTGTGTTTACCAATGTGTGGATCATTCTCGGGCTCAAGTACTGCTTCCGGCGACGTCGCGAGAGGCTCATGATGGAGAGAGGCGAGGTTGGCTCCTTTGTCATGGGCGATATGGACGACTATCGGATGTATGTGGGCCCGCTGATGGCAGGTGACATGCAGCCGCGACGTCGCCGCCGGACAAAGCGTCTGCTCAAGCTGGACGAGCTCAACGAGCGGTTTCCGGTTGTCAAGTACAAGGAGTGGGTTGCGCAGCGTGAGCGGGCCGGTCTCGACCCGCACGGAGGTATTTCCGAGGAGCTGGCTGCGGCCGTGCCGGCTGGTGTAGCGCCTAGCGAGGTACAGAGTGGCGAGCAGCGCGACGTCGACGATAGCGAAGAAAACCACCAACAAAACCACGAACAGAGCCGTCCACAGAGCCGTTCAGAGAGCCGGCAACAAAGTCGTCAGCAGAGCCGAGTGGCCACCCGAGCTCAGACGCCTGCTGCCAGCAGGACGGGCACGCCGCGCCAGAGCATGGATATTGCCCCTGGACCGGCCGGTGAACACGTCAAGGAAAAGGCTGTCTGTGCGGTATCATCGCGCATGTCTTCGCGGCCCAGTTCATGTGTAGCGTCGCCGCGGCACAGCTTGGATGCACAGCGCGCGCGCCATAGCCTGGATATGCGGCGCAGTCTGGATGCCCGGCGCAGTTTTGAGAGCCAAAAGTCTGCTGAAGAGCAGCACAACCAAGACGTTCAGCGACTTGCAGACGAAATACGCGCCGCCGAGGAGCAGCGCACTCCGGACGACGAGCATGCGGATGAGCGAAGCCTCGAGGACGGCCTGCACGAGACGCTGGTGCCGCCGGATCTGGCTGACTCGAGCGGCGGCATCTGCGCTATCTGCATTGATGGGCTTGAGCCAGACAACGACGTCCGAGCCCTTGGTTGCAACCATGTGTTCCACGACGAGTGCATTACTCCGTGGCTGACGACACGACGAGCCAGTTGCCCGCTGTGCAAGAAGGACTTTTACATTCCGCGCGAGCCTGATCCCGTCGCGACGCACGAGGCGGCGCTTCAGCCGCCTCCTCCTCTTGTCTTTCTCATGCACCGACACGCCCACCACCGCCGCCAACAAAACGAGCGACGCGCGGCGGCCACCCAACAGGATGCCAGTGACGTCCAGCAGCAACCACAACAACAGGAACAACAAAGCCGTACATTTGGCCAGCGGTTCCTGTCATTTCTTCCTGGCCGCCGGCCGCGTCGCCAGCCAGATGTGGAGATGCAGGCCGGCGTGGCATCTGCCGAGCACGACAATGCACGTACCTTGGCGAACCAGCGACAATCGATGGATCTAGCGCCTGTCGACTCTCATCCCTCCAACGACCACGATCCCGATCACCTTGATCTCCAGGGCAGTCCGAGCACTGACACTGCTCGCATAACCCGCTCCAACACTCCGTCGACGGTCCATCTTCCCGTCATCGACACGAACCGCTAACGCTCCCCCCTACGCAATTTACGACGCTATGTACTGATACGCATAGATTGACCATTCATTTGACTAATTTCATCTATGCTCTTACTTGCTCGCTATGTCTTGCTTTTTTTCCTGGGGCGCTGCCCCCAGACCCCCGTACATCTGCTTCGCAGTTGGAGTCGCTCGCTGTGTCTTGCTTTTTTTCCTGGGGGCGCTGCCCCCAGACCCCCATAGCAACTGCTTCGCAGTTGGAGTCGCTCGCTGCGTCTTGCATTTTTTTTTTTTGCTTTTTTGGGGGTTGCCACAGCCAGACCCCCTCAACAACTGCTTCACAGTTGAGAAGACTGAGACTACAACCCATATCAACTGCGAAGCAGTTGCTACGGGGGTCTGGGGGCAGCGCCCCCAGGAAAAAAAAAGCGAGACACAGCGAGCGAGTCCAACTGCGAAGCAGTTGCTACGGGGGTCTGGGGGCAGCGCCCCCAGGAGAAAAAAAGGGCACAGCGACCGTTCGTTCAGGTTATGACGTGCTACCTTAGCCCTTGGCCGGGCTCTGGGGGCGAGAAAAATCCCGTGAAAAGAATTAAAAGCAGACATGATAGATATATGCAATGCAGGATCAAGGCGCCTCAGAGACATAGCGCTCGCCAGGGACAACGTTCTTGTGGTCGCGCGGGTTGGCGGCGGCTTCGTAGAGGGTCACGACAGGGGCGCGTCCGAGAGGCGACTGGAACTCGCCGCGAAGGCCAATGTACGTGATTTTCGTTGTTTCGGCACCGTGGTTGTCCTGCACAAAGAGAGTGAGCGCTGTGACGTTGGAAAAGTGCGCGCGATTGAAAGCGTATTCAACAATGCCCTCGCTGTCGAGCGTGCCGGGCTCGCCCTCGTCGTCGTCGTCGGCGCCCACGCCAGCGGGGTGCCGCAACTCGGCTGTCGGCTTCATATCAGCGGCGGTGTTGAAGTCCAGGTCCTGCCTGTTCTTGAACACGCGGATGCGGTCTGGCGCGCGCTCGTCGGCGACACTGCGCACCAATAGCGAGTGCAACCGCATAACGCCCGTAAATGGCACTGTGATGAGCAGCTGCTCGTCGACGTCGCTCTCCACAAACTCTGACACATTCAGCCGGCGGTCCCAGTCCTTGAATACGCCGGCCCCGGACCCAGCATCGGTCTCGTTGAGCGTTACGATGCCGTCGTGGTCAATGTGCCGGTACAAGCTCTGAACGGCGTTTGTGTCAGGTGGCGGCACATGATCGTGGTCATGTCCATCATGGTTGTGATCGTGGCCATGACTATGCCCGTGGGCCTCATTGTCTTCGTCTCTGCAGTCCATTGGGCAGTACAGGCGTCAAACAAAGTCGACTGTGTTGGTTGGTGCTTAATGTGGTGACGGTCATGGCCATTGTACATATGATTGCCAGCCGTTTACCCTGATGCTGATAATCCCGTTTTGGCTAATCCGGGTTCAGTTGTTTTTAGTTAGGGTTAGCTGAATCTGGCGGGACGGATGGACCTTGACAGATTATCTCACCACACAGTATTGTGAGCCTTGACTGCCATCACCACAAGAAATGTCAAATCACACAGCAGAATACCTCCCTGAACAGTCGACGGAGATCTCCAGTATCCTGGCCGGAGGGTACAACCACCCGCTCACACGAGCATGGCAGCGACAGCGCGCTTTGACAAAGGACATGTTCATTTACCCGCTATTTGTCACCGACAACGACGACGACGAGATCGAGGTCGCAAGTCTGCCCGGGCAGAAACGATGGGGTGTTAACAAGCTCGTGCCGTTTGTTGACAGCCTTGTGAAAAAGGGGCTCGCAGCAGTCATTCTGTTTGGCGTCCTCGACAACAGCAAAAAGGACCCCGAGGGCGCCGCCGCTGACGACCCCAACGGGCCCGTGATCCGTGCAGTAAAGCTCCTCCGCGAAAAGTTCCCCAAACTATTTGTCATGTGCGATGTCTGCCTCTGCGAATACACCTCGCACGGCCATTGTGGTGTCCTTCGCGACGACGGCTCCATCATCCGCGACAAGACGGTCCGTCGCCTCGCAGCCGTTGCCGTTAATTACGCAAAGGCAGGTGCTCATGCCGTTGCCCCATCAGACATGATCGATGGCCGTGTGCGCGAGATAAAGCAGGGCCTTATTGACGCCGACCTTGCTCATCGCACTATGCTCATGTCCTACTCGGCCAAGTTCGCCGGCTCGCTCTATGGCCCCTTCCGCGACGCTGCCGGCTCTGTTCCGTCCCACGGCGACCGTCGGGCCTACCAGCTGCCGCCTACTGGCCGCGGCCTGGCCCGTCGCGCTCTTCGCCGCGACATCGAGGAGGGTGCCGACGCCTTCATCGTCAAGCCCTCGACATTCTACCTCGACATTGTGTCTGACACGGCAGAGATCTGCCGCGATTACCCCATTGCCGTTTACCAGGTCTCGGGCGAGTACGCCATGCTGCACGCTGCCGCTGAAAAGGGCATCTTTGACCTCAAGACTATAGCGTTTGAGGCCGCCCACGGCTACCTCCGCGCCGGCGCAAACCTGATCATCTCGTATTTCACTCCGGATTTCCTCGACTGGCTCGACGAGGAAGGTGCCTACTGATTTTCGCATGCATGTATTATGTATATATTCCACTCTTCAGCCTTGATCTCCACGCTGGCCTACCCCAACTGCGAAGCAGTTGCTACGGGGGTCTGGGGGTGGAACCCCCAGGAAAAAAAAAATAAAAACAGGGAGGCCCAGCGCCGGTCGAGACCCGCTTTTGGCCTTTAGGTCTGAAAAATGCAGTGTGGCTCTGACGGCGTTCTTCCTTTCAAGGACATTTTTACCGCAGATGTCCAGTTAAGAAAGATGCTTTACAGTTGAGATGAAACAGTTGGCGGTGATAAAACACGAAAAGGCGGGGCATCATGCGAGCACTGGCCCGCTGCGGGCCCGCGCAGGCTCGGGCTCGGGCTCCGCCTCTGGCCCTGCCTCCACTTCGGGAAGCTTTTGCTTCGGCGCGTTTGGCATCTCCGGAAGCGATGCTTTGGCAACCTCCGCTTCCAGAGCCTCGAGCTCCGCCTGCACTTCCTCTTCCTCAGAGTTTGTGATCTGGTTGGCAAGCATATCAGACACTTCCTGTTGATACGCAATGCCATCTGCCGACTCATCCATGATCTTCTCGACGCGGTCAAGAGACATCTCCTTGTTAATCGCCTTGAGGACGCTGTTGCCTTGCTCTAGGCCATACATGACGTCCTTTTGGACGAGAGCAAACTCGACGCTCTGAGATAGCTGCTCCAATGCTTCAAGCTGCTCATCTGTTTTCGAAAGAAGCTGAGACTGGTATTTCCTCTTGCGCAACGCCAATAGCGCCCGATGCTTATCGCCTTTAGCAAGACATTCCTTGGCCACGGCCTCCTCGCGATCTAAAATCACCTTGATCTTCTTCTGGTACTGATGCAGCTTATCTCTCTGCATCTTCATTTCCAGGACAGCCTTATCCTGTGCCGTAATCTTGCTTTGGCCATTCCCCATGATGTTTGATTTTGTCAAAACCTTGTCGGTTCGCTTGGTGCGTTGGTTATCACTGTTGATAGGGGGGGGTCGATAATGCGGCCGATGCAGATATACATCAACACCAAAATAATATACACAAATATCATCAAGTACGGCTGAAATTTTTTGTCTATACCATACAAACATCTCTGTCGCTCATCAAAAACAGCCACCCAACCGTTCCACAAAACTATGGTTCCCGGGAAACGCAGGCTCGACTCGTCTCGGGCTATAGAGGAGGCCGTGTACGAGCTCGTGCGTGCGTATGTCGCCGAGCAGATCGAAGGCGACGAGTCGCTGCTTGCCAGGCTCAAAAAACTGCGAGTCAGCGACGCCGTCGCAGTGTGCAAGAACTCGGAATACCGATTCCGCCGACTCAAAGACCAGCAGATAAAACCGGCCGTTGAAAAAGCCATTGCCGTAATTCGCACCGAGGAGGAAGCGCGTGCCAAGGAGGAGCCCCAGAAGCTAGAGGACTTTGACAGTGACTTTGAAGGAGTCGATCCCAATACGCTCATGGACGTCAAGGACACGAATCAGCTCAACAAGAGCGTCACAAGTTTGTGGAATATCAAGCCCGCAGATGTGCCAACACAGCCATCGTCTGGGCAGTCGACGCCTGTCGCACAGCAGAGCGCTTCGGCCGCCGACGCCGCGGCCGCCGCCAAAAAGAAGGAGGAGAAAAAGGCACGCAAAAAGGAAAAGAAGCTGGCAGAGCGCAAACCTAACTCATCAGTCACGCTGTCCGACCTTGGTGGTATCGATAGCATTATTGCACAAGTGATGGAGGTCATTGCGATGCCGATGATGCACCCAGAGGTGTATTGCCAGATCGGCTCTGATATACCCCGCGGTGTACTGTTGCATGGCCCACCAGGCTGCGGAAAGACGATGCTTGCCAATGCACTCGCCAATGAGCTCGACGTGACATTTCTCAACGTTTCAGCCCCGTCGGTCGTTAGTGGCATGTCTGGCGAGTCCGAGAAGAAGCTTCGCGACATCTTCGATGAGGCCAAGTCGCTGGCGCCTTGTATTATATTTATTGACGAGATCGACGCCATCACGCCTAAGCGCGAGAGCGCCCAGCGGGAGATGGAGCGCCGCATCGTAGCCCAGCTCCTGACGTGCATGGACGACGTGGCGCTTGAGAAGACGGGCGGCCGGCCCGTCATGGTTATTGGTGCCACGAACCGACCGGATTCGATCGACGCTGCCCTGCGTAGAGGTGGCCGATTCGACTGGGAGATTTGCATGAACGTGCCAGACCAGGACTCGCGCGAGAAGATTCTCCGCACCATCTCCAAGAAGCTCAAGCTTGAAGGAGACTTTGACTTTAAACGTCTCGCAAAGATGACCCCAGGATACGTGGGTGCCGATTTGCATAGTCTGGTTGCAGCTGCAGGTGTTTGCGCCATCAAGCGTATTTTCAAGGACCTGGACAAGTTTGCCGCAAACGGTTCGGCAACTACCGAGGCACCGGCCATTGAAGCGTCTGTTCCACCTACGGAAGAAGTTGCTTCCAACGAACCAAAGGAAGACGGAATGGACGTTGACGCTGCTGAACTTAGTCGTCCAGCGGAACCGGAAAGCGCGCCAAGCGAAATACCCGACAAGCTCGATGCGTCCTCTGTTATCCAAAAGTTCCTTTCTGCGCACCCAGAGCCTCTGTCAGAGTCTCAGCTGGCTCCGCTGGCCATCTCTTTTGACGATTTTGTCACCGCGCTCCCCACTGTCCAGCCGTCATCCAAGCGAGAGGGCTTTGCGACAGTGCCGGACGTTACGTGGGAGGACGTTGGTGCCATGAACACCATCCGCGAAGAACTGGAGTACGCTATCGTGGAGCCCATTAAGAGCCCCGAAATCTACCAGTCGTTTGGCATCCAGGCGCCGTCTGGAGTGCTCCTCTGGGGTCCTCCCGGATGCGGTAAGACGCTACTCGCCAAGGCAGTCGCAAACGAGTCGCAAGCCAACTTCATCTCGGTGCGCGGCCCAGAGCTTCTCAACAAGTACGTCGGAGAGTCGGAAAGGGCCGTTCGTCAGGTATTCACTCGTGCGCGTGCTTCAACGCCGTGCGTCATTTTCTTTGACGAGCTCGACGCCCTCGTACCCCACCGTGACGACACCAACTCGGAAGCGTCTTCGCGCGTTGTCAACACCCTACTCACGGAGCTCGATGGTGTTGGAGATCGCAACGGCGTCTACGTCATTGCTGCTACTAACCGGCCGGACATGATCGACAGCGCCATGTTGCGTCCGGGCCGTCTGGACAAACAGCTCTACGTCGAGCTCCCGACCGGAGATGAGAGGTTCGAAATTCTCAAGACTGTCACGCGATCTTCGCCGCTGGACCCGTCCGTCAACCTTTCTGTAATTGCCCACGATGAGCGCTGCAGAAACTACAGCGGTGCTGACCTGGCTGCTCTTACGCGCGAGGCTGCTACGTTGGCACTCAAGAGTGCTATTCAACGCAAGCGCGCTGACAATGCTGCCGACATGAAGGTCCTCATTGGCCCTGAGCACTTTGAGCAAGCCATCTCCAAGATGAAGCCGTCCGTTTCTGATATGGACAGGCAAAAGTACGAACACCTCAAGGCTCGACTTGGATCCGAGGCATGAAAATTGTACGGACTGCCGTCATTGTAATGTTATTGTTATGTGGCATGCAAAATAGAAATGTCCCTATCTGAGGAAAAGATAAAATACTGTACATGTATGATCATGACAATTAGCCCCGGCGCTGAACGTTTCGACGAACGCGCCTCACTTCGGCACCAGCACCGGCACTCGCTTTTGAAAGGTAAGGTGTCTTGGCCAAGTTTGACGGATTCCGGTGATCCCAGAATGCCCACAACGGAAGCTGCAACCTACCACGCACAAGAATGAGGCGCTCCTGGGCTTCATAGGCTGCAGCGATGCGAGAAGCAGGCGTAGGTGTCACGAGCCGGAAGGCCTTTGAGGAGGCGTCTATCGACTGCACTACGGCATATCCTAGACAGTGAGTGTCTGGCTCCCGAAGAACTGAGTCAAGGCTTTCTGGGACCAAGTACGGAATCTCGTCGGCGGCGCTCGTTGTATGCAGCGTTGACGATTCGCTAACAGCTACAATAGCAACCAGCGTCCCGTTCAGGGCCATGGGGACGTCGTCAAGGTCAATGCCTTCGCTGTCCAGAATTCCAGCGGCCGCAATGCCAGCCGACACGCTGGAGTCGTACGGTACAGCAAATGGCGGTAGCTCAGTGAGATGTGACTTGAAGTTATTGGCGTGCAGGTAACTCATAGTCTGTAGTGTGCGCATGTCAGCAGCAGAATAATGCAAATTGGGCGGAAACTGCTCTCGCGCGGATTCCAGAGCCACAATCTCTACCGGATGCGTCAACATCTGGCCAAGCTCAGAAGCTGATTCCGCGTCGCCCATGTGCACGACAAGCTGAGGCTTGGTCAGATTAATGATCTCCGCAATCAATTCGGCTCCAAGACCCTTTGTCCATCCAGGAGTATTTACCACGAGCGGCGCATGCTCGGTCATTGTGAGTCGCTCGTATTCTCGCATCAGTGAGCCGGCCTGCGACAAGTACAGTAGTGGTCGCTCCCGTGGCGAGAGGTATCCGAGGCTGGCAGCCCTTGCGCAATCGACAAAGTCAGCATGTGTAAATGGCGGGCCAAAATACGTCTTTGAAGGCCTGTGAAGAGAGAGGGTACCCGGCGGACAAAACTCTGCTTGCCCCGGATCCAGGTCCAAGTAAAACGGAGTGCTGGAATTTGCAACCAGCATATTAACAAGAAACTTGGCAAAGGTAGACTTTCCAGAAGACTTGGGACCCACCACCACCACAGACGGCTTCACGGGCTGCGACACATTGAGAAGAATTTTCTCTCCTAGATCCTGCCACGAGTCGAATATGTTGATTCGAGGTGTCGTCTCGGGGCCCTCTCGGACAACTTCAAACGAAAGAGAGTTCTCGTCCGCTTTCCAAAGTCCCTTGAATCGAGGAATAAGCTTGTGCACGTTTTCGAGCCCACTGCTGTGGGTTCCTAGCTCGACTATACTTGGGTACGAATCGAGCGCCTCGATCTTGGCGCCTCGGGGCAGCTTCTCGGTACACTCAATAACAATTAACGAGGACGAAGCCGGTGAATACAAATCGTAGACAGTATCTCCAGCACCGAGAGTGACGCCACTAACCTTGACGGTTCCTTTACGGACCCTCAGCCGACACTGACCTCGCAACGTCAATACGTTCTTGTTCTTTAGCCCGTAAACGATATGATCCGGGCCGCGTTGTGGCGTATGATCATTTGAACTGTAATTTGACAGTTGTACGACTCTTGAGTTAGCAATTAGTGAAATGCAGGTCTCCACAGTGAACATACACTTCTTCGCGATCTTCCGGGCTTTCAGGAAACGCCGACTCCCCGCCATCTTCACTGATGGTTGGAGTTGCCTCGTCGAAGCTTCGGCCTGTATCGGAGTCATCATAAAGCCTTTGCGCTTTTAAAGCGCTCAGTGCCGCTGCTATTAGTATACGGTACTTAAACGCCTGCCAGATCAATAGATGAATCAAACGATCAAGCTATTGTTGCATATCTAGACATTGAGCCAGTGCTCCTCGCAGACGTCGCTCACCAACATCCGACGTACAAGATGGACTCATAACGAGTGGAATGTGTCTTGAGATGCCTTTAAACAAGGCCGCGAGTAGCGTGAAGCTGTTGCGAGCCAGCTCGGTTCTCCATGTGCGATGCCCATCATATGCTTCGTGAAATTTCCCGATACTGTGACCAACATGCATCCAATGCCAGTGTCTCCCACTGCGTAAACTTCAGTATCCAATCACATCTGGTGATTTTTCGAATCACCACCATCACGCCAGTTTGGTGTAGCTCACACTTTAACAGACTCACGACAACATGGCCGACGAGGAGAAGCAGACTTCGCAGGAGACACCTCTCCACACCGGTATGTACATTGTGCTCGAAGCATTTTTCGTGAATAGGTACTAACTCACAGTTCAGGGTGACCCTCGGTATGTCTTTGTTCTTGGATTATGATACGATCGTTGGTTACTTTTCAGGCTTTGGACGATGGAAATTGAGTCAATGGTTGACGGGTGGATAAAGTTGATTAAGTGGTGATTGAGGAGATCCGAGAAAATGTTAAATGGTTCCTTCCGATCAAAGCAGCCCCGAAGAACATTTAGGGATTCGATTTGAGGATGTGCTTGTTGCAAACAGATGATTCATGTAACAGAGAAAAAGAAAGAAACGATTGCCGAAGAATTCAACGAAAAAAAAACCATCAGGAAACTCATGGCACAAATACTAACAACAGGTTCCCGAACATGAACCAGACCAAGCACTGCTGGCAGAGCTATGTGGACTACCACCGCTGTGTCAAGGCCAAGGGCGAGGACTTTGCTCCGTGCGAGGTTTTCTACCGTACCTACAGCTCGCTGTGCCCTACTTTCATGACTGAGAAGTGGGATGACCAGCGTGAGAAGGGCATTTTCCCTGCCCGTATCTAGGTGCATTAGCCAGTTTGGCTTAATATTTAGCAATCCAACCAATTTTGCAGATTGTGTCGCCCTGTTTCGTAAAAGATGAGAGCGTAGTATACAGTAGATAAAGTCCGAAGGTAGTTACCAGAAGTCGTCCTCGTCGTCCGAGGGCAGGAACTGATTGTTGGAGTGGCGCACGTTATCTTCGGTAAAAAGATCGTCGTACGCATGCGTCTTTTGGTGCTTTAGCTGCTTGCGTTCGCGAGCAAGCGCCAGCTCTTCTTTTTGCCGTTGGCGGCGGATCTCCGCCTCGCGAGACTGAAGCTCCCGCTCATAGTCTTGCTTCTCCTTTTGCAAGTCGGGGAACCGCTCCTCGCGGGTCTTGTTGAGCCTATTGATGATACCGTTGATGCGCTCTTCCACATGGACGCGTCTGACATCACGCTCCTTCTTAAAGCTGACCTGGCCCACAGCCATATCGCCCGTCTTCTTCAGATTCCGCCACGGGGTGTAGATGATGGTGATGTTGTTCATTTTGTTGCCCTGAATGGAGTTGGCCTTAGTGAGCTGCGCGCAGTCCTGTAGGATCTCCTGGGGAATGTTGTCCCAGGTCCAGCCTTCGGGCAGGCGGAGATAGACGTGTGCACTACTGAGCTTGTCGACGTGAAACCTGGGGTTAGCGCATGTCCATGCGGTTTGTAGGGGGTTTATTGCAGTTAGAATACATACCAAACATCGGTTTCCAAGCCGTATTTGATAAGATCCTCGTCTGGAGTTAGTAGGTATGAAGAAAAACCGAGACTAGCCAAAAATTTTTGCACATACTCTCCTCCTTGTGCTTGCCCATGTAGAGCATAACTGGCGGGTCGATCTCGCCCGAGACGCCAGTAGCTTGGTAGTAGTAAACCATTTTCCTTGCGCTGCGTTTAGAAAGCACCGGCACTCAAGCGTGCGGTTTTCCGGATTTTTTTGGTAGATTTGAAGATCGTCACCGTCCCCAGAGTATGCAGCTTTGTGGACCCGAAATGCGTGTTGGGTTAGGCCAAACGCGGTCGGCGTTAATTAGTTTGGCGGAACGCGAACCAACGCGAAACGGTTTACACAACTGGGTATTAACACAAAAAAATGGCGGAATTGCCCGAGGATTATGCGGATATTGATCCGTATGAGGTGCTGGGGGTTTCAAATGGCAAGGACGCCAGTGCAGACGACATAAAAAGGGCATACTGGCGAAAAGCCCTTACGACGCATCCTGACAAGGCCAAGGACGATGACGAACGGGAGCGATTCCACAGTGAGTTTCAAAAGGTGGCGTTTGCCTACAGTGTCCTAAGTGACAAGGACCGGCGCGCTCGCTATGACCGAACAGGCAGCCTGGAGGACATTGAGACCGAGCAGAGCTTCCGCGACCTATTTAGCGACCTGTGCAAAACAGAAATCACCGAAGAGATGCTGGAGCAGGACAAGAAGGAATATCGCGAGAGCGGAGAGGAGAGAGAGGATATCTTACGGTACTACAAGGAGAGCAAGGGCGACATGGACGTGATTTTTGAGAATGTGATCCATACGGACGTACTTAAAGACGACGAGCGCATCCGCAAGATCATTCAGGAAGCCATAGACGCCAAGGAAGTCAAAGCGTACCCCAAGTTTGCCAAGGAGGGAGCTGCATCCAAGAAGCGACGTCGGAAGGCCGCCGAATCGGAGGCCGCCGAGGCCGAGGCTCTTGCCGAAGAGCTCGGGCTCAACAAGGCCAAGAAGGCAAACAAGTCTGGTAACGACGAGGATGCTCTTGCACTGATGATAAAAAAGCGAGGCGAGGACCGCTTCAACTCTATGATCAGCAATCTCGAAGCCAAGTACGGCGGCGGCGCCAGCAAGAAGAAGATATCGTCTAAAAAGAAGGCAAAATAGTCTTTTTGTTTTCCCGGGGAGCAGCACCCCCGGGAGAATCAAAATCAGCATCAGCAGGCGAATTCTAATGACATGTAATACATATTATATTATGAAAATGAAACCGCAGTTCAGGCAGAAGCAGCCGGGGCCGAGACGCCAAACTCCTTGAGGGCGGACTCGAGGTTCTTGAGCACAGTATCGAGGTGGCCCAGGTCCGGGTTGGTGACCGAGACGCCCATGTGGCCAATGCGGAAGTACTTGGTGGCGATCTCCTTGTGGATGCCGCCGGCAAGGACAATGCCTTGCTTGAGCATGTACGGAAGGAGCTGGGCGTTCTCGAGACCCTGCGGCAGGTACACTGCGGTCATGCCGTGGGCGGCGATGTCACGGTTCTTGGCCACGGTCTTGAGGCCGAGCTTGGCAATAAAGTCCTTGACACGGTCTGAAGCGGCGGCGTGCTTGCGAATGCGCTCGTCAACAGCGGCGGCCGACGACGTGAACTGCGACAACGACTCCTTGAGAGCAAAGATGTTCTGAACCGACGGGGTGGCAAAGTAGGCCGGCTTGCCGGACTCGTAAGCCTGCATGATGGGGATCCAGCGGTTCAGGTTAGCAAAGTACGAGGCGACGGGTGTCTTACGGTTCTTGAGGACCGAAAGCGCCTTGGCACTGGCAAACGAGATCGACAGACCGGCGGGCGCGCCAATGGCCTTCTGCGACGCAGTCAGCACGTAGTCAATGCCCCAGTCATCGAAGCGAATCTCTTCCGAGGCGACCGAGCACACGCCGTCGACAATGACAAGAGTGTCGGGCGAGACTTTTTGGACAAGGGCGGCGATGGACTTGATGTCCGACAGGACGCCAGTCGAAGTGTCGACATGGGTGATGGTGATGGCCTTGAACTTGTCCTGCTTGAGGGCGGCCTCGATCTCGTCGAGCGACGGGCGGTCGCCAATCGGGGCACGGATCGACGTGACGGCGGCGCCGTAGGTCTCGAGACAGTCCTTGAACGAGTCCGAGAAGTAGCCGGTGTGAAGCGTGAGGACCTTGTCACCGGCCTCAATCAGGTTCGAAGCGGCAATGTCCCAGCCGAGGGTACCCGAGCCGGCGATGATAAAAGGCTGGGCACCGGCATCGGTCGAGTGGAACAGGACACGGAGGCTCTTGAGGGCCTGCGAAAAAGTGTCGACAAACGGCTGGGCGGTGTGGGCGACCGACGGGTGCGACATAGCCGCAAGGACCGAGTCGTCGAACTCGATCGGGCCCGGGATCATAGTCAGGTTGTGGGGCGCCTGCTTAGACATGGTAGACAGCGGTTTGCAAGTACTTTGACCGAACTGGGATTGTAGTAATTGGCGGAAACGAATCGGGCCCGTTTGTTTGAGCAAACGCCGGGCACAAGATGAAAACCCTCGAAGTGGAAGCAGCTCTGCTGTGTTTCGAATAGAATTCCCTGCTTTAGCAAGGATTTTATACGACGTGGAAATGTGTGGGGGTAGACTAATCGCATTTCACCGGGGTGCCCCCAATTCCTTTATAGCCCCGCGGGTACTTTTAGCCGCGCCAGGCCGGGCCTCGGACATGCCCGTGGCCAGTGCATGAGTTGTGTCGTTCTATGCAGCGATGGCCCTTTGTGTTTGTATTATGTTCATGTCGTCTACTTTTTTTTTTCCTGGGGGTTCCACCCTCAGACCCCCGTAGCAACCGCTTCGCGGTTAAGATTTGAGCCATTCTGCTGTAGCATGGACTTTAAGTATTGGGGCTTCTCCACTCCAGCCCAGATCCCAACTGCGAAGCAGTTGCTACGGGGGTCTGGGGGCAGAGCCCCCAGGAAAAGGAAAAGAAAGCGAGAACCATCCAAATTTAAGGTATCGACATCATTCGCGGGCCTAAAACGACTTGTGACCCAGACGGGCGTTGAGTGACCCGGGTCGTCACGGGACCGCTGGTGTACTCGGGAACATGGACCCTCATTGAGCGGGCTCGCCCGAGAGTATCAGGGGGTGCTCCTATACCCACGGCGAAATGCGCCGGGGGATATTCAACAACAGCGCAGGCGTCTTGGATGCTTGAGTGTCAGACCGAAATAAAGAAATACCAGGCCGCATTCCCATTTGTCGCTCTGTGGCCGCATTATCAGCTATCACCATGCAGCCGGATAAGCAGATTGCATATGTGGTTTAGTACCGGGCTTATGGTCGGCAAGCAACACACGCAGAGGTGTCTTGGTTTACAAGTAGAGGGAACGGGTCGCTTGCAAGCACAAAAACCTGCCCATAATAGTGTCCGTAGAAACCTAGAGTCCCTGCATGTCCATCATTGATACGCATTGCAGATGTGCCGATGTCGGTACCCGAGTAGATGGGTTGGCGATGACCGGGATCGGCCCAGGTAGGCGGCCAACTAAGTCTACATGGATTTTTGCACACAAAAATAAGTAAATGTTTTCGTTGCCATGATTAGTTTGTCAATGTGACGGCGGGCTTACTACTACCTGCACATGCCACAGAAACACTCTCCGATAGGCCCGTCTGCCTTTTCCCCACAGGTATCGTCGTATTGCCCCGTAATCCGGGGCTAGTCCAAGCCCCACGAGTGCATTCTAGAGTTATTTAGCCCTGAGATACTCATCCAGAACTTTCACGTTGGACCCGGGCTTGCTCATAACCTGACTCGGGCCTCGTTGCAAGCTCCCAGGTTGTCGCCCTCTTAAAAAGGACCCGGGCTGCACCCTCGCGCAGCTAGCTGCCGGTGGTCGCTGCTAGCTGCTCAAAAAAATGTCCCAACCCCTACCGCCTGTGAACGAAAAATTTGGCTGGCCAGCTGTGACTCCTTCGCGACCCCAACCCCCGCCGAATAAATTTCCCATCAGCCTTTTGCGAACAACTGCCCGCGCTTTCCCCACAGAGACGCACCTGCCCGCAATTCCCGCCAAAAGGCTCAAACTCGACATGTCGACCTACGCGCTGCCCGAGTCGCACAAGGAGGTATGCTACAGCCCAGTGACGCTTGACACAATGGAGTGATCGGTCAAAAACCTCGGAACCTGGTCTCTCCGATTCCGGCCTGTTCTTTCATACAGGCTACTGTCCAATTGCTCGCATGGTCAGGAAAAATCTTTTCTTTTTTTTCCAGACTACCATCACTACCAATATCAACAGTTGCAACTAACATAAGATGCTCCAGACCAAGCTGGAGTCTTTCGATGAGGAGGTCCACAACCTCATGCAGAAGGAGATCGAGCGTCAGCGCTGCTCGATCAACCTCATCGCCTCGGAGAACTGCACCTCGCGCGCCGTCTTCGACGCCCTGGGATCGCCCATGTCCAACAAGTACTCGGAGGGCTACCCCGGTGCCCGCTACTACGGCGGTAACGAGGTCATTGACCAGATCGAGACCCTCTGCCAGGAGCGTGCCCTCGCCGCGTTCCGTCTGACCCCGGACAAGTGGGGCGTCAACGTCCAGACCCTCTCGGGCTCGCCCGCCAACCTCCAGGTCTACCAGGCTATTATGCGCCCCCACGAGCGCCTCATGGGTCTTGACCTGCCCCACGGTGGCCACCTGTCGCACGGCTATCAGACCGACCAGCGCAAGATCTCGGCCGTCTCGACCTACTTTGAGACCATGCCGTACCGCGTTGACCTCGAGACCGGCATCATCGACTACGACATGCTCGAGAAGACCGCCGTCCTGTACCGTCCCAAGGTCCTCGTTGCCGGTACCTCGGCCTACTGCCGTCTGATCGACTACAAGCGCATGCGCGAGATCGCCGACAAGGTCGGCGCCTACCTTGTTGTCGACATGGCCCACATCTCGGGTCTCATTGCTGCTGGCGTCATTCCGTCGCCCTTTGAGTACGCCGACATCGTCACCACCACCACCCACAAGTCGCTCCGTGGTCCCCGTGGTGCCATGATCTTCTTCCGCCGCGGCGTCCGCTCCGTCAACCCCAAGACCGGTAAGGAGGTCATGTACGACCTCGAGAACCCCATCAACTTCTCGGTCTTCCCTGGTCACCAGGGTGGTCCCCACAACCACACCATCACCGCCCTCGCTGTCGCCCTCAAGCAGGCCGCCTCGCCTGAGTTCCGTGCCTACCAGGAGCAGGTCCTAAAGAACGCAAAGGCTCTCGAGGCTGCCTTCAAGGAGAAGGGCTACAAGCTCGTCTCGGACGGTACTGACTCGCACATGGTCCTTGTCTCCCTCAAGGACAAGGGCATTGACGGCTACCGCGTCGACGCCGTCTGCGAGCAGATCAACATTGCTCTCAACAAGAACTCGATCCCCGGTGACAAGTCGGCCATTGTGCCCGGCGGTGTCCGTATCGGTGCCCCGGCCATGACCACCCGTGGTCTCTCGGAGGACGACTTCAAGCGCATTGTCGACTACATTGACCAGGCCGTCAAGTACGCCATCGACCTCCAGGCTTCGCTCCCCAAGGAGGCTAACAAGATGAAGGACTTCAAGGCCGCTGTCCCCGAGGACAAGGATGGCAAGCTCGCTGCTCTCCGTGAGGAGATCAAGGCCTGGGCCAGCACCTTCCCTCTGCCCGTCTAAGGAGGTTATCCTTTTGTAAAGCGAAAACCTCAACGGTAGTTTATGTAACGTCGTCATGCAAAATTCAACAACGCTGCGGATATAGATTTGAAAAATGGAATGATATACTTGGCCTCTTTCTTTTTCTTGGGGGCGCTGCCCGCCAGACCGCCGTAGCAACCGCTGCGCGGTTGGACGCCAACCAAGCCCTTAATCAACTGCGAAGCAGTTGCTACGGGGGTCTGGGGGCATCCCCCCAGGACAAAAAGAGGAAGCGCAAGTAGTTCGTTGTTGTTCCTCTCAATTTACATGATTGCATGCATATGCACTGTGGCGGATGGGCTGAGCTCGAACCCCACGGAGGTCGGGGATTGCAGTTCTGAACGCCATCCCCAGCACCGCGTGGTAATCAATTGAGATGCTTGTGCTGGCGATTGGCGACCTTCACATCCCGGATAGGGCAAGCGTATGTTACAGTTGGGCAACGATGGCTAGCCAAGGCCAACGGTCTAGTACTAACTACAGGAATTGCCGGCAAAGGTGCGTATCATCACATTGTGGCCTCATGCGATTACAGTGTCGCTTGGTTAATGTGTTTGTCCCGTATTGCCCCGTACGATATAGCACTAATCCCAGTTTCAAAAACTCCTTTCGCCAGGAAAGATCGGACAAGTTCTTTGCCTTGGAAATGTCACAGACCCACCTACTCTAGAACTGCTCCAGAAGATCTCCCCGGATTACCAGGCTGTCAAGGGGGAGTTTGACTTGTCGCCGTCGCTGCCGCTGAATCGCGTCGTGACACACGGCAAGCTGCGCATTGGCTGCGTGGCAGGCTACTCGATTGTACCAAACTCGGACCCAGACTCGCTGCTGATTGCTGCGCGCCAGCTGGACGTCGATATTCTCATTTGGGGCGGGACCCATCGCTGTGAAGCTTTCCAGCTCGAGGGCAAGTTCTTTGTCAATCCGGGCACGGCGACAGGCGCTCCTTACTTTGGCTGGACTGAGGACGACGCGCCATCTAAGGAAGGAGAAGAAGAGGACGACGAGCCCCAGGATATCCCGCCGACATTTTGTCTCTTGGATATCCAGGGCACTGCATGTGTTATCTATATCTATTCTCTCGTGGATGGCGAAGTCAAGGTGGACAAGGTCTCGTATCGGAAGGAGGTATCGACAAACTGAGAGGTTCACGCGCTGCATTCAAAGGTCCGGTCATGGACAGAACACAAGAATGAAAAACAAGTAAAACTCGTCAAGAACTGGCCCTCGCTTGAGATAAATCCACTGCGACAGGACGAGTCTCACATCCAGCTCGCAAACACTTTGTGCAACCACACAGAGTTTTGTATACTTTTCTAATGGAATACATCGAGTTAAATGGAGATAAATCTTTACGTATATATACACATACAAGCTCACGATCGCTGGGTCTCTTCAATCCTGAGGACGTACTTGACAGCGCTGGCCTTGCCCTGCATCAAGTTATTCAGGGCCGTCGCGATGCCGTTGAGACCGCTTGGAACGACCTCGTGGGGGTGAGGAGTAAACCAGCCCTCGCTAAGACCAAGCGCCAGATAGCGGGTCCACACATGGGCAAACTGCTTGTCCTTGTCATCCTGGTGCGCCGCTCCAACGTTGCTAATGTCTACACGAACGTTGCCAGGACCCTCTCCGGGCGGCGTAGGAGTGACAGCGACGACAGTACCAGCCTCGCGGTCCAGCACGTTGGAAACCAGCTCAAACGTCTCCGGCTCGCTGACAGCATCAAAAGCGTGAAGAAGCTTCTTGCCCTGAGGAACCGCCTTTTGGATGTTGGCAGACACGGCAGACAAGCCCTCGCGGTAGTCAATCACAACGTCGCCCTTGGACTCGTCAATGAGACCGCGCACAAAGTCCATGCCGCGGCCAGCCACACAGATGATCGGATGGATGTCTGCCTTTTGCAGAAGCTTGATAGCAAACGCACCGATGGCGCTGGCAGCGCCGTAGATGAGCACACCGCCTTCAGGGCCCTCGTGTCCCGGCCGGCCAGAAACCCACGGCTCGGGCAGGTTCAAACGCGAGAACAGCGCCAGTGCAGACGTCATTGTTGCCAATGGGATAGTCGCAGCCTCCTCGAATGTCACACTTTCCGGGATCAGGAACGTAGCATACGCCTGGCCGATCGCGTACTCGGCGAAGCTGCCATGAGGAGACCAAAAGTCGTGGTACGACGCAACACGATCGCCGACCCTGAATTCGTTGACACCTTCGCCGACCGCATGCACATATCCAGCGATATCGTCGCCCGTGTTGGCGCCGTGGAACTTGTCAAACCACGCCGGGAACTTCCAGTCCTTGGGGTTCGTTCCGGAAACGACAACCTTTATGAGAATCTGGCCGGGTCCCGGCGTCGGGATCGGTGCCTGATGAAGTGTCACCGCGACCGTATCGTTCTTCACATACACTTGGGCCTCTTCCATGTCGCTATCGTGAGTGTGCTGTCAATCGAAAAACCGTTGGCAGTCGATGCGATGTATATGTCGGGATCTGCAACCTTAGTAATCAGCATTACCAGGATGTGTCGTGCTGTAAACAGTCTACACTGGCAAATAATTCAGTCGGAGCACATAATAATATTCATATGATGTTGGATTCGACTAGGGGAGTATGGCGAGCAGGACCATTCCATAGAAAACCGGATAGTATGCATAAGCGGATAGTTCGTCTCGAGTTTTTCATTTCACATTGCAGTACTCGTAAAAGACATAATAACAATTCATAGCGATCTCTATAGGCATATTCCGCATTACAAGACTCCTGATACCATAACGTCCTGAACCGTCAAAGCGATGACCGTCGCCATCGCACGCCAAGTGTCTATGCACCGTCACAGAAAAGCGTTAGCCGTTTGTATCACGTGACACTGCTTCCCCTATAAGAACAACCCGCTTCTGAAATTTTTCCTATTTCTTGACCCACACTCTTTTAAGGTAAGAAACAACCCAATTTTGCATTTGATATTATATGATGACCTGAGTGCATTTGGCTCGAGACGTTATGTCGGTGTGGAAAAACCCAAGCTACCTTATTTTCTTTGTCTGAGAAAACTTATCACAAAATTTTTCATGTTTGCTTGTGACAGCCTCTCTAACCTCAGGTTACTTTTGCACGCTGTGTTTCAATTGTGTACTTTAAATGAAAAGTGTTGTCTTGTGCTGACAGTTATTGGCTGTGTTAATATTTTTCCTGGGGGCACTGCCCCCAGACCCCCCGTAGCAACTGCTTCGCAGTTGAAAGGATACCAAAGATTGTATACGACTAAAGGAAATCCACCCCAACGAGCGAGATCAACTGCGAAGCAGTTGCTACGGGGGTCTGGGGGCAGCGCCCCCAGGAAAAAAAAAAAAAGAAGAAAAGCTACCAGAAACCATAAAATGTAAAGTGCATGCAATTCGTTACTCAATGGGCTACCAGAGATTCCATTTCGAGGGCTTGGTGTTCAGAGTCTTTGCCGGAGGAGCTGCTGGAGTAGCAGGCTTGCCATCATGAAACTGATGAAGCTCGTCTCTGAGGTCGTCGACCTCCTGCTTGAGCAGGGCCTCACGGGAGCGCGCTTCGGCGAGATCCATAAATAAGCGGTCGCACTGGGTGCACTGCGAGGCACCGGCGGCCGGGGGCGTCGTTCCGTCGTCCAGACGCAGACGAGTCTTGAGGTCGCGCACAACAGATGCCAGCTTGTCATCGTCGCTGTTCTCGGCAAGAGCTGGGACCTTGGCGAGTAGCTGGGAGATGAGATCGCGGTCGGCCTCGCGCTCGCGACGCTCGACTTGGAGCGCCAGCTTGAGACGCGCAACCTCCTTGGACTCAACAGACGAAGCGTCCTGCGACGACTCGACAGAGGACACCGATGTCGTCGAGGCCCGGTGCGACGAGTTGCCATCAGAGGCAGAGACGGTCGAAGCTGACTGGAACGACATGATCGATGACGGACGCGAGGCGTTGCTCGTCACCGATAGATTGGACGACGAGACGACCGATGAGTTTGATAGCGACGCGACACTGCTGCCGTGAGAGTAGTTGGCCCAAGACATGGACGGAAGCCGCGCGCCCAGTGCCTTTAGCCGTCCCGCGGCCGAGCCCTTGACTTTGCGACGCGAGCGAGCGCGTTCGAGCTTGCCAGCTGACGAGTAGGCCGCCTCAGAGCTTCGGAGGTCGGCGAGCAGCTCGGGCGACACGCTCTTGATGTCTGACACCAGCAGGTCGGCGTCCGCGCTGTAGGCGGCCCATAGGCCGCGGCCCAGCAGCAGCTCCATGACCTGCTCCTCGTCCTGGTACGCCATGAGGGCTGCCTTGTTGCGCTGGAGGACGGCAAGTGCCACACGCATAAAGGTTGGGACGGCGCCCTCGGCAAACATGAGGTCGTAGATGCGGACGAGCATCGAGAGCGGGCACGTCACGGCGAAAAACGACAGAAACCATTGCGAAACATAGATGTTGTTGACTTCGAGCTCCTGGAAGTGCGCGTGCAGATCGGGCGCAAACCTGGCAAACAGCTTGTCAAACTGGAACATGCGCAGCTGCAAGCCAGCCATGTCGGCCGTAAACATGCTACGCACGTCGTAGTCCTCCATGAGCTTGACGAGCACGCAGAACGCCTCGCGCTCGTCCATGTGGAGGAGCAGCGGGCCCGCCAGGAACGTTAGGCCCTGGCAGTAGCCGACCTGCATATCGTAGGCGGCAAACGCGCGCAGCACGCGGCCAAGCTTGACCTGGCCGTCGCCGTCTCGAGCCTCAAACATGCGAATCTCCGGAAACGTGCGGTGCAGGTCGCGGCCAATGATCTTGACAAACGGCGTCCACTCTGCTGCGAGCGCGTCGTACAGCGACTGCAGCGTCGGGCTGTCGGCTTGCGCCATGGCGCGCCAGGCTCTGCCGCGAAGTGCCGGTGGCACGCCCGCCCACACAGTGATGTTGACGTACTTTGGGATCTTGGTCGCGACCGTCGCGTAGTCGGCAAGTAGCGCAGACCACACCGTGAGCTCCGTGTCATCGTATGCGCGCTTGTGAAGGTTGGGAATGTCGTTGTAGGGTGCCTCTGCGTCGGCACGCGCAATCACGGCCCGCATCTCGTCGAGTGTCAGCAGCGGTTGCGGCGTCGTCTCTTCTTCGTGTGCGCGGGCATGGATGGCGTCCAAACGGGCGTTTAAGTACTCCGGCTCCTCGTCGGCCATCCTGCACTCGACAGCGAGCAAGGCCTCCCAGTCGATAGCTCTGGTGGTCGTCGTAGTCGTGCTGGTGACGTTGTCGGCACTGGTATCGGCACCACTGCTGGAACCACTGCTGCTGGCGGCGCTAGCGCTGGTTTCCACGCTAGCCACGCTCTCAGCATCACCATCGCTTCCAGAGTAATCCGTCAACGACAACTCTGGCAGACCCTTTGGCGCACTCTGTGGCTCGGCGATAACGCCAGCAGCAATCTCGTGAGCGCCTGCGCTCATGAGTAGACGAGTATTCGAATTTGGTTGCCGTCGAATCAAATAATAATGAAAAAGAATGTAACGGGCCTAAGACTTACTGTAGATCTGTAGTTGTGCGCGTTCTTTTGACTAGTTCACGCAAAAACAACAAAACTACTGTTGAAAAAGACCCAAAAACCAGCAATATGCCCACCGTGTTTCAGCTCTGCCAGCTGCGCCCGAAAAAATGAGTGACAGTAATAAAAAAAGGAAAGTTTAAGGAGTGTAAGCGAACAGTTGCGGCCCTGCGCAAACAGTTCTGAATGGCTTTTGACGAAGCGAGCCGGGCGCTAAACTGGTCAAGTCGGAGTGGTGCTGGTGACGATGGTGGTGGTAGTCGTGAAACAAGCGGGAGCCCCCGTCCTCCTCCCTTTCGGAAACCCAAATGTTCTGTTCTGCAACCGAAACTTGGGGGGGGGTAGGTGTCCGCGCCGCACAACCCGAGCACATACCCCTTTCCACTTTGTACTCCTGCAGCAGGGCGCGTGTCGTCCTCGCGTTTTGCCCCTCTTTGGCAGGCGCGTGTTATTCTTCACATTCCAATGACCAGTCGAGGTCCGATCGATCAGACACTAGAGGGCCCCCATCCCAACCAACCAAAAAAGGACAACAACGAAGCCATAAAAATTTCATTAAACCTTGACACCGTCTCAAACGCCTTGACTTGTACCCGTACCACCAACCCCTTAGTAACTCGTCGCCAAGGGGACTTGTGGACTGGTTGCCAAGGCAGTCATAAAGTTTACGCAAACACAGACTGACCAGCCTCCGACCATAGCATTGATGCAACAGATAAGCGAACACTACAACTGAGAAAAAGCCGCTTAAGAACTACACAATGTAAAAAAAACCCCGCATCCTTTACCGCACCCCTGATGGCCCAGAATACGAACGCCCAGTGCAGCGACATGCGGCAACAACCGTCGGGCCTGCTTTCACGTGCATTCAACTGCTTGTTGCAAAATAATTTCCTATTGCTACCAGTCTCATGGGCACGCCGTCTCCGACAGACTAGATTGATCTATCGCTGTAAACCTATTTTGCTGTAACACGTCACCAGATCGCGACTCACCTGTCGGCGCTAACTGTCTAACCAGCCTCCTCCTTATCTGCAAGCCGACGGCTGGCTCGCAGCAGCTGGCCAAGTCCCCTGCACCGATTGCTTGCTCAAAGTTTTAATGAATGCGAGACTGCCCTCGTGTTGGCGCCTCCCATTGAGACATTTTTCTGTCTTGATCCAAAGCCCCATCTAGGGCACCGGCCGTTGACAGATCCCGGGGACGATCGGCGATCTCTGTTGTTTTTGACTGAAAACGGCAACTCGGCATTTGCGTCGCGCGATGGCTACAATCGGTAACTGTGGGAGACAAGGACATCATTGTTTGGCCACGCTTTTTTTTTCCTGGGGGCGCTGCCCCCAGACCCCCGTAGCAACCGCTTCGCGGTTGAGCTTAGCTCTGGCTAAAGATCGACCGTCAAGCAGTTGATACTCAAGTAGGCGGACTTGTTTTGGGCGAGATACGAGCCAATCGCAGGCATGTATACGACTGTTTAACTTGTTTGATTTGTAGGGAGGGAGGGAGGGAACCGTTTTTAACCCGACGCCCCCGTACCGACCGCAACTGAAACTCTCACGAGCTTTTTTTAGCTCGTTTTCAACTGCGAAGCAGTTGCTACGGGGGTCTGGGGGCAGCGCCCCCAGGAAAAAAAAAAAAAGACGCCCAAACACAAGGACCGATTCTGTGTCGCATGATCAAATGCATTGTTGCCATGCATAACAAAACATATTTATAGTGATACATAATGATTGGCAACAAAGTGACGAAACGTCGAAGGCCTCGAGAGACTCTGTTCAGATTTGCTCCAGTCGACAGCGATGCATGGTCTCAATATACGGCAGGCCCGCGTCGAGGACCTGCAGGGCATGCAAAATGCCAACCTTCACAACCTGCCGGAAAACTACGACATGAAGTACTACTTGTACCATATATTCTCGTGGCCCCAGGGATCGTACGTCGCGACGGTACCAACTTCGGACGGCGGCGAGCGCGTCGTTGGCTACGTTCTGGCTAAAATGCAGGATGACATGCAGAATGACAAACCGAACCCGGTCCCGACCGCCCACGTCACTTCTGTGTCTGTGATGCGCACTTATCGCAAGCTCGGTATTGCGTCGAAGCTGATGCGTCAGTCCCGTACGTTTTTTTTTTGTTGTTGTTATTGCTGTTCAACGGCGTGTACTAACACCAGTCCGTTCTCTCGTAGAGAACTTTAATGCTGAGTGCGTGTCATTGCATGTGCGAAAAAGCAACGCTGCCGCCCTCCATCTGTACAAAGAGACTCTCAAGTTTGAGGTCAAGGAGATCGAGCACGGCTACTACGCTGACGGTGAGGACGCCTACTCTATGAAGAAAGATCTGCGAGACCTGACCGGCATTGTTGATGATGAGGAGGAGTATGACGACGACGAGGACCTTCTGGCCGGCGGCCTCGCGGACGAGGTAGCAAAGGTGCCTGCCTAAATGATGGGCGTTGGCTATTTGCAAATAGAACGGCTATTGGACGTTTAGACAACGACCAAACAAGTTAAAAAAAAAAGAGCGAAGGCCGCAAAATGCCCAGACCGAAAACGTTACGCATTGCATGGGGCGTGTACATATATATGTATTTTATGGCATGCTAGTCTATGATGTAGCCGGTGGAATTGGTTTGGCTAATCGTTGCAGGAATACGCGCAAAAAGGGCCGTGGTCGTGGTTCCTGATGGTATATAACCCCCCGGCAGGTAACGCGTGTGTGCGGGGGACGTAAAGAACCTCGGTGGGTGTCATTAAAGTGCATTCTCGCGCTCAATGACGGCGTCGTCAAACTTGATCAAAAACACTGTTCGCAACGGGTATTCGTCTGTTTCAACAGTGTGGGCAGTCACAGAGGCGGTGAACCGCGAGCCGTCGAGTACCGCCTCAATGACGCCAGCAGCAAAGGCGGCACAGTTGAGCTGCGACATGTCCTTGGGCACAGAAATGAACTTGGACACAAGCGGCTCCTGGTCAATGATCATATACTCGTTAGCGGCGTCGTGTGACCGCTCAAGCGCGTCTGCTGGCTTGCCAAACACGTACCGCCAGATCTGAGTATGCACAAATTGTAGGATCCCAAGTATTTTAGTTTCACGTCGCGCGTTTTTACCTTCTCGCAGCGTTGTCAGCTCCAGTGCCCGCTGGCCAACGTGGTACCCTAGTTCATTGAGCTTGGCCTCGAGGTCCGAGATTCCCTTGGCCTTGCGCTGTGTGTACTGGATCATCTCCGCAAACAGGAATGCAAATGCGCTATTCGAGACTTCGCTCGTCTTTCGATTCAAGTTCTTGTCGTACTTGCTCGCCTTGCGGCCGTGGAACAACGCCGACGACCGAGACCCGGCTGGCGCTGCGCTCGGGTGCGGCAGCGTCGACGACGGCGTCCGCGGAATTGCCAGCGGCTGTCGTGATGACGGCACTATCGGCGTAGCCGGACCTGGCAGAGGCGACGTCATTGTCTCTGTTGTAGTCGAAGGTCGTTGGTGTGCGTCTCCACCGCTATGGCACTGTAACGAGGCTGCATCAACAGAACTAGATGTGCAACATAATGTGTCCGCACTCCTTTTTATTCCTGGGGGCTCTGCCCCCAGACCCCCGTAGCAACTGCTTCGCAGTTGAGCTCTTGTATCTTGCGGAACCGGCCAAATCCAACTGCGAAGCAGTTGCTACGGGGGTCTGGGGGCAGAGCCCCCAGGGAAAAAAATGCAAGGCAGCCCCAATGCTAATGTCGCATATACTATACATATGTACAAAAATGCCGGATAGACAAGATCCTCTGCATCTGTGAATAAATAGAACAAAAAAAACAGCAGCTGCATATTAGTTGTTGGTGCGGAACCGGTAGCCACAGTTTGTGCAGGTGTAAAAGACAGTAGCACCTTCGTCTGCACTGCGGAGCTGCAGAGTGTGGTACTGCATCTCGTTGTGGCCACACTGAGGGCACTTTTCCTCGATCTGTAGTTAGCAACACTTGTCATATGTAGCCCCAAAAAATTGCTGTATTCTAGACTTACCGTGGCACCCTCTTCAAGATCATTGTTCTTGACCTGGGTCTTGACAGCCGAACGGCGCGATTTCAGCACCGATGGAAACGCATTTTCAGAAGTGGTAGTGACCACCTTGAGGTTTGCAAAGTCTGATGTTAGTTTGTGTCTGAGGACTCTTAGGATCAAGAAGCTGTGACGAGCCGTATCACATATAGCTGGAAAACAGACAGGGCCTACTATCTAGCTGGTACGCGATCAAGCGCGAAGAAGGCATAAAGCAGATGCTACAAACGCCCGGGATAACTTCATCTGACAAGAAAAACGCTAGCAGATGCAGACAACCCAGCTATCGATCAAAATTGTTCGATCACTTACTCTTTGCCGGGTACGACTGACCACAGATACCGCAGTCAAGACTCTCGGACTGGCCGGTGACACTGTCGAGAAGATTACCGCAGTCGTCGCAAAAGATCAAACTTCCAACCACAGACATTGGGGACGATGCGATGCGCTCAGCTGAAGGACTGGGGACTTGGTGGAAGGGCTCTGTATTTTTTTGACGAAGGGCTGCGAGCCCGTGGTACAGCCGTGCCTCAATAGTGTGAAAAACGGCCATATTACCCGGGAGCATATTATGCACACTGAAACTGTGCCCGCAGAAGAATCCAGACGACACCCAAAGTGCAAAGACACACCCATCCAAAGGCCCAGAGCTACGCGTCAAACCGTACACACATTACATACGGCCGGCACGATGGCGATGCCTCAGCAGCAGCAGATGGCGATGCCCGACCTGTCCAACGCGATTGTCGCGCAGGACGAAATGGGCCGCCCGTTTATTATTGTCAGAGAGTAAGTCAAGCGGAGCTAATGACGATTTTTTTTGTTGTTGTATGTTTATTCGGTTAGCTAACAAACAGCCAGGGAAAGAAAAAGAGAGCGCACGGAATCGAGGCTACTAAGAGCCACATTCTTGCCGCGCGTACAGTCTCGAACATTGTGCGGACGTCGCTCGGCCCTCGGGGTATGGACAAGATTCTGATCTCGCCGGATGGCGACATCACCGTGACCAACGACGGCGCCACCATTCTCAGCCAGATGCAGATAGAAAACCAGATCGCCAAATTGCTTGTCGAGCTGTCCAAGTCGCAGGACGACGAGATTGGTGACGGCACGACCGGTGTTGTTGTTCTGGCGGGGGCTCTGCTCGAGCAGGCGCTTGATCTCATTGACCGTGGTATCCACCCTATTCGGATCGCCGACGGCTTTGACGAGGCGTGCAAGATCGCCGTTGGCCACCTTGACAAGATTGCTGACGAGGTGCCCGTTTCGGCCAACGACACCGCGACGCTGCTCCGGGCCGCCAAGACGTCGCTCGGCTCCAAAATCGTGTCCAAGACCGGCGACACGTTTGCGCAGATTGCCGTCGACGCCGTGCTGTCGGTCGCCGACCTCGACCGCAAGGATGTCGACTTTGAACTCATCAAGGTCGACGGCAAGAACGGTGGCTCGCTAGAGGACACGGTCCTCGTCAAGGGTGTCGTTCTCGACAAGGATATGTCGCACCCGCAGATGCCGCACCGCGTCGAGGACGCCAAGATCGCTATTCTGACGTGCCCGTTTGAGCCGCCCAAGCCCAAGACCAAGCACAAGCTGGATATCAACAACGTCGAGGAGTTCAAGCGCCTGCAAACCTATGAGCAGCAAAAGTTTGTGGAGATGATCAAGCAGGTCAAGGACGCCGGCGCCAACTTTGTCATCTGCCAGTGGGGTTTTGACGACGAGGCCAACTACCTCCTTCTGCAGAACGAGCTCCCGGCTGTGCGCTGGGTGGGCGGTCCCGAGATCGAGCTCATTGCCATGGCCACCAACGGCCGCATTGTGCCGCGATTCGAGGACCTGACCGAGGCCAAGCTCGGCCGCGCTGGCGTCGTCCGCGAGCTGGAGTTTGGCACCACCCGCGACCGCATGCTCGTCATTGAGCAGGCCGCAAACCCCAAGGCCGTGACGGTCCTTGTCCGGGGATCCAACCACATGATTGTCGACGAGGCCAAGCGCGCCCTGCACGATGCGCTCTGTGTCGTCCGCAACCTCGTCCGCGACAACCGCGTTGTCTACGGCGGCGGCGCCGCCGAGATCGCGTGCTCGCTTGCCGTCGCCGAGACCGCCGACAAGCGCACCGGCATCGAGCAGTACGCGTTCCGCGCGTTTGCGAGTGCCCTCGATACCGTCCCAATGACGCTCGCCGAGAACTCTGGTCTTGACCCGATCCCGACCCTCGCGTCCGTCAAGTCGCAGCAGGTCAAGGAGAACAACCCGCAGCTTGGCGTCGACGCTCTCGGCAAGGGCACAAACAACATGAAGGACCTCTTTGTCGTGGACCCGCTTATTGGCAAGCGCCAGCAGCTCCTCCTAGCGACTCAGCTCACGCGCATGATCCTCAAAATTAACGACGTCATTATTAGCGGCTCTGACGACTACTAAGCTGCCCGCCGCTTCCTGTATAGATACCTTTGAATACATGATGAGTGCAATCGCTTGCGGGTTGTGTTTTTTTTTCCTGGGGGCTCTGTCCCCAGACCCCCGTAGCAACTGCTTCGCAGTTGGATTTGGATGAATGCCACCCTATCTGGGATCATGGGGAAAGCGATGATCTAGAACGCCCCACTCAACGAGCAAAATAGGCAACGACTGTCTAAAATCAACTGCGAAGCAGTTGCTACGGGGGTCTCGGGGCAGAGCCCCCCAGGATAAAAACACAAATGCAAACTATAGCATATTTCATGCATATGCACGGCAGATGGCCGCGATTTAAGCTCCACGGCGACGGCTATGGAACTGGGCAACTATCACAACCATGTCGGTGCCAAACTTGGTCATTGACCCCAGTCTACGGGATTGGGTGCTCTTTCCCATCTTTGGTGTCATGGTACTGGTGGGACTGATCCGCCACTACGGCACAGTGCTGCTGCAGCCGACGCCAAAGGTTGGGGACTTGAAGACGATTCGCGAGCAGTATGTGTTCACCACACGAATATACAAACATAGACCGCCGGCTAACAATAGATCATTTCTCCAGTACGGAGGCACACTGCGAGTCAACGGTGGCAACATCCCTGAAAAGTCGTTTGCTACGCGCCAGTCGTATTTGCTCGACAAGTTCAGAGACAAGGCGTATCTCAAGGACCCCGAGGCCAAGGGCGCGACCCAGCAGATGATGAGCGATCCCAAAGCTATGGAGGGCATGATGTCTGGCATGAAGAGCCAGATTATGATGTTTGTTCCCAACACAATTATTATGGGATGGATCAACGCGTTCTTTGCCGGGTTCGTGGTAATGAAGTTGCCGTTTCCGCTTACCACGTCGTTCAAGGTCATGATGCAGTCTGGCGTTGCTACGAGCGACCTCGATGTGCGCTGGGTCTCGTCGATTTCGTGGTATTTTCTTAACCTCATGGGCTTGTCGCCCCTGTACACGCTGATTCTAGGTGGTGAAAACTCGGCCGGCGGCGTTCAGACCCCGGGGGTCGGCACCACCCCGCAGCAGGGCGTTTCTCCGTTGGCACAGCCGGGTGCAGACGCCAACCGCATTTTCCTCGCCGAGGCCGAGAATTTGGCCCTCGTCAAGCACGACTACGTGCTCGACGGCATTGAGAAGCGCATCATCAAGGCCTACGCCTGACCTACAATCAAAGAAAATAACACATATATTTTATTGATCAAAATGCAATAGACTACTATGAGTAAAGACCCTCTTCAATCCCAACGGGTACCGGCTTGCCGTACGCACCGTCCCACGATATCGGCCGCTTCCACACCATGGGCGGTGTGAGCCCGGCCACTTGGACAGCCGTCGTGGCCAGCTCCTCGGCGTCTTCGAAATTGTCGCCCTCGTACGCAAATCGCACAATTGCGCTCACCGAGGGTGCAATCTCTGGCGCCAACCGCAGCAGGTCCAGCGTGTATCCCGATTCTTGTAGCTCCTTTGGCGGCGACTCTGGCTTGGACGACAGCGACAGTTGTGCCAGCCGCTCAGATACGCCATTGCTGTATATCCTGATCCTGTCATCTGCACTGATGGTCTCGCGCATTCCTGCGTTGCTGGAGCCTAGCACTACCAGCTCGCTGAACCCGTGCTTTTGCATATATGGTAGCAGGACTTCCTGGACAAAGCGGGTGCGGCAGCCCGGGAGCGTCGGTGCCCGCATCTGGACAATGGACACTCCATGCGTCTGATATACTTCGACGGCCGTCGACACTCCCGCAGGCGCGTCTTCGCCCTTGACATAATCCCGCGGCCCAGCAAATGGGTAGACGTACTTGCCATCAAGGCGGTCGACAAGCTTTGCGCCAAATGTGTGAATTAGCAGGTCCACTGCTAGCTGGGGCACGTTTCCCGCCGATACAGCGGGAACCACGAGCACTTGACTCTCGGCCATAGCAATTGAGCCCCACAGACGTGCAGCTGTTGGTCTTTCTTTTCGTGGTCTTTTTTATTTTGCTCTTCCGCAGTGTAAATTGGCCCCCCGTCACCTGGCTGGGTCAGTGCCACCCATGCGGCTGTTTATGCTTTCCACCAGAGGTGGTCGAAGGACGTTTCACTTAGGTGTAGACATAAAGGAAAGATTTCAAGATCGAAACACGTCTGAAAATAAAGATTATGTATTATGTCCTCAAATACTTAGTAATGCGGCAAACGCCTAGAACAGATTCCGGTCCCAAACCACGCGCCATTGATGATCCTATGAATATATGCCTTTAATGCAGAGTGTTACCCGCCTGTCCTCTGCATGCACCGAGCATCTGAAAGATGGTACGGCTTCAGAAAAAACCGAAGCTGGTCGAACATACACTGTATTACAAACCAGCTGGCTAGAACCGTCATAGCCATTCGTCACCATGAGTCTGCCGGCTACAGTACTATGCATTGGCATGGCCGGTATGTGTATCCTAGACAGGTGTTTGCGTAACGGGAGAACCGCAACCAGTGGTTTTCTCCGCCATAACAATTCGCCATGATGAGGCAGAAAATCAACCATCAAGCTGTGCGACGGGAGTTTGGGAAAGATGAACCCCCCCCCCACCACAGCAATCAGAGGTCATCTTAAAACTAACTGCAGGTTCCGGCAAAACGACGTTTATGCAACGTCTGAACTCGCACCTTCACCAAAAGAACAAGCAGCGACCACCATATGTCATCAACCTGGATCCGGCGGTTTTCAAGGTGCCTTTCCCGACAAATATTGACATCCGAGATGCCGTCAACTACAAAAAAGTCATGTCAGAGTACAACCTGGGCCCCAACGGCGCCATTGTGACGTCGCTGAATCTGTTTTCGACCAAGATCGACCAGGTGCTCGGCATTCTCGAAAAGCGGGCCAAGAGTGTGGACCACGTTCTTGTCGACACACCAGGACAGATTGAAGTATTTATTTGGTCAGCATCGGGCGCCATCATCACCGATGCAATGGCGTCGACTTTCCCTACCATGATTGCATATATTGTTGACACGCCGCGGTCGACTTCGCCGGCAACGTTTATGTCCAACATGCTGTACGCGTGCTCGATTCTGTACAAGACGAAGCTGCCGATGATCATTGTGTTCAACAAGACGGATGTTCAGGATGCACAGTTTGCCAAGGACTGGATGGAAGACTTTGAGGCGTTCCAGCAGGCGCTGCGCGACGATGAGGAGCTCTCGGGCGAGGGTGAGAACTCTAGTGGGTACATGGGCTCGCTCATGAACTCGCTCTCACTCATGTTGGAGGAGTTCTACAAGCATCTGGAGCCGGTCGCTGTGTCTGCGTACACTGGCGCCGGCTTTGACGATTTCCTTGCAGCAGTCGATCGCAAGGTCGACGAATACAACCGCGACTACAAGGCGGAGCGCGAAGCGATTCTCAAGCAGCGCCAGGATGAAGCCGCCAAGAAGAAGACGCGCGATCTCACCCGGCTCATGAAGGACTTTGGCATCAAGGACGACAAGGCTGAAGGCAGCGGCAGGGAGCCGGTCGACACGATTTCCGATACCGAAGAGCCCGGTGAGCTCGATGGCGAGATTGATCCCGACGATGACGAGTTTGGACCCCAGCGCCAGTACGCCTACGCCGAGGCCGAAGAGGCTGAAGCTGCCGGCACCGATGCGCGTACTGGTGGAATTCAGGACCGCTACAAGCGCGCTCTGGAGCGGTCCCAAGCGGAGCATGATGCGATGCAGCGCATTCTTGACGAGTCTACCAAGTCCTAGATGGCTTCTCTTTTTTTTCCTGGGGGCTCTGCCCCCAGACCCCCGTAGCAACTGCTTCGCAGTTGGAAAAGAGGGCCGGCCAAGGTTAAACACAAAAGCCAGGTGATTTTTTACGATGAATGTAACGATTACTGCCGAGCTTTCAGGTTTGTAGATGGTACGCACGGGTCAGAGATCAACTGCGAAGCAGTTGCTACGGGGGTCCGGGGGTGGAACCCCCGGGAAAAAAAAAGATAATTAAGCGGCCAAATAGGACCGACGACATAGATTCGTACATCAGACGAGATCAACCCGATCCCGCTGAATAGTTGGTGGCGGATGTGGCCCAAACAATAGTTCGGGAAATCTATCTGCAAGATCAAAAATGGTTTTGGCAAACTCAGAGTTGGCCCACGAGAACCAAGGACGTGTAAACGAATAGGGAACGTCGACCGACAGGCTCTCATGCATGAGTCCGAGGCCAGAGGTCGAGTCCTTGATGAGCTCGAGCAGCTCTGCAATCTCCTTTTCGTCGTTAGACGTGCGCATAGCCACGAGATGCGACATGGGCCATGCGTTGCGGACGCCAATGTGGGGCCCGCCAATACCCTCAAATACAGGCCCCACCAAATAGTAGGGATTGCCCGTTTTGCACAGAATCATGTTGCGGGTGTTGATGTAGGTCGAATCGGCCGCATCGACAAAGCCCATGTCTGGCAGCGCCAGGAGAGACGGGATATTAGCGTCGTCCATGGACACAGTGCCACCAAAGCCATCGACTTCGTAAGCAAACACCTTGCCAAACACCGGGTGCTCCTTGGTGCCGTGCTCCCAAACGCCCTTTTCGATGCGGGTGCCTGTCGCCTCGACCTCGTCCGCCAGGTTTGTCTGGCTTGCGGCGCGCAGCAGTTTGGCCGCCCGCTTCAGCTCGACAGACATCATGGCGTTGGCTGGAATAAAAAATTGAAAAATCGTAGCGTCGTCCGACGGCCGAAACGCCGACCGCACCAGCGACGTGTTGGCATTTACCGGGTTGCCCATACCAGCAAGATTGAGCGTCTCGGTGCCAATAGTCGTCTGGCGCTGGAACCGGTATCTCACGGGCGCCAGCGAGCCCTGGCCGCCGTTGGCAAACGTGGGCTGGCTCTGGTCGTCAACGACCTTGAGCAGCGACCGCAAAGCCGACAACCACTCGTCCGTCACAATTGATGCGTCGCCGGTCGCGCTAAAGTACTCGTTCGACAATCCTAGAAATGACGCGAGCGAGTCAAGCTCATACTTGCACTCAAACACAACGCGCTTGTTGATGGGCGGATACACCATGTCACCCGTGTTTGCGAGCTCCTTGGGCTTGATGCCGCTCTTGGCGGGCGGGTGGAATGCGTTGCAGTACGGAAACTGGCGCACCATGTCTGCCTGGGTGGCAATCGCCCCGCGCACAAGCAGCTTGACGGCTGGGTCCTGGGTCACAAACCGAATGTAGGGGCTCAGCTGGCGGTGCGAGTCCCTGAGCCACTCGGCGTCAATGTCACCCGTCACCAAAAACGTCTGCGGGTCATTGGTCGAGTTCTGGTGCCACCGGATCGTTGTGTCGAGTGTGTTGGGGAAACAGTTTGTGAACAGCATGCGTAAATCAGGATCGACGAGCGCCCGCGAGTACTCATCAATAACTTTTTCGACCGTGTGCGACACAAACGTCCGGCACTCGGGATCTGGCCGCTGAAACGGCAACTTTAGCGGGCCGTCGCTCACTGGCGTGTGGGGCTTGTTGGCGTATTTTGTATAATCTCCACATTTCGCCGGCAGCGTCACACCTCCGGACACATCCTTGCCGAGCGGAATTTGGTCGTCGACCTTGTTGTTGTTGATCCGTTGGCCTGCCAGCGCTCCAGAGCCCAGTCGGCGCGGCATAGCTTGACCTGGCTGTCCAGCAGCTGCTCCAGCAGCCCGCGGTCCCCCAGGGACCCCACCTCCGTTTGGAGGAGGTCCCGCTGCTCGAGGCTGGGGATACTTCCAAGACGGCTCGCGCAAATCGTAGTCGGCAAAGTGGTTTCCCCCGCTGTACTGCTGTCGAATCGTCACAAAGGCAAACACGAGCAGAAACGCTGCCACCACCGACAGCGCAGCATTGCGGACCTTAGTGGGTCGCACTGTCATGACGGATGTCGGCGTGTGTTGTGATAGCGTGCCTCGATTTTATCACCACTAAAAAAAGACACGGTCAACACTTCTAGCGTCTCCTTCGTGTATGCAAGCTTGTACCGTACTCTGCTTGCCAAACACAGCTGCTATTGTCGTGTCGAGTCCGACGCTAAAAAGGAGGGGCACGTCCCTCCAGGCACGGCTGAAACCGGTAGCTCCTGCTTCACGTGATGCGGTATATGACGGCATAGTACATACGGCAGGTTTAGTATCGTGCTCGGGCTTTCTTTGTAGATGCTGTTAAGGTCGGTGGGAGTTTGTTCTTGTTGTCCTTTTTCCTGGGGGTTCCACCCCCAGACCCCCGTAGCATCTGCTTCGCAGTTGAGCGTTGGTTGCGTTTGGATTCGATGCATTAGCGCGACTAATAGAATAACTCTGATGCAAATCTAAACCGGAATCCATGTGCTTTGCAGTTACAGTGTTTTGTATTCCTGGCGACGCTCTTCCCAGGCCCACTGTAGCAACATGGAGATCGGCCCTTTCTCAACTGCGAAGCAGTTGCTACGGGGGTCTGGGGGCAGAGCCCCCAGGAAGAAAAGAACTTTACCTGGAGTTGAACGGCCCAGCCAGCTCACAAAAGAGCGTAACCAGCCCAATTGGCCGCTTGCAGTTGAGGCTGAGTACGTCTTGCAGACAGGTCTGCAGCTATTCTTGGCCCGGTCATGCTCTCACGGCACCAATACTGCTGTCAGCGAATCGGCTCCAATTGCGTTTTTCATTATTAGTTGTAAATAAACTCCTCCTGACACAACTGGCACAACCCGCATTACCCCGCGAAATGCCCATCTGGCTGCAGGGACTTGCGCCGATCACTCAGGTGCCAACCCAGGGGGAAGGGGAGTAGTCAACTCATCTCCTTCCGAGCTTTGGCGCAACGTTTTGAGGTCCCTGTCTCATTTCCCCTTTGGCTTGTTATTAATCTATTGTTGTACTGCTTTATCTTTTATTTTCCTGGGGGTTCCACCCCCAGACCCCCGTAGCAACTGCTTCGCAGTTGGGATTGGCGAATAAGAACGCTCATCGCAGGGTTTCAGTCTAATCTGGTAACCACAAGTTGGATAGAGCCTGGCCTCAACGGCGAAGCAGTTGTTACGGGGGTCTGGGGCCAAGCGCCGCCAGGAATAAAAAAGGTCGCAAGCGCCAGACATGTACACAAGGCCCTTACCCCGTTGCATTTCCCGTCCTACGTGGGCGGCTCACATGTAGTGGGTGGCTAGAAGCTACGCCGTACAGACGTAAAGCTGTGGGGCAAGAGACCAGCACCACGAAGCAACATACCACAGACGCACGCGCATTTGCAGTTAACGACACGCGCCCGCTCTGGTCGGACGCTTTAGGGAAGCAGCCAAAGCTTAAAAACGCTATATACGGGGCCAATTGAGCTGCACTCAGCGGCCGTCCGATCCGCGTACGTTCGTTGCCCGAGGGCGGGCTTGGCTGTGTCTGTGTCCCCAGTTTTAAAACAGCAACAACAATCACGAAACGCCGAGTGGTTGGCAATTGGACAACAGTCGACGCCCAACGTTTTCTGGTAATAGCAGCTGGAAATTGTGTGTGTATCTGCCTTCTATTTGTTTGCCATGGACGAGCTACCGCAGTCAATATATTCTCCGCTCGAGAAGCATCCGGCGATGCCGGCAGGCTATCTACTCAACTTTTTGCCACCGCGGTTACGCGACGACGCCCAAAAGTGCCCGCGCGACGTGGTAGAGGCAATTCAGCGCAAGCAGGACGAACTGCACATGGAGATCGTCAAGCTCATTCAGGACCGCGTCGACGTGCTGTTTGAGTTTGCGCAGCGAACGGTGTTTGAGCACCGGCTCGAGCAGGACCGCGCCCAGCGGGAACGTGCGCGCGAACAGGAACTGATTGAAGCGGCAACTGGCGGTGCGCTCGAGGGCGGTTCTGCTGCGTCGCGATCCATGTCGGACACCACGTCAGAAAAGCGACCGCGCAAGTCGAGTCTTGCGCGCAGCGGGTCAAAGACGGGGTTGCCGAAACGCGTTGAGTTTGACCTCCACCCCGAGGTTAATGTGTACGATTCGAGCGCTGTTGACACAGGGTCGGAGGACGAAAACGAAAGCGACGACGCAAAGGAGCGGCCACTGTTGCCTGCTCCGGCGTCTTGGGAGCCGAGTACGAGCACCGAGGCCAGTAGTACTGAGGCTGCTGCTACGGCGCCTGGCGATGAGCCTGCCGTTGAGATTGGCGCCGTGGATACGGCCGAGGTAGATGCCGGCGACGAAATGAGCGATAGCGATGAGCAGGCGATCACGGCAGCCGGCACTGAATCTGAGCTAGCGCTTGATTCGCAGCCCGAAACAGAGCCCGAAACAGAGCCTGAAACAGAAACCGAGACTGAAACGGAATCTACGGTTCCGCATATCGATTCCACAGCACGGCCTGTCGATGACGACGACCGGCTGTTTGCATTCGACGAGAGCCTCGCCAACACCGACGATGAGCACCGCTCCGCTGGCGCGGCTGCTACTGTCTTGGATGCCGCCGCTGCGGTGCCCGCCACTCCGGTCACTGTTGAAAGCCACTCGACTGACACAGACACGGACGCAGATGCTGCAGTCGTGCCAGACGAGAACCCCGTTTCGACATACGCCAGCAGCCTGCCCATCGAGATCAACTTTGGGCCCCACACCGCGGGCGAGCGGCAGGAGCTCGACGAAGAGGAGCTCGAAGATGAGGAGCTTGTTCGCGCCCTGTCTAAGGACCCTGGCCGCATGAGCTTTTCGCAGCGCATGATCTGGGAACGTGCGAGTCAAAAGAGTTAGTTCAGTCTCTGGTCACTGCCCACACCTGTTCGGCCACCTTACACTCACGTTTATGGCTGGGCTGCGGTTGGGCCCTGGTTTTTGCGGGTACGTCCCGTACACTGTGCATCACAATCTGTGTAATTGTAATTCGATCTAGTGGGATCTGCGGCCTTTGGCTCATGGTGGCCGGTATCACAAGGTTATGTGGTCTTTTTCTTTCCTGGGGGCGCTGCCCCCAGACCCCCGTAGCAACTGCTTCGCAGTTGAGCTGATGAGCGGCGTCGGGTTCAATCACCTTGTCTCGTTGGCTGGTGCGCGTGGAGTTGGCAGTGGCCAAAGTTTGGGGTGATCGGGGAACTCTATGTATTTGATCTATTTCTGACCTTATTCCAACTGCGAAGCAGTTGCTACGGGGGTCTGGGGGCAGCGCCCCCAGGAAAAAAAGATAAAAAGGCACAATAACGACACTGTCGACGAGATATGCTTGTTACGGAAACTGCGCGGCTGGACTTTTTATCCATCGCCAAATCCTTGGCTTACCAAGCTAGGAGCCAAGATTGAAGCTAACACAGCACAGTATGCTGATTCGAGACATGGCAGATGCGCACGGAATAGACGACGTTTCACACGTGAGCGTCCCGTCGGATGTTTCGGACGACGATGACGTCTGGGGGTCCGACGATGGCGACGCAGGAGAAGTATCCCAGACGGCCAAAGTCCGTCGCGACCACTACAACGCAGGGTACCTCGAAGGCATTACAGAGACCAAGGACGCCTATCTTCAAGAAGGATTTAATGACGGATACCCTGTGGGCGCCACGATAGGTCTTCAAGTGGGACGTATTCTCGGTACACTGCAGGGATCCAACCTCGCAGATCTCGAGCGCGCCGCTGCTCGCGATCTCGCCCCCGAGAATATCTTTGACAGACAATACTGGAACGAGGATGTGACGCCCAAGTGGGACGGCGACCTCCATCCGCTCGTCTCTAAATGGATCGTGCGTGTCGAGCAATTTACGGGCATCGTGCTCCCACGTACGGCTACTGCTTCGTCGTGATCTCTCGTTTGTGTTTTGTTTTCTGGGGGTTCCATCCCCAGACCCTCGCAGCAACTGCTTCGCAGTTGGAATGCGGTCAGAATGAGAGGAGAACAATCACAAAGCCATCGTCGCGACGTCTGGAGACGCCGAGGGTCAAAGAGCGCCAGCTCAACTGCGAAGCAGTTGTTACGGGGGTCTGGGGGCGGAACCCCCGAAAAATGGGCAAATGTTCAGGAGTCTGGGCAAATGTTCAGGAGTCTGAGAACGCACCCCCTAAGTAATAGAGACTACTAGCGCAGTGTCATAAAAAGAATCGTTACTAGATACATAAGGGACATGACAAGCCACAAGAGGTCACCAGAACGCACACCAGCCGACAAAGTGCTGGCACAGATTCTCGATATTGGTCGCTTCCTGGATGAGGCGGTCGACCTGGTCCGGCACGTTGAGGTCAGTCTTGCCCTTGAAGTCGTTGCCCGTTAGCTTATCGGTGATGCGCTTGAGTACAAACTGGGCGCGAGCATTGCGAATGTCGGCCTGGTGTTGTTGCTCGAGCTTCGCAGACTCGGTTTCGTCTGCAAGAGCTCGCCGCTTGAGCTCCGACGGGTCTGTGACAGGGACATTGGTAGCAGTATTGCTGGTGGGATTGGCGTTAATAGCGGCGGCGGCGGCGGCGGCGGCGGCGGCGCGTCGATCCGATGTGTCGAGCTTGGTGGGGATGTCAAAGCCCCAGTTGATGAGCGGATCGTACGCAAACGCCTCGAGAATCGCCATGAGCGACTCAGAGTTGTTGCGCAGCAGGCGCATGACATGCTCGCACGTAATGCGGAACGAGCCCTCGACGCCGGAAACCTCCATGGCGTACGTGAGCATGCGTGTAAGACGGAACGGCACCTTTTCAGGGAACTTCTCGCGGAGAATAGCCGCCTCGAAGCAGTCGCCAAAGTCAATGTGCACGACTTTGCCGGTGTTACGCTCCATCATCATGTTTGACGGATGGCGATCGCCGAGACCAAGTATGTAGCCAACCATGGACATGACAGCCAGCGAGCGGGTGTAGGTAGTGCGGCGGTCGAGCCACGCCTCGGACGACCGGCTCTTGAGCCACAGCAGCCGGTACAGGTCCTGGCCGCGGGTGTTGTCAAGGGCGTAGGTAAACACCTCGATCTTCTGGAGGTGCGTGAGGCTTTCGTAGTCGGGCGCCATCTGCAGCATGATGCGGTGCTCAATGTTGAGGAGGATCTTGCCCTCGCGGTACTCGCGGATAAGAGCGTGGAACGTGTCGGCGTTTGCAACCCATCCAAGCAGGCCCGACTTGGGCGACAGAGGGATCGCGGGGAACTGTTGAATGTTGAGGTGCCGCTTGAAGCACTCCGGGTCGTCGGCCAGCAGCGTGTTGACGAGACCAAACAGCTGCATGACAAGGTTGTCCTGGCGGATATCCTCGTGGCCCTTGAGCATGTATTGATAGTCGCGGCCGTCGCTGCCCTTGATGGTGAAGCGGCGGGGCCGCTGCTTGGATGAGATGACATTGAAGATGGGCTCGAACTTGGCGATGCTGACAACGGGCTTGCCGGCCTGGTACGTGCCGGGGGCGGCCAGGATGAGGTCGCGCGCCGCCAGCAGCTTCGGTGACACGTACTGGAGATCGAGCTGGTTGAGCTGCGGTAGCTGTCGCGAGATGCGTCTGAATACGCTGTAGTAAATGTCCCATGCCTGGTTGAGCTGCGCGAGGTCACGCGTCCGCTTGAACGTCAGGGCCCATTCGTACGCGTCCTGAAGGTCGCGGCCAAACGCAGTCTGGAACGAGATCTCCCGCAGAGTTTCGGGTCCGCGCTCGAGCGCCTTGTGCAGCGGCTCCAGTGTCGCAAACATCTTGTCGACGTTGTGGTCGCCAAAGAAATAGCGGGACGCGTCCTCTAGCCCTTCGTGCCACTGCTCGTGCCATAGGACGGCAACGCGGATGAGTTCGAAACTGACAAGCTCGGACTGCTCCACCAGTACTGGGCTGTGGACGCGCATCTTGTCTAGGATAGTAGACGCTGCTTTCTGTCGCGACACGCTGTCGGACTTAATGGCCACCGTCAACGGGTACACGAGCGCCTGTGGATGCTTGCGACCGAGGTCCGTTAACAGCTGGTGTAGCGCCTTGGCCACCACTGGATTTGGCTGGTGAATCCGCGAGATGAGCTGCGGAACTACCTCGAGCCACATCTCGATCTGGATCATCGAGAACCCTTCGTGCATCGCGGCTGCCGGCTCGGGAAGCCCACCATAGTTGAACCACAACGTCAGCAGCCGAAGCGTGTCCTGGAGGGCGCGGTGCTGCGACAGCGCGATGGAATGGAAGAAGCCCTTGATCGCCGGCACTACGTGGTGTTGCACTAGGTCTGCTGGGATCTGCTGCGCGTCGGCAGAGATGGGCGCCCCCACTTGGTCCGTCCGGTTATTGACGTGCATCGAAATGACCTCAAAGTTGGCAAGAGCCCAGTTGTGCCAAGCCTTGTACCAGCCGCGGTCAAAGTGCGTCGCCAGCAAGTACGAACCAAGGATCGAGTCCTTATTGTCAGTCTTCCATGCACCCTGCAGCGCCACCTGCCATTCGCCCTGTTTCAGAAAGCACCGCGCCAGAAGCTTGGTGTACTCCTGGATCTCAGGCGTCGCCCCTGTCTGCTCAGACGGCAACGGCTGCGAAATGAGATTGTCGGCATCGAGCTTGAGATCCCGAGTCATAGAGCTCGTGAAATCCATGAGGTGCTCGAGCGCCTGCTGCGGGTTCGACGTGTACATGTACTTGAGCTGCGCGTAGATGACCTGTGGCGGCGCCTTTTGGCTCGCCGGGTGCTGCGGGTCCTCCTCTTCAAGCAGAGAGTTGAGCGACTTCTCGGCCAGACCCATACGATCAGACTTGCGACACAGGTTTGCAAACTTGATCCACATTTCCATGTCCTGCTTGGGCTTCACCACGAGCGCCCTCACCTTGAGCATCCGCTGCCAAATATCCACGTTGCGCTGGCACCCCTTAAGCCGCTTCATCCACGTCTTGCGCATTGTCTTTTTCTCCTCGACATTCTCGGGCAGCAGCTTGTACAAAATAATCTCCTCAAGCTCCGCAAGCATCTGTACCCGCACCACAACGCCGTACGCCCGATTGTAGCTCTCGGATACGAGCGCCGTCAACTCCGTAATCAGCTGGTCGCGCGCCTTCAGAATCTGCTTGGTCGCCTTGTCAAAGTTGTTCCTGTGGATTGACAGAATGGAGTCGAAAAAAGACCGATCCGGCGACTCGGGCTTCATCACCGAAATATATGTGTCCATCTTCTCCCACTGCGCAAGACCCCATGATGCGGCCGCCGCTAAGGGGGCCACTGCTCGCCGAATTTCGTTTGACGAATTATTCCACTTCTCCTGCGCGAGCTGGGACAGCTGATCCCACTCGCCCAAAGCGTGCAGACACCGCATCTTACCCATGGTGATCTCCATTGAGTCGGGCTCCTGCTTCTCACGCTTTTTGTATGCAGCCAGTGCCTCCTCCCACCGCTGGAGCTTCTCGTACCATGTCTCCTTGAGCTGTAAATTGTGGTGCTGCTGTGCGTGCTTGAGAATGCCAATAGCCGCGTCAGACTGTTGCAGCTGATTGTTGATCGTGATGAGCGACTCGATCGTTGGTGTACTTGGCTCCTGGATGAACTCGAGCTCTTTGTAGTGCAGCGCCTTGGCGTACGCGTGGCACTTTTGCGCGTACAGCGACAGCGTGCGGATGTCAATAGGCAGCGCTTTTTCGTCGTGCTCCATAAACTCTGCCAGGTTCAGCAGTGTCTGGAGCACTTCGGGCGGGATATTGGGCGACACCAGCGCCGTCTCGATCGACTTGACCAAGTCCTCCTTGTACTGGTCAAACAGCACCGTCCAGCAACTGCAAAAGCTCGAGTTGAACAGATCGCGCGCAAGCGGTGCGTGCAGAACGGCAATGCTGGCGCATGCCCGGATCGCGTGCGACGGGGACTCCTTGAGCAGTTCCACACTGAGGCGGCGCAGCCATTCGAGCCAATCTTCCCTGGTCGACCGCGATGACGTGTCCCATGCCTGCTTGAGATGGGGCTGGTTCACCGGCAGCTTCATATTGGGAACTTCGGCGGGCGATACCTCGTCGCGGATCTTGTCGCGGTTGACGTACGGATTCAGGTTCTGGGGCAACGGCTCTGAGTTGAGAAGCTTGGCGACCAGCTGGTCCCACGTATGGTCATGTACCTTGTAGCGCGTCAGCACCGAGTTGATCACCTCGATAAATACCGTAAACTCGCTGCCCATTTGGTACGCTAGCGAACATAGTGTCTGCAGCGACGCCTTGCGCAGTTCCTCGTTGCCGGTCGCAATCACCCGCAGTATTGGATGCACAATCCGAGACGACATGTCGTTGAGGTTCAACAGCCGGCACAGGTCACCAATGCATTCGATTGCAGCAATCCGCAGCTTCATAGGTCCCCGCTCAAACTTATCCACGACTGTTGGCACGATCGAGTGCACGTACTCTTCGAGGTTGGCACCAAAATTGACCAAGCTCGTAAGCACCTTGGTAGACGAATCAACCGACGAGTTCTCGTTCTGCAGAACGCCAATCAGAAGCGGCAACAGCGACGGAATGTACATCTTGAACTCACCGTCGAGCGCGCTGGCAATTGCATCAATCAACGTCAAAATCGTCGGTTGCAGCGACGGGATCGGGAAGAACTCCTTGATGATCTCGAAAATGCTGTCGAGGTACGTGCGAATATGCTGCTTGACGACATTGACAAGGATCGCCAACTGCCTAAAGAAGAACTCGGTCATGCTCTGAGAGCTGGCACGCATCACGCCCAAGAGACCCGGGATGATTTGACTCAGGAACGGTACACACTTGAGGCCAAGCGATTTAAAAATGAACAAAATCGCCTGCGCAATCATTGTGTGGTGCGGAACAAGGGAGCTGTCCTTGAGAAGGCCCATGAGCGTCGTGATGACAACCGTCGGGTAGTACTCATCATTGCTAGGCCCCATTCCGCTAATCAGCAGCTTGATGTCAATAGGCGTGTTCTCGCTCGCATCGGGCCCTTCATCAGTACGCTCCTCGACCTCGCGGTATTTGTACGGATCGAGAGCACCAAGGATACCCAGAAGTCTAACCGTTTCACGCTGGAGCTGTACATTGGCAGTTTCTGAGCGCAGAATCGAAATCAAGATTCCCATGAGGCTCGGATACTCCAGGTACGGGGTAATGACGTAACTGGAGCTGCTTGCTAGCTGTCCAAGCGCTCGAAGACTCGCAAGTCGCTTTATGTTAGCACCCTGGTCCTGTAGCGTCTCCAGAAACAGCGGCATGAGCTTGTCCACCGTGGGTAGCATGTCCTCTGCGCCAATGCGTGACAGCTCGCCAATTCCATTGATAACGCTTGCCGACACGGCTGCGTTGGGATCCCTGGCACGCATGATCAGTACATCGAGAATCGGCTTGACATAAGGCTTGATGAGGCCCCGGGTAGACTGCATGAGAGACGTAATGAGCTTGGCACTCTCTTCCTTGCTACGCGCCGAGTTTGAGTACTCGAGCTCTGTCAAGAGCTGAATGAGGGTCTTGCGGAGCGATGGAATCACGTATGCCGGGTTGCACTTAGTCAAGCGGCCAATTACGACAATCGCAGACTGTCTGACGCTGAACACCTCGTCGTTGAGAGCCATGAACAGCATCCTTACATTCTCGGGCTGTGACAGGTGGGGATCAAGACGAGCGTCGAGCGACCTCAAAATCTGTAGGCGAATGTCAGCCTGTGTATCGGTGATGGCAATCGTCAGCAGCCTATCAATAACAACACTAACGGCCTTGAGGGCGTAAGCACTCACTTGGCTGCTAATCGGGTCATTGACGTAGATATTGGCGGCAGTGAGAGCAGCAGCTTTGCGTACGCTGGCGCTCTCATGATCAGTGTACCGAATGACGCAGTCCTTGACGAACTCGCTCAAGGAACGACCCTGGAAGTTGAAATGGCCAAGAATATGCAATGCCAATGTGATCAACTGAGTTTCATCCTTCTCGTGAACAGTTCCCTCCTTGTTAAGCATTGTCTCACGGTACTCGTGAGCAGCCGACTCGTTCATCTGATGGTGGTAGTCCGGGCTTCCCGGAGGTTTGAAATGGCTTCCGCTCAGTGTCAAACTCAGAATGTCAAGCAGCCGATCCTTGATTGTGTCCTGTAGTGGTGGAATGTAGACGACAAAATCGGTAAGGCACTTGTACAGAGCATCACTGAGCCCCGAGGAAAAGATCTTGTCCAGGATTTCTCTAGAGATGTGCTTCGCAAGAGCCTGGCCAACAGCAGAAGCCAGCATTCCAAGACATGCAAATATAGCCGCCTCCTGTTCCTTTCGTGCCCGTCTGAGGTTAGTACTGTTGACCAAAAAATATAAAATAAAAAGCCGACAACAAACTGAAAAGCTTACCCCTTAGTGCTGAGACCCTCTCTCACGTTTTCCAGAATCGGTTCTAAGTAAAAGGACATGTTGCTGCGAACTGAGACTGCGATCTTGCCAATCGACAAAAATACGGGAGCACGATCCTTTTCCTTCTTGAGCTGTCCGACCAAATGCGTCATTGAATCGACAAGGTATCGTTTTGTGAACTCCACAGGATTGTACTTTGCCAAATCCGGGAGTATGTAGACAACGGTGTGTCTAATAAGCGGATCTTTGTGATCCTTGTACTTCAAAACTGTCTCGCACACGTCTGAGTACTGCGACTGCATGAACATACCGGCATTCGCAAGGAGCTCGCGGTACACAAGAAGTGATCCATGAATAGAATCTGTAAGACTGCTTCGGAAGCCGCTTTGAAGCTCATCTAAAATCCTCGAGTACCATTTACGCTTCAGAACGCTATCACGTTCGTAGATAATGCGCAAACAAGCGCCAAGCGTTGAAGCAGCATCAACGCGAATGGAATACTTCGGGTCTCGAATCGCGACCCAAATGGAGTCAATAATCTGGCCAACATAGCCGTAAAGTAGAGTCGGGTTGCGCTCCGCAATAGCCTTAATTTCCAGCACCGCCGCATCGCGCCTAGTTTCCTGACGATCAGACTGCAGCCACTCGACACAACGCTTAACCTCGAAGTCAACAAGATCAGTAGCGAGGTTGCCGCTCATTGTCAGCTTACCGATCGCATTGGCCGCGGCTCTCATAACCTCTATGTCTGATGTGACCACAACACCTCGCAGGTAGTTGGCAAACCGTGTAATCTTGACGGCCATCTCCTCACCGGTCTCGGCGTCAATAAGCTGGTCTATGGCAAGAACAGCTCCGAGACGCGCGGTTGCATCAGGACTGCGCAGTAGTTCGAATATTCGCTTGTTGATATCATTGTTGTGTCGTGCAAACTGGTCTGCAGACATCTGTGGCGAGATGGCCACCAGATAGTCGCGCAACTGTTCTGCAGCGCGTTCCTTGTCATCGCGGTGTCTGATGTTAGTCAAATACAGTGCAGGGCTATGGTCATCGCCATGCTGCTACAATCTGCAGACGAGGCAAATCAACCCTACACGTTATCGCGTCAATCAGCCGTCAGCTCTCGCTGCAAAATATTGACATTTCGCTGATCATGCACGCAGGGAAGCCGCTACAATGGCATGGATCTTTGCAAACCGCTAATAGACATCTGAACAAACGTATGCCTTCCAGTACAATAACACTCACCTTGATTTCAGACCATTGAAGATAGAAGATATCACGACGGCCTCGGCCTGGGTTGCCGTATTGGACATCGTGTCCTAATCGTCTGCCTTCCGATGCCTTAGAGGAGCTTGTGGCAACAATTCTTGTCCACGCGAATGCCAATTCCCCCTCCTCGTTAGGCGCCAGTCGATGAGACGTTGGTTTCGGAGCCGTTCGCCTATGATGCTTGTGGCACAGGTTCCCGGTGAGGGGGGGGGGGTGGAGAATGGGAAATGCAACTATATGCTGAATTGTTCGCATATGCTTTCACAAAAGCACATACTCTACTACTTGTCTGATTTGCCGATTACTGTCTACTACACCGGAAAGTCATGTAAAAAACGATAGATATATCTGCCATTATATACACATCTCGTGGTGGGCACAACCACGTCAAGTGCTAGAGAGAAAAACATGGAAAGTACCTACTGCTTGCCTCCCTTAGCAGCATCCTGCTCTTTCTTGAGCTCTGCAATCTGAGTCTCAGAAAGTGGCGGAATAGGAACATCGCTAAAGTCATCCGGCGTAAAAGCACGCAGAGAGTAAGCGTCTGTGGTTAGTCGATTGGCATATTCCATGGAAGTTGCCGTAGTAAAACTTACAGACTCCAATGCAAAAGCCACCAATAACAGTAGCGATACCCAAGTTCTTCCAAAAGAACGGACGGCGCGCCCGCCACTGGGCTGCAGTCATAGTGTTGTTAACCCGGTTTCTGTATTTGGACCGGCGAATGCTGGAGTTAGTATTCCGAGAAGAACGAAGTCCACGGTGGAAGGCGGTTCCACAAATACCCTCATGATATTTTGCATCAGAACTGCTGTCACGCTCCCAAAGAATACGTACATTTCGCGACGAACCTCTCCACTTTGGTCGTCCATGTTGTCTCGTGTGTTAAGAGCCTGCGTCCTGGCGTCGTCAGTCGGGCCAAGCTCATAGATGGACATGGACATTTCATTTAGTCTGTGTGACCAGACCCGATCCAGCATTACGCGGCTGGATCAGGCGGATATCGATACAGCGTCAATCCATGGCCGTCAATAGTACAACAGTTGTCCGACCAAAGAAGCAATGGGACTCGTCGATTATGGATCTGATTCGGACGAAAGTGAGGCCCCTGCCTCCGAAGTGCAGCAGAAAACAAAGGTGGTGCCTGCTCACGGCTCAGTAGAAAAAGGGCAGTCTGCGCTTCTCAGGGTCGGCAAGTTGAAGAACGAAGAGAACCGAACAAATCAGAAAGAAGCAGCTCCACAACCAATAGACGAGTCGCGGTCTATCTCGTCATTTCTTCCAGCGCCCACAAATCGATTAAAGAAGCAACGAGAAGAGCGGAAGAGCAGAACATCGGGGCAAAGTGTTGCATCCCCGGCAACGAACAAACCGGCACGAATGCTTGGAGGCGCTATAAGGCCGGAGTTCGATGGCGATTTTGGCGTCTCTGCGGATTATGGGCCAGCACGTCGGGCTTCGCCGCCTCCTCTAAAACGAAGCAAAATTGTTCCCGCGGCAGTAGCAGCTCGGCAGGCCAAATCGGGTCAGAAATCCTTCGAGGCCACATCTCAAGAGCTTCCCAAGCGCAATACGGTAACTTCTGGACCCTCACTTCCAAGTCTGTTTTCGTATGACTCACAGCCTGGACGTGACGATCATCAGCAGCAAATCCAAGCCTATGAACCAGTGATTGTTGAGCAAACAGCTCGAAAAGAAGACATGGAACCTCCAACGGTAGCAGAACTAGCTCCGCCAGAGCCGGGCAGCCCTGTTCCAAGCACAAACCCTCTTAGTCAGTACGAATCGAAGAGAGCACGGCAAAGACTCGGCGACAAGGAGATAGAAGTGACAGATTTCAGCGTCGACGAGTTCTACAAGGACAACGAGAGATTACGCGAGGCAGGGGAGCTAGAGGATAATCGAAGACCTGTTTATGCAGTTGGGTCGGGCAGGCACCAGTTATCGACACTTATTCAGAGCGCCCAGCAGAATCGCGAGCAGCTCGAAGCAAAAATATCAGAGGGCAAGAGGAACCGACACGAGTCGGGGAAGAAATACGGATTCTAAATCTGTTCCATGGATTGGGGGGAAAATGCAAGTATAATTTCTATCGTACGTATTTATCTCACGCATAATGTCATCTTCGCATCGTCTTAGTTCATAGCAGACATGCTCAGTCCTTGAGCTTGATGCTCTTGAACTGATGCTTCTCCACAGCTTTTTGGCGATATCTTCTGCGCTTCTTAACGGGAATTCTGGCTTCAACCAAGCCGCGCTCTTGAAGGCTACGGAACCGGTCGGTAATCAGGCTCCCCTCAGGCTTAAGACGGCGAAGACTGTCAGTGAGCTCATCGGAAAGTTTTACCTCGAGTGGGGCAGGAATAGGTTTGTACTTGGAGAGTTTGACTTTCTTCTTGCGGGGCTTCTCGGCCGTCTCAATAGCTTCGGCAGCCTTCAGTTTCTCCTTTTCCTTCTCCAGAAGTTTGGGCAGGTTCTCTAAAATGGCAATCTGCGCCTTGAGTTCCTTCATCTGTGCCTGCAGCCGGACAGTCTCCTCGTGTTTGGCCTGCTTGCGACGTTGCCGCTCGCTCTTGGTCTTGACCTTAACGGGCGGGTTCACGCTCTTGACGCCGTCTTTTGACTCGTCCTCGTCCTCTTCAGGCTCCGACTCCTCTCCCTCGCTCTCACTAGAGCTCTCAACATCATTACCGTTCATGTTCTGAATGACCTGCTCTATCCGCGCTCGCTCTTGTTGAAGTCTCAGACGCTGTGCCTCGCGCTCCTCTTCCTTAGCATTCTCCTTCTCGATCAGAACACGCCAAGCCTCGATTGATGGGTTGTACGACCGTCCCTCTGCTGGGAGCTCGACGGCCTTTGCGTCCGAAACAGGAGCATGCGGCGCATGCTTCATGGTCGGAGGAGCTTTTTCCATTTTGTTGAAACCGCTGGCTGGCTTTAGACTCTTGATATACTCCGAGTCTTCGATAGGTCGCTTCGGTTTGGCATCCGGCGCCGGCTCGCTGCCCCACAGATCCCATGTCTGGTCTGCTGTGATGCCGTCGTGTTCAATTCGAGCCATACTAGAGCTCGAGCCGTCTTTGCCAGAGACCTTGAGCAGTTTGGTCATCTCTTTGATCGAGACACCTTGGACCTTGTCGCTCTTTTTATGGGGCGCCTTCAGAGCGGGCACCGCAGACCTTTTGGCCAGGATCTCGTCAGACTTGAGCTTGACACCTCGCATCTTTGCCGGTTTTAGTACCTCATCTCCCGCAGTGTCAACGGTGAAGAGCACCTCAGACTCTGCCTTGCCAAGATCGGCCGTACCGACGGTCCGCTCAAGCTCTCGCGCCTCTTCCAGACCTTTATGGAGGTCGTCAATATCAATATTCTTGCGCCAAGCCTTTTTGCCCTTGCGGGACGGCTGGCTTTTCTGAGCAGGCCTGCCTTTTTCCATTCTTGCGTGCCTGTGTAGCCGAGACACGCTGATGCTTTTTTTTTTTAGCGGTATCAGCGATATGGGCAAGGCTTATCATGACGTCTCGTGATGGATACTGATCATCATCGCGATTAGTAGTCGCTCGAGTATGCAAGTCATAATTCAGGCGCACGAAATTTTCAGTTCAGGGCGTCTGGTGTAGTTGGTTATCACGTGCGCTTAGCATGCGCGAGGTCCCCGGTTCGACTCCGGTGTCGTCCATTTTTTTCCACTGTAATACTTTACTGCCTTCATATATGTTTCGCTTGAGGCTGTTCTACGCATTTTTTGAGTTAAAGTAGACCGTTACTATTGTGTTCTTAAGGTTGACGCAGTTTCTCTGCCTGAAACAGGTGCTGCCTTGTTACTTTCCACAAGGCCCATCCAACAGCTTGATTGATTGCTTGACTCCTTTGTGATCCCATGAAATGGACAATTAAATAAGGACGCTCCAGACTCTCCAGACATACGTGTCCAGCCGGGACACGTATGCGTGGTTGAACGGCTGCAGCCTGTGCGGCGTCGGATCATGATTGAAGGGTCCTCCTGAGCGCTTTGGAGAGAGCGTTGGGAATTATCAGATCTCGCCTGAGCTGCTGGTAAACGCAGCTCGTTACAGCAAGTACTAGAGCGAGTGTCTTCATCGATGGTGAGTGAAATGAGCGTTAACTAATCGGCAAATTGTAGTAGGCCCTTAAACCTCTGGCATTGTAACTGGTCGATCCTGAGTCTCTAAGCGGAGTTACTGGCACCATCTCCTAACAGAGTGTTGCAGGGATAGTAATATTAATCACTGATTTCGCAATGCAGTATATAACCGTCGGTGTCGCCGTAATATGACATTTTAGCGGCACAGCAATATAATCGGAATTCGTCCCAAAGCGTGCAAAGACATAATGTAGCCGAGAGCGGAAGTTCTCGTAAGGTCACCTCACGTCTTTCGCCTGGCTCTTGGCACCATGAGGTGCCAAGACTCGTCAGAAGTCGAAAATCCGAGCCGCACGGTAAAGCGCGACATTTGAGAATACTGGCATTTTGTATCTTGGTTTCCAAGTGCGTCTATATTTCATTTCGTGTTGAATTTGTCATGGTCAGAACGAAGATTTCTCGTAATCATGCAGCCAAACGTTTCTCGTCCGAACCGCTCATCGCGATATGCTTCAGCCTTGTCGTTTGCCAGTGCGGATGACACAGTTTTGTAAATTTCAAGCTTGTATTGCCGGTGCTATTAAACGTCGTGCACATCATATGCCAAATTGGATGCAGCTACCACCTCGTGCTCTACGTAAATCCAAGGCAAAGGCCGGCAAGATGACTAGCGCTGCTCGAGGACCCATCGTAGTAATTGCCCACTATAACGAGTTTATTGCCGTCCGCAAGGTACATAGGAGGCCGGATCTGTCTGTTCTTTTCAATACTGCCGTTCCGGGAGAATGATGGACGGAGCGTCTCGGTATCCTGGATCAGAGATCCGTGAACACCTGTCAAGTCCCTGGATATACTTCTTGGCTCTTGGCATTTCTCCCTGCTGGCGATCAACTCGCATGATCGGGATCTAGTCGGGCGATCATCCTCGATGGCTTTTTCTTTTCCGTTCTTTCCATGTCACTAATAACCAGATGAATAGTCCTTTTGGATATATTTCTGCATATATGAGCACCTGGTTGTAAACTGGATTTATATGAAGGATTGCGGGCATGAAAATACTGGCCTTTGAACATAAAAAGGGGTTACAGATGAGCCCGTATGCAGATTGCTGGATCCTTCCGCTTTTTAAAACGTCCTTATCTGATCTAATCAGATCAGAGGTGCGAAAAATTGATCAATCAGCATTTTCCTGGCCGTTGCCGTTTATATCTGTATCTGACCTAATTTGATATCCATCAATGAACAACAGAAGCATGGCGAATACGGCTGCTTGGTCTGAACCAGCTATATCATTGGAATCCCAAACGTTACAAAACTTGCCGGTATTATTTACATATTGAACCTATATTATGATTTTTAATGCAGAGGACCCGGATATCAGTTAAACAGGCCATTCCACATTCTTGACCAAGTGATCTTCTTATCCTGCTTCTCCTCCGTCTTCTCGTCTAGATCCTTCTCGGCGTTAGACATCTGCTGGCGAGATTCCAGGCGCGGGTTGCGCACCGCAAGGGCGGCGACAATAAGTACAGCACACAAGCCAGTTCCAGTAGCACAAAGGAGCATCTGAACGTACTCGTAAGACTGGCGAAGGGCCGTACGCTCAGGGGTGCCCTCGGGGTAGGCAGCAATAAACGTGAATGGACTGCCGTAAGCCTGGGCGGCCAGGGTGCTGTTGTTCATGCGTTCGCGAATCTGCTCAGGGAGAGTCTGAGTCCAGATAGCGCCCGCAACCGACGAGCCGATGGCATTGCCGATCTGTTCGCACGCCGAATAGAGAGAAGTCATCATAGCCATGTGCTCGTGGCGCGAACGGGCCTGGATCAGAGTCTCAGCAGTATGGGGGAACAGACCACCGCCGATACCCAAAAGGACAAGACCGCCAATAATGCCAGGCTTGGACGACTCCTGGCCCCGGTAATGGGTAAGCATACCCATGCCAGCAATCCAGAAAACCGTGCCGGCCAAAACGAATGGTTTGGGGTAGCGAACTTTGGCAAGCAAGAAACCAAGGAGGGTACCACTGAGGGCTGCAACAAATCTGTAGAGCGACGCGATACGGGTTGCAGAGGTCTTTGTCTCGCCGACGGCAACCATAAGAACGGTATACATGTAGTCACCCTGTAGAGACCAAGTCCAACTTGTGAAAATGCCGATAATAAGAGCAGCCGCCACGGTGCGATCCTTGAGCAAGTGGAGTGGTATGATGGGGTATTTTGCACGGCGTTCCCACAGGATAAAAGCGGGAATGCACGCGACACCAACACAAATGGGTGCAATGATACGGGCCTCGGACCACTTGGAAGATGCACCGCCGGCAATAGTCAACGGGGTCAGAATAAGTGCCAGAAGCGCGATGAGGAGGATGATACCAATGGGGTCGAGCTTCCAGAACAGGTCGATGAGGAACGCCTTGTTTCCGAGCCGCTGTCTGTCCGTAAGCTCTGCGTCAAGCAGTTGCATGTCACCCGACTTGCGGGCTCGCCATTGCATGTGCCAAAGACAGATGAAAAGTGGGATCGCGCAGGCAGGAACAATGATTGCCCACATACCAAGACCCCATGACCACTGGTCACCCATAGCCTCTGTGATATTACCGGAGATCCAGGTGTTGATGATGACGGGTAGGGAAGGCACAAAGGATGCGGCCATACGCCAGTTCATGAACGAGTTGTCCATAATAATAAGCCCAAGCATGAGCTGGAGACCAGTGACACCGGCAGAGTAGAGAACAGAGCCGCCTGCGAACCGCTGGACGTCATACGCCTGAGTCTCAATGACAGTACCGACAACGTACAGAAGGACAGACACGAAAAGGAGTCTCGTGCGGCCAAAAACGTCCGAAAGACGAGCAATAAGAGGCAGGCCAGCAGAAGCGATAACTGCCGTGACGACGTTGATCGTCGACAGCAGGGCATGCGACTTGTATGAGTTGGTCGCGGTCGCCTGGTAAACACTGCGAGTACCTTTATCCAGGCGGTAGGAGTACGCCAGAACAAAGATGGCCAGATAGAGAGCGATCTTGCCAATCTTTCCGTACTGCTGGCTGTACACCTCGGCCCTCCTGATGGACAGAGGCACTTGCTTGTCTAACGACGTCTGCTTCGTGATCTGATCATTGTCCTGTTCGACCGATGCCGAGTTGACGGATGGGTCTTGGTTTCCTTTTTGAACCGCTTCCATGGAGAAAGAAAGCCCACGATGATCGGACGTATATGCGGACAACCGTGCGTGGACGTTTGAGCTCTTCCGAGGGCTTATTTATACAGGATAGGAAATGATGTTCCGGACTTAATACGTGGGGGCTGCCGAAGACACGGCAGCCATTTCTCCGTCGTTGAAACACTGCATCCTTCCTATGTGCGGCGGATCAGATAGTTTCAAGGGTTCTTGGCCGCATGAGCGTTGAACAGTTATCAGATCATCGCCAGCCAAGCAGCAATCATTTTTTGTTGCTGATCCCACGCCATAGTTTCGATATGGCCATATTCTGTGACCATCACTGACCCGTCCCCGCAAAAATGTCTGAGTTGCGATGTTAGTTCATTTGTCCGACGATCCTACAGACGGGACAAGGTCACCCGCCTATATGCAGATCTTGTGCGTCTGTAGCTGCGGCACGAGCACTGCTAATTACAAGCTTTGTCTGGTGTCTGCGTTAAACATTGCTCGGCAGGGCAAGCCCACTATATGCAAGTATAGCGACTGTGGGGGATGGCAAATAAAGTTTTCACTTTTTTTGTCGTTGCCAGGGACATTCTTGACAACGTTGAGCCTGAGAAAAATATCAGTGCAAGGAGGGCGTCGTCATGGCATGTCCTGTCCTGCATCTCATGTCTTGTGTCTTGCGGCGGGTTCTTGGCACTCCGGCGCCAAGACCGGCTGACCACGCTGCTTACGTACCACCGAAAAAAAAAATCCACATCAATCAAGTCTATTACTCTCGGGGCGCAGCTTTACAGCGGCCCGGTGTGACCTTGTTGTTTGTACAGTACGCGATGATAGGAGCGTATAGCCACTGTGAGTTCCAGTTGTAGCCAGACGCAGCACGCGTTGTGATTTTAAGCCTTGCCGTATTGGCGATCCCTGCATTGCAGTCTGGGACGTACTCTCGCACAGGATACCGTGGGCGCTGGTTAGAGTTAACATGCTTGCTTCGCGTCTAGATCTAGAGATTATCGGTTGAATATAGCTGTTAATAGTACCAAATATTTGATTAGCATCCCTGTGGTCTGTATCGGTCCACGTGAACGAGTTCGATGAGAGCCAAGACTAACACGGGCGTCAACGAGGTTTCGAAGAGTCTGCCTATACGACGAACCCTGCGTAGTAGGAAGGACTGCTCATCGGTTCTCAGCGGACACTGCGCTTGACGTTCTTTTAGTTTAAGCTGACGGCGTTTTCTTGCACTTGTTAGAGAAATAACCCCAGATCTTTTTGGACGACTGCAATGTCTGCAAAGGGGTTCAATTGACTACGACGTTTGCAATGCACGTTGTCTGCGCTTACGGCCTAGGATAACCCTTGGTGTGTCGGCAAAAGTTCTGTCTGGGGAGCCTACGCAGCTGGCTTGCGTACATGGGGCTGGAGTGATCAGCGAGGAACTAGGCGTCCTAGGAAGTAAAACCAGTAACCGCATAAAAGTTTCACGGAGCCGATATTTTTTTCTTTTTCTTTTGTCATAGTACCATCGGCATTCGGGCTGCTGGCGGATACATGGTTTCAATCTGACGCGCATGAAGACAGCGTTTTTTCAATGCAGAACACGGTACCCGTTGGGTCATCGGCGCGATTATCTTACTGGTTCGGCAAGTGCGCCGAGGATCCCTTACCTCTCGGCACACTGAAGGCATAGATGGTTCGATGTCGATATCTAGATCACGTAAATGAGGGGGTCGGTTAAGCATTCTTCGCCGGATCCGGCGCCTGATAGCTGAAGTCGGAAATTGCTGCATGTCCTTGGGTTCATGTCAGATTCGCGGGCTTAGCTGTACGTCTGCGTCTACGTATACTAAAACTGGTATTGTGCGTACTGGCGAGCCACATAGCCGCCGCTTCATCATCGAAATTTGACGTATTATCTGATAACGTAGTACTATGTTTGATAATAAAGACTGGCACAAAGAAAAAAAAAACACTGATCATTAAAATATATGACATTTACAAAGTTGCAGTCTCCAGTAATTAAATACGCAACCTTTTAATGGCCCATAATGCGGTTCTTCCACGACTTCTTCTCAGCCGGAGTGTGAGAGAGCTGACGTTCGAGCGCCTCCTTCTCAGCGTTGGACATAGCCTGACTGGACTCGAGGCGGGGGTTGTGCATGATAATCGCGGCGAAAATCAGCAGGCCACAAAGACCGGTGCCAGTAGCACACAGAATCTTCTGAACGTACTGGTACGACTCGGTAATGGCGGTACGCTCGGGGGTACCGACCGGGTATGACACGATGAACGTCAGCGGGCTGCCGTAGGCTGCGGCCGCGAGAGTCGAGTTCATGCGCTGGGCGAGCTGGCCAGGGAGCAGCTGGGTCCAGATAGCACCCGATACCGAGGAGCCAAACGCGGAGCCAACGTTGTAACTGGCCAAGTAAAGCGATGTCAATACGGCCATGTGCTCGTGACGCGAACGGGCCTGGATCATCACCTGCACAGTGTAGGTGAAGAGACCAGCGCCGAAACCCATGAGACAAAGGGCGCCGATGATGCCAGCCTTGTCGGTACTGTCACCACGGAAGTGGGTAAGCATACCCATGGAGACAGCCCACAGACAGGTGCCAAAGACGACAAACGGCTTGGGGTAGCGGATGTAGGCAAGGAAGAAGCCAAAGATGGTACCGACGATGACCGACACGAACGAGTAGAGCGACGTGATACGGGTGGCCGAGGTGATGGACTGGTTGACGGCGACAACCAGGACGGTGTACATAAAGTCACCCTGCATGTACCAAATCCAGTTGATCATGATACCAGTGAGAAGGGCAGCAGCGACGGTGCGGTCCTTGAGCAGGTGGAAGGGGATGATGGGGTACTTGGCGTAACGCTCCCACACGATAAAGGCCGGGATGCAGACGAAACCAACGCAGATCGGTGCGATAATGCGGGCTTCCTTCCAGGTCTGGGTGGCGCCGCCGGCGATGGTGAACGGGGTGAGAATGAGGGCGAGGAAGGCGATGATAAGGATCATGCCAATGGGGTCGAGCTTCCAGAAAGTATCAACCAGGAAGCGACCGGTGCCAAGACGCTGGCGGTCCGAGACCTCGAGGTTAAGCTCGCGCATCTGGCCCGACTTGTGGGCGCGCCACTGCATGTGGTACATGCAGATGACGAGCGGGATCGAGGCGACGGGAAGGATGATGGCCCACATGCCGATACCCCAAGACCAAGCGGTACCGATGTCCTCGGTGACGTTACCAGAGATCCAGGTGTTGATGATAAACGGGAGAGCCGGAACGAACGAGGCCACGAGACGCCAGTTCATGAACGAGTTGTCCATGATGATGATTTCAAGCATAAGCGAGGCACCAGTGAGACCAAGCTGGTACAGGACGGCGCCGCCAGCGAAACGCTGGACGTCGTATGCCTGAGACTCGACGATAGTACCGATGACATAGAAGAGGATCGAAACGATGAACAGCTCGGTACGGCCAAACACATCCGAGAGACGGGCGTAAAGGGGCTGACCGGCGGCGGCGACGACAGAGCGCACGACGTTGACGGTCGCGAGCAGCGAGTGCGACTGGTAGTCGTTGGTAGCGGTCGTCTGGTACACTGATCGGGTCTGGTTGTCTAGACCGTAGGCGTATGCAACAAGGAAGATGGCAAAATAGAGGACGATCTTGCCTGTGAGGCCGTATTGACGGGTGTAGACTTCGACCTTTCTGATGTTGAGAGGCTTTTGCTTCTCGAGCTCGAACGAGGCCTCGTCACTCAGCGTCGGATCCTCAACGGCTGGGCCATTTCCAGGCAGGATGGCGTCGTCCGGGTGGGGTGTACGCTTGTCAGCTTCCATCGCAGCGGTGTTCTTTGTATGTGTGTGCGTGAAGTTTCTCCCGATCGGTACACACGGCTGCCGAAACGATGGATCAGTTGAAATTCGCGAGTCGAAGATGCCACTCAGGTGCCGGCTGATCCCTTAAATATGTGGATGTGGCCGCACGTTTGGAAGAAAAAAAAAAAGGTGAGGCTCCGACCACGGGCCCGGACCCAGCAAGCGTGCAGCGGATCAGATTATTCTGTATTTGGAACTTGGCGGTTACGCCGCACCCTGCACCAAAAAGAATACAAAAGCATATCAGATTGCAGTGGTAGGCTTGGCGAGTTGTTTTATAGTCGTCCAGAGCGCTGGACGGATGCGGAATATATTATGCCGGAAAATTTAGACCAAACAAAAAATCTAAAGTCAGTCGGATAGAAACACACAATGACTTGTTGATATTGTGGGCAGGTCACTTCTGGAGAACAGACCAAGCCGAGCCGCACGGCAAATGCAGCATGGCCAGAGCGCCGCACCACAAGGAGAATAATGGTTGAGGAGTAGGGAGGTTTGAACGGCGAAGCATCTGTCAGGGTCAATTTGAGGGTTTATACAAAATTGCGGTTGCGGCGTAGACAATTGGTGTCGTAGATTGTATTAGATTTGGTTGAACGGCTCTTGGCGTGAGTCGGGGGAGTCGGTCTTCTTGGCAGCGCCCGGTGCCAAGATGCGTCTGGGACATCTGGGAAGTCCGGTCACCGAGGATGCGCTGCAGGCTGCGGTGAGAGAATATGCAGGTTGTTGGCTAGTTTGCTGGGACGCTTATTTTTTTTTTTTTTTGAAAGGTGGGCGCGACCGCGCCTGCACCTCGGTCTGCAGGCCGGCCGCCCCGGCCGGCCGACGTAGTGGTCGGAGCTTTCTATTGTTCAGAATGTCTTCCACTGCGTGTAGGTTGAACCTATACCGGCTTAGCCGTGGGGTGATCGACGAGGGCGTTTTTTTTTCCTTTTTTTTTTGTCAGTCGGGCCTTGTTTGTTCAAAGGTCTCGGATTACATCCTTTGATCCATGCGTCGCACGCCGACAGGATAACCGATAGAAAGTGCATTTTGCTGTGGGGCTTTTGTTCGGCACGAATATCAGATGCAGATGCAGTTTGCAGTCTAGTTGCAGTGGCTAGGCGCATGGGGACCCCTTTTTGGGGCACATGTCTTCGGTAGTTTACAGCGGGCGATCGCAGGGTCTGCTAGCGAGGTTAGACGCGGGAAGCGGGGATGCAAACCACTGATCTAGGCAAAGATCGGAAAAAAACAGGGACTATGGGTCGTACCACCCGTTCACGGTGGTTTAGGTCATTAAGGGCGTCGGTTGTAAATCTTATCACTGATCTTCCAAAAGTCGTTGAAGACACATGTAAAAATATGCACTTGGCAAAAAACAACAAAGAATGTCTGACAAGTCAACAGTATAGTCGGCTAAGGATACCCAGTTAGTAGCTAAGCTGCTTGCAGTGTCAACCGAGCTAATATCACCTGCATCCGCAAACACCCGGATGGTTTTGAGTCTGTAGCATGTGTGTGTTGCGTCTACCAGGTGGCGGAGCGGGAGTGGTACCGGACAAAGGGTTGACTTTCAAGTATTGTAAGTATCAGCGGAACTTCATAGCCTCCATCAGACGATTCGCCAAATGCCCGCGTTAATAGGCCGGTGTGCGATAATCTGCCCAGGGATCGGCACTGCAGTCGTTGTCTCAGCGGCATGGCGGCAGGCGTGCGCGGGATGGCCCGCGTGACTTTCCGAGTACATGGACCGTGCGCCTGGCCGGTCAAACGAGTCCAAACCAGTGTACTAGAATCATGTCAGCAAGACATGGCCAGAAGCCTTGCCAAGACTCTCTTTTTTTTCGCGTGCATTTATCCCTAATCCAAAAAGGGTATTGGATTGTTCGGCAAAGTCGGCACGGGCGCGGTTCTGTTGTGCTCCATCAAGTGTTCAGATCTTTTTTTTATTCTGGGGGCTCCCCCCCCAGACCCCCGTAGCAACTGCTTCGCAGTTGAAGTGGCTTCCAATTGTGGTTTGGATGAGGCAAAAGCCTATTGAGAACGACGATTTGCATGAAAAACATAAACCCTATCTAGAAGATAAGATATGATCTAGCGATGAGATCCGCAGAGTCTTGTTTCGTAGCGAATTTTAGCAACGTTGTAATAACTGTGGGTGTCTGGGGGTGCGGGGTTAGAAGATCACTGCACGTCAAGCTGCTTGCGCGGGGATGGGCCGAGATTCACGGGTATGGTCTGTCGCCACTTCAAATTTCAGCTGCGGAGCAGTTGCTACGGGGGTCTGGGGTGGAACCCCCAGGGACCAAAAAAAACGCAAATGCATCAGCTGTCAAGGGTCAGGTAGAGTCGGGACACGGCCTCCTGCCCCTGAACTCTCAACTGCGAAGCAGTTGCTACGGGGTTCTGGGACGACGCAAATGCAGTAGCTGTCAAGGGTCACGTAGAATCCGGGCACGGTCTCCTCGCTGCTTAAATCTCAACTGCGAAGCAGTTGCTACGGGGGTCTGGGGGTGGAACCCCCGGGACAAACAAAAAAGGAAAAAAAACGCAAATGCATTAGCAGTCAAGAGGTCAGGTAGAATCCCGGGGTGGGGCCCCGAGGACCTCGTCGACGATGAGATCAAACAAGGTAAGAACGAGATGCGTATTGAGAATGTCGTTTTGGTAGATACCAAAGACGTGACGGGCTGCGTAGCGGGCGCTGGCGGAGCCGACAATCTTGGCTGTGGAACCGCGGAACAGCTGCTCAAGCAGGATGCGCGCGTCGTGGCGAGACTTGATCTTATCTGAGGGCGAGCGAGGTTGGGCCGGGGGCTTGAGGCTGCCGCCAGGCCAGATAGCGTCGCGCACGAGCTGCACGGCGTCTGTCAGGCCCTTTTCGCCCGTGACGCCGCCAATGGCGTCGCGGATCTTCTTTTCGATCGTCCCGCCCAGCAGCTGCTGGAGCACGACGATGATGGCGCGGCCCCGCAGCCAGTTGTCGGACGAATCGAGGCCGAAAACTTGGACAAATAGGTCGCAGATGGGCTGTACAAAAGGACGCATCCGTGTCTGTTCGTAGAGCTGGGCCTGTTCGGATTCGGCGTCTATGGCATCGCTTCCGCCACGGCTACTAGCAAGGTTGTCGGTAGTCGAGCCAGTGCTCGCATAGCTTGGGACGGTACATCCGGCTAGAGCTGGCTCGTCGCTGACCCCGGCGGGTGACAGCGGCCGGTCGGGAATATGAGGCCTGTCTGGCACGGCGTCAAATGCAAATGTCTCGGAAGACAAAAACATGCGGAACTCGCGGCTCTGACAGACACGGGCATTGGATAGCAGCGTCTGGAGGTAGCGCTCCAGGGCGGCGCGTCGCGACTCGACAAAAAACCGTTGCTGCAGCTTGAGCACAACCCGCTTGCGAGGAAACGCAACGCTCCGCAGTTCTGGAAACTGTGTCCGTAGGTGCTGGTGCAAACGCAAAAACTGGGTATACCGGCGGCCGACGATCCAGCCGGCACTGACAGATCCCTCGAGGTCCGTACGACGCACCTCGATAATGTACATGGTATACTCGCTGCCGGCCTCGTCCCGCGTGTTAACGTATGATGGGATCGAAATATCTGACCGCCCATAGAGCGAGTTCTCGCTTTCCTGGACGACGTACTGCTGGCGCTGGAGTTCTTTTTGCTGAATCTCGCGCTCGAGCGACGCGTGCGACTTGCGCAGCACCCGCAATTCCGGCACATTGTTGGTGATCTCTGCCTTGCGTAGCAGCGACTTGATAACGTCGTCTTGTTGGTGAAGGCGGTCAATGTCATCGCTGAGAATCGAGATCGCTTCGGTGAGCCCGAGATCGCCGGGGGCCGCCACGTGCAGCTCCTCGTGCAGGGAGCTCGCGAGGTCCATGTCGTCCGCGTCGCCGCCGTTGTCACAGTTTGTATCTGCCTCCGAGCCAGATTCGAAAATGAGCGACGAGATGCGACGCGGCGAAGCAACGCGCTCCGGCGTCGTGCTACCGTTGTTTGGCCGTCCGCGCAAAACTGCCGGCAGAACCTGCGACCCCCCAGACGAAAAAGTGTCAAACTCGTCCGCCGATGCTTCTGACTCGGGAGGGGCCGACGACGACGCAGGCCGCTCCTCCATGATGTTGCTGAGAGCTTCCTCTACGGCAGTCAGCGCCTGGGCCCCGTCCTCGATCTCTGCAAAGTCCGGCGTAGTGCCGTCCTGGTCGACCGAGTCAAGCTGGAGCGCATCGACGCTCACGGCGGTCTTGGCCTGCTCTCGCGGCACGCTCAGCGCCAGAAATTTGAGAAAGAGCTCCGACCGCTTAAACCCAGCGAGATCGCGGGCCCTCATGCTCTCAAACACAGCTGCTTGCGTGTCCATAACCGCCCGCAATGCCCGCTGATACTGGGTGTGGTCGGGTTTGGAGGCTCGTACGTAGTCTTCGACAGCATCACGAGCAGTCTGGGAAATATGTAAAGCCGACCCCGTGCTCACCGACTTCGGGCTTGTGCCTGGACCACTGCCCTTGAAGTACATTTCGTAAATGAGAATAATGTCGCTCCGGCTCACCGACTCAGTATGCTGTTCCTCTTCTGCCTCTGCCGGCGTGATGCTCATGCCTCCGAGCGGGTCAACGCTCTGCTTCTCCTCAATCTCGTCGCGCGGGATCGCGAGTCCATCTACCGCCAAATAAAACTGCAAGAGCGCAATGTGCCGTCGCCGGTCCATGTACTCCATAAAGAATGACAAGCAGTTAGCATCGCCAAGGACGTCTTCCAGATCATAGTCCTTTCGGGAATCGTGTGCCGGGACAGTTGTTGCGTCATTGTTCTCCGTTGCAGTAGCGGCAGAAGAAGCGATACCAGCGGCGCCAGACAATTCAGCAATACGCGCCTCAACTGTCTTTTTGCCCTCGACAAGACGGTGTCGGTATAGCGAGTCGGGCCGCGGCTGCCGCGACAGCCGCTGCAGCTGTACAGAGATATAGTAGCGGACCTGGCGCGCCTGTGGCAGTTTGCAGCCGCGAATCTCGCGCAGAAACCGCTCGTAGTCGTGCTGGTCAGCCTCGGGAGCCAGCTTTATAGGCTTAGCGCCTTCGCTGCCACTTTTGCCGCTACCCCCTTGCCACAGTGACGACTTTTTCTTGATCGTCATTCCCGTGTGCTTGTCAAGCGCTCGTCGCAGCTTGTCGACGCGCCGCTGGTCCTGCAGCGTGCTCTGGCCGTTTTTCACGACGAGCTGGTTCCAAAAGTCGGCATCGCATAACATTCGCAGCACCGGAGTGAGTACAGAACACGCCACAATGTCGCGCACGAGCGCCCGCACAATCTTTGACTCGGCGCTCGTGCGCTTGAGCAGCAGTGGCAGAAGCCCATCGACGCGCTCCATAAGCCAGGTAGTCTGCTTCTGTGAAAACGTCATTGACTTGACGTCCACAGCCTCATGTAGGCGCCCGTACTCGATGGCCACTGCCTGGTCTAGCTCCTTGGATTCAGTGAGCCGCCGGTTGCCGGAGCGGTCTCGCACAATGGCATCCGCCTCGACGTATCGCGTAAAGTGGTCAGTCACAACTGGCAGGAGTCTCGTAACAAGAAACGTCGGCCAGTTGACGTTTTGGGCGCGCCCACCCATCTGCATCAGCGCGTGCCGGATCTCTGCATCCACCTGGGCCGGAAACGCAGTGTCCGTGCTAAACGACCGATACCATTTCAGCACAAAGTCGCGCATCACGTACTCGAGAACGCCATCAATGGCGTCGGAAAGCAAAAACGCCTCGGAAAACACTGGTTGTGGAACCGGTTGCGACTCGGCCAGCTTCTCCAGGGCCGCTTTCCAATCTGGTTCACGCGCAAACCGCATTTGCTTGACCTTACCTGGCGGCCGTAATCCCCGTGACTCTCGGAATGACACGCAAACCCACATGTACGCCATTAGAGTCACTGAAATCGCGAACCCAAACGTCACAATGTATCCCAGAAGCTTTGACACAATGACGACCGTCGCGTACCCACCCACCAAAACGCCGAATCCAGCCAGAATTCTGGCCTCGACCGACCCGCGCCATCGGTACGGGTCGGTGTCGCGCGTGGCCTGATTCATGTGAGTCTTTTATTGTCGTGGCTTTGCATTTGGGTGTGTGTATTCAAAAGTCAGGAGCTGTGTCCATAGAAAATATAGGGGGGCCCGGTTCGGTCACCTGTCTGCATACATAATAATACTCATTGTCATGTGGTAATTCTTAATCCCTATTTCCCAAAGGGCAGGCATGACACAATTGGTACCAATTATAGGTTTAACTCCAGTTTCGTATTTGCAATGTTTTATATACTTTTAGAGTTCAGTTGCGTGCGACAGGAGAGCAAGTGCCTGCCAACTTGCTGAAGTGAAATACACTGTCCATATTAATATTCCTACAAACTCATAACGATGCTCATCCAATCACGTATCCTCGCGCACATACAAAAACACCACAAACAACAACCATACTCAATCACCGGTACTCGTCGACGACTCGCAATGATCCCGATCTCGGCAAATGCGGGTCTACGCCGTAGGACCGCGGCTCAGAGTGATGCCCAGCACTACAGTATAGTCATGCGCGAGACCCAGCAACTGCGGTTCCGCCAGCTGTCGCGCCTGCTGCTATTCTGTGCCCTCGCCGTTTCGTACATTGTGGGCGTACGGTCCCTCATCGGTCACGGTAGCTTATGGCTGTACGTTGTCCCATTCAAGGCTGTCCCCGTTTACGCTGCAATCTTTGCTGTGCTTATCATACAGAAAGTTTACCTCCGCGTCGAGGAGCTCCAGTACGCGACTCTTGCAAACGAGCTCTACAGTCGCCTGCTCAGCAAGCAATTTGTGGCAACATGGGGTGCTTTTCTGTTTTCTGCGAGCGCCTTTTACTGGATGGCCAAGTTCCAGCTGGGCCTCGGCCTTACGTTTGCCCGCAATGTCGGGCGCGATCTCAAGGTGACGTATCTCAACGAAAAGTACCTGTTTGTCAACGCATCGACTATTTTTGTCAGTTGGGCATACGCGGCGTTTTATATTGTTAACGACTTGGACAGGTTGAGGCTCGCTGTCGAGCCGTTCCAGGTTCCCAAGCACAAGCGTGTCCTGATGCAATTGCTGCCGACAGCGAACATCGCAGCAACGCTCGCCGCCATTGCTACTGTGGGCTTTTTCGTCTTTTACGTGGTATTTGGCGGTCTTGTTTGGCGCTTTACTCTTGCCGTGGTCGGCGTTTTTGTGGAAATCAGCTCCACGAGCCGGGACCTGAGCTCGCCGTTTGCATTTGGGTTCCAGCTCGATATGTTCCTATTTAACACGGTGCTCATTTTCCTATGGCAGTTTGCACGTGAAGCCTTTTCGATCTATATGTCGTTACCGCCACTGTCTCGCGACCACCCCATTAGCGACAAGTCCAAGAACCCCAATGGCACGCTATTAACGGGCCTCCAGTGTGCGCGGCCGTTCACAAAGACTATGGCATTCATTGAGCTCGATCTCATTTCGCGCGAATTCAAGTCGCGCCGCGTGGCAGTCTACTCGGACATCCAGCACCAGCCGACCATGTGGGAGAGCGTTAGCACTGAATGTCTACGGGCTATTAACGTCGTAACCGAGGCGGCCAAGCAGTACACGGCCCAGCCCAGTTCCAAGGCTGACAAGGCCAAGAAGCCCACGACAAACGGTGGCGCCTCAGCAAACGATGGCCAAAAGGTAAGAAATCCCGTGTCTTGAATTTTTCCTGGGGTTCTGACCCTCAGGCTCCCGTTGCAACTGCTGCGCAATTGATAAGATGGTGATCCCTGGACAGAGACCCTTTCAAACTACAGAATATCACTAACTCCAGGCACCGGACTCACCAAACCAACTCAAGCCAAAAAAGGCAAACATTTTTAACGAAAAGCAGGGACAGTCGCGCATGCGATCAAAGAAGCTGCTAGAGGGCATGCAGGATGAGAGTGGGGCATTCTCCGAGGCGCAGCTGGCACGCCTTTCAGCGGGGGCCGCGCGCGTTCGCTCGACATACGACAAGACACTCCAGCAGCTGCAGCATCTGGTTGGTTCGCAGGCGGGCTATGCGTTCCATCATACCCTCGAGCGCCAGGGCCGGTTCCTGCTTCCCAACGCTTCGTTACTCCACAGTGCAATTTCCGCTGTTACCTGTCTCGTTATCAACTCTTTGAGAGAAGACGAGTATGGCGTTGTGCAGAAAAACATCAAGGACGTTTTGAAGAGTCTCTACGATCTTGAGACTGCCCTCAATGCATATCTCGAGCATCCACAAAGGCACTGGTCGGATCCGCTGCCCCCTAGTGCTCCGAGACTTGCACCTGTCATTGAGACGCGCGACCTCGTATCTGACGCGTTTGACCGCATCGCTACCGACTTTTCGGCCTATCTGTCGACTCTTCACCTGGCAGACAGCGTCATTGAGCGCGCTCACCAGGTTGTGGGCGAATTTGAGGATGACGAAGGGGAGTACACCATGTCCGAGAGCCAACTGGAGATGCAGGAGATCGCAGCCGGTTATAGAGAATCTCCGCTTCTACGGTTCGCAAAGAGAGAGAACGTGCAGGTTCCAAGTGCACTGCGCATGCGCTAGGTTTGCTGCCAATGAACGAAAACGCGAGCATGTCTCACTCGCCTGTATCATAATTATGTCCATATGTCGGGAGCGTCGGGGCTTCTGGTTCTTACACCAATGCATGTGTAAATTAGCATCCATACAACGATAGTGCGGCTGAGCTCAACGGAGCTAAACCAAGCCTTGGATCTCAATGTGACGTTTGATTAATGCGCGCCAGCCATTCCGTCTGGAGCTGGACAAAAACAGCTCCAGTCATGAACCTCAAATCAAAATTTGTCGGTCTGACGGCTGTAGTGCACTCTGAGGCAAACCTCACACAGCAATTGAGAGATCTCAAACAACAAAAGGACATTCGGAAAGCGTCCCATGTCATAACTGCCTGGAGGATCCAGGATCACCATGGTACCACAAAAGAAGGTATGCTAAAAAACCACCGAACTCAGCAAGCCGCTGCTAACACCAGGATACGATGACGACGGTGAGGCCCCTGGCGGGCAACGTCTATTAGAACTTATGCAGGTGAGTATATTGCAGTACATGCCTAGAGCCATATCTAACGCTAGAAATCCAACGTCGCCAACGCAGCCTTGGTAGTTGTCCGCTGGTATGGAGGCACTAAGCTAGGGCCATCCCGGTTCAGGATCATTCAAAAATGCGGCCGTGACGCCCTTGTTCAGGCAGGACTACTGGCAGGGCGGTAGTGCAGTTTCTTTTTTTACTTGCAGGTACCGGGCCAGACACGGTAGCACCTGCTTCGCATTTTGACGAGACAGCACCAATGTCCTGGGGGTTCCACCCCCAGACCCCCGTAGCAACTGCTTCGCAGTTGATTCCACTAGTCCTAATGGCTTGCGAAGTCGTCGCTGCCGGTACCCCAGATCAAGTCCTGGAGATCAGTTGTTAAATGGCACTCGCGGTCTCCAGTCGCGAAGCGGGTGCTACGGGGCTCTGGGGGCAGCGTCCCCAGAATAAAACAAAAAAAAAGTCTAATCGATCATGTAATTACACAAGCCTTAAATGTACTTGTAAGGGTTGAGGATGCCGTTAGGGTCGTAAAGGCTCTTGAGCTGGCGCATCATGTTGATCAGCGGTTCTGGCTTGCTGTAGCCAACGTAGTTCTTCTTCTGGAAACCGAGACCGTGTTCAGCAGACACAGAGCCATCGACCTTGGCGACGCGCTCGTAGACGAACGGCTCAATGACCTTCTCGACGCGCTTGTCGTAGTAGCGGACGGCAACGTTAAGATGCAGATTACCGTCACCAATGTGGCCGTAGCCAACTGAGCCTATCACAGGGAACTCGTCAGTCTCGCCAACAAGGCCAGCCGCCTCGAGACGCTGCTGGATCTCCTCGACAAAGTTGTACATGTCCGACAGAGGCAGCGAAACGTCGTACTTGTAGACGCCACCGCCCTTGCCGAGAGCCTCGGGGATCATCTCGCGCCACGACCACAGGTTGCGGAGCTGGGTTTCATCCTGGGCAACAACGCCGTCGGCAACCAGCTCGTCGCCAATAGCACTCTCAAGGAACTGCTCAAGCTTGACGTCATCGTGCTCCTTGTTGGAGCCGCTAGTCTCAATGAGTACGTAGTACGGGAACTCGGTGTCGAGAGGGCGCGTCAGCGTAGAGTGCTCTTCGACCATGCTCTGGGATCGGGCGTCCATGCACTCGAACGCCGACAGAACCTCCGACAGCTCGGCCTTGGCACGGCTAAACGTCTGCTGGACGGCCTCATAGCTCTCAAGGCCGAGGAACGCAACGTTGACGGCCGACGGCTTGGGCGGGCACAGAATCGAGATACCGGTGATGACACCCAGAGTGCCCTCGGAGCCAATAAACAGCTGCTTGAGATCGTATCCAGTGTTGTCCTTGCGGAGCTTGCTGAGGCCATTGAAAATCGAACCATCCGCCATGACGGCCTCGATACCGAGAACAGTGCCGTGGAGCGAGCCGTAGCGGAGCAGTCGGAGACCGCCAGCGTTGGTCGCGACGTTTCCGCCAATGTGGCACGAACCCTTGGCACCGAGATCAAGCGGGAAAATGTAGCCCTGTTCCCGTAAGTACGAGTCCGCGTTCTCCAGAATGACGCCTGCGTCAGCAACGATAATGCCCGACACCGGGTCAAACGACCGGATCTTGTTCAGGTTGGCGAGCGAAACAATGATCTCGTCAAACACGGGAATAGAGCCTCCCACAAGACCTGTGTTACCGCCCTGCGGGACCACGGCCAGCTTGCGCTCGTTGCAGTGCTTGAGGATCTGCGATACTTGCTCAGTTGTCTTAGGCTTGAGTACCAGCTTCGACTGGCCCCGGTACTTTCTCATCCAGTCCTCGTTGAAAAATTCCAGGTCTCCCTCGTCCTGAACTATCGACGAGTCCGGGAGTACTGAGCGGAAGTACTTGACATCGTCCTCAGTTAGCTGCTGTTAGCTTTCTATGCTCAAAAGATCAGAGTACAGTGCCAAGTTTCCAGGGCATGCGACCCTACTCAAACTTGCCTTTGAAAAATCGCCCCGCTTGACATCGTACACGTCCTGCGTCAACTGAACGGTTGAGTAGCGAGCAACCGCTGGAGAAGCAAGAGCTGAAGGTCTTGCCAGGCTGGTCCGTAGCAATGGGGAAAGGAACCGGCTCATGGTTGGTTTTCTTTTCCTCTGCTCGCGTTGTTTGTGCGTGTAACCCAATGAGTCAAGCTTTAAATGTGGATTCCCTCTCTACAAGCTGCTGATCCTGGTACGGGTAAGGGTCCGTTTCTCGCTTGCATCTGGGACCTCATCTCGGTCTGCCTAAACGTTCTCGTTAGTAGTCTGTGCAAAAGGTGATGAGGATGGACCATGAAGAGAGAACGCGAAGAGGAGGATAGTGGTGCAGGTCCGAAAGATGGCGACGTCGGCACAACATGTCTACCAGCTGTATTTACTTGTACAATGCCACCCACATGCTCGCAGCATCCCCACTATTTCAAGGCAGTCGACGAGTTCGAACATCATTACTACAAGTATCACGGCTTTTCTTGCAGTGTTTGCCATCGAGTTTTTCCGTCCCAGATCATTTTGGAACTGCACATAATCGAAAACCATGATTCTTTTACGCAGGCACGCCGTGCACGGGGCGACAAGATTGTAAGTCTTTGACCAAAGCTTTGAGTTCATGTACTTTAACAATGCAATCGTACTATATGCTAACAGCAGTATGGGTGCTTGGTCGAAGGATGCGACAAAATGTGTTCAGACAAAAAGAAGCGTCGTCGCCACGTGATCGACAAGCACGGATATCCGCCCGAGTTTGATTTTCGAATAATAGACCTTGGCATGCAGCCAGGCCGCACGTCGATGCTCTCGCACATTCCCACAGCACAGGGGACGACGTAGGGCCCATTTACGTGTACGCAGTGGGTGACCTATGACGTGCCATTCCCCGGTGTTGGCGTCGGTGTCGGAGTAGATGTCGCTGTCGGGGTACCGTCAACTTTCTTCTTCTTCTTTTTCTTCTTGAGGCCAACAACAGGAACGCGTTTTAGGGCCGCAAGCGATGCCGCTTCGTATTTGGTACCACACATGGGGCACTCCTCCGTAGTGGGAATCTGCGAAATGATGCATAGGCAAACGCTGCAAACGTATCCGATCTCAACAATTTTGTTGGTCAAGAAGCACGCCGCCCGGAAGTCGACGTCTCGCTGCGTCGGCAGGTTCAGGTGCGGCCTTAGACCCGAGTCTGTAATGAACGCACTCATCAAGTACTGAATAAGTCCCTTTGGGTGTTTGATCTGGATATAGACACCATTTGTCGAGTCACTAGCTTGCTGCAAAAACACCGTCTCCCCAGCCAGCTGGCAAACGTCAATGGGAATATGCATGCGCTGTGCAGCGAAAATGGCATTCATTGTTGGAACGTACTGCGATGCCAACTCCCCGCTGACGGATAAAAGCAAAATGCGCCCATAAGATGATACCTCGGCATCCTCCTTTTCCTTGGACCGGTTAATGTAAGCGAGAGCCAGGCTAAGGGCACCGGAAATCGCGCTACCCTTTGCCTTTGAAGCGTCTAGTGGCTCCTCAAGAACTTTTGCAAACTCGTTGAGTACTGTATCGTCTACCTCACGAAATTGTCGGTACATTAGTTGTCCCTGTGCAACTTTCTGCGGTGTCTCCTTGCCGTTGTTCGCAGGATATAGAAATCGAGCACCTGTTGGATGTGCCGCAAGAACCACCACCCGGTTCGAATTGTTCAGCGACAGATGCGCGTTAATGTAAACCAGAATATCTGACATGGCCTCACGAAGTGAGATGCTATGTTTTAGGCTAGACCATGCTAGAGGGTGGGTATCGATTATGACAGCAAGCGTAGTTGGATGGTCCTCTGACGTTAGGCATTCATTCGTGTTCTGAGTTTGGCAACGTTTAGCTTACCTGGCGGCCGACGCACGCCACCCAGAGTGGCAGTGTGTGTATCGTCCACCGCATCCATATCAACGTGTGCTAAAGCCTCTGATGACCTGTTGTGCTAAAACAAGCCAAGGACGATGACCTCTGGGCCCTATCTCGCAGGTTGAATTATTGGTTATCGATAATGATTTTTACAGACAATTAGCTGCAATGCTGTAATAGCCAGAGTCACATCCTGTTTATCTAGCTATGAAAGAATGAACTGACTTATTATTAGTCACATAGTCATGTCATTTCCAACCGCGAAGCGCTTGCTACGGGGGTCTGGGGGTAGCGCCCACAGGAAAACCACAACTGACGTCGTGAGGATACGCATAGAGTGCACATCGGTTTGTCACTGAATTGGCCGTTACATTCTATTATTCAAAAATTATCGTAGCTCGTAAATGCGAAAAGTGCCACTAGCAATATAGGAACACCCCAGTCATGCGTCTCATAATGTACCATCGTCAACCCTTATTTTCAACGGTTGCGCTTGAACTTCTTCTTGACCTTGGAAATGCGAGCACCAAGTCTGTTAGCAAAGCTCCCTCCACGCTGCTGGGATTGATTCCGGGGCCCTGACGGGGCTCTTCCTGGTGCAAAATCGCCCTTTGGAGGAGGTCCACCCCGATAACTACCTCGCGGCGGGGATCTGGCTCTTTGTCTGCGGTTCCTCGCAAAGTAATCACGCTGCAGCTCTGGCGGAAGGTTCGAGCCCGAAAACGCAGTGTCTTCGACGAAGCGAAGCATCACTGGCCTCGGCTCCGGGCAGTCATCGCCATAGTGCGATGTCCCACCACAGTTGTAGCAGCTATAAACCTCCGGCCGCTCAACCCGTCCGCCGTGAAGACCAACATAGCTACGCCATATCAGTGGACAGTAGTCATCTGTGTGGTTTCGCGAATCACATCGCGGACAGTAGATGTACTTTGCTCTCGAGGTGCAGTTTGCCCTCAGGTGGCCGATCTTTCCGCAGTTGCCACAACGCAACGAAGTAGGACACTGCTGCGTAAAATGATCATTTCTCTTTCCGCACTTCTCGCAAATCACCACCTTGCAGTCCGCTGCCATGTGGCCGCGTTCATGGCAGTTTCTGCATATTGGTCCTGTCACCGTGTCGTCAGCCCCAAAGTAGCGGCCCACTCCTCTCTGTAGTTAGTACTCCTTGCACACCGCTCGCGGAGTCATTTGTATCACGCTAAAACAGGTAGTATGTTTCCCAGTACGCATCTGACCTCGAACCTCTTATTCATTTTTATCCACTTACCAGCTCCACGAGCTCTTCATTGACATTTTTGGACTCGTCCACAGTTGTTTCAACAACAGATTCATTATTAACCTCCGTCTCGATAGCAGTCTCTGACATGGTTGAATTTCCTTTTAAAATAGGCAGATCAACCCAAAAGTCGGTGTTGTATCGAGGTTGACAAATTATTTTACCAACCCGGAGCGTGAAATACTACAACCATCGCTCTTGACAAATTACTATGCGCCACTTGAAATGTCTCTCTCTGTATCCATGTGATTAATAATATCTTACGTGATATTCCACTGCGGCTTTTACACGTTCAGTGACACATAATTTTCAGGATATCCAGGGACCGCGTTGTGTGTTTCGTTAACAAACCTTTTGGCCATGGCTTCGGTTGTCGAAAAGCTTGCCGACAAGGTCGCTGACGTGTCAGTGAACCCGAAGGCGCAATCTAAGAAACTGTATCCCGTAAGTTGAGGCGCCATATAAAAAGCTCAAGCCCTGAAACATGTCGCCTGTTTCGCTCGCTCTGATCACTTGCACGAGCTAGTCTGGTCGTATCATCAGCTCGAGGGTCCACCCACAAAACATGTGCTAACGCCAGGATGACTCCAAGTTTGAGTTTATCGAGGATCGTCTCGCTTTCTTCGACCAGCTGAAGAAGGAGCAGGACGAGGAGATTGCAAAGAAGGAGCGTAAGGACGTCACCATCACCTTGAAGGATGGCAAGACGCGCATTGCCACGGCGTGGGAGACAACTCCCGCCCAGATCGCCCAGGAGATCAGCAAATCGCTTCTTGAACGCACCGTTATCTCCAAGGTTAACGGCGAGCTGTGGGATATTGACCGTCCCTTCGAGGAGGACTCGACGCTCGAGTTCCTCGACTTCGACAGCGAGGAGGGAAAGACCGTCTTTTGGCACTCGTCTGCTCACGTTCTTGGTGAGGCCTCGGAGTGCCACTATGGTGCGCACCTGTGTATTGGTCCGCCCACCGAGGATGGCTTCTTCTACGAGATGAGCATCGACAACGGCAACGTCGCCGTTGCAGCTGGCGACTTCCCTGCTGTCGAGACCGTGGCCAAGAAGGCCATCAAGGAGCGCCAGAAGTTTGAGCGTCTCGTTGTCTCCAAGGAGAACCTTCTCAAGATGTTCTCGTACAACAAGTACAAGCAGGCTATCATCGCTTCCAAGATTCCCGACGGCACCTCGTCCACCGTCTACCGCTGTGGTCCCCTGATCGACCTTTGTCGTGGTCCCCACATCCCGCACACTGGCCGCATCAAGGCGTTCAAGCTGCTCAAGAACTCGTCGTCGTACTTTCTCGGTGACTCCAATAACGACTCGCTGCAGCGTATCTACGGTATCTCATTCCCGGACAAGAAGCTCATGGACGAGCACCTCAAGTTCCTTGAGGAGGCTGCGAAGCGCGACCACCGCAAGATCGCCAAGGAGCAGGAGCTCATTATGTTCAACGAAATGTCTCCTGGCTCGGCGTTCTGGCTTCCGCACGGTGCTCGTATTTACAACGCCATGATTGACCTGCTGCGCACCGAGTACCGCAAGCGCGGCTTTGAGGAGGTCATCACCCCCAATATGTACAACTCGAAACTGTGGGAGACCTCGGGTCACTGGGCCAACTACAAGGAGAACATGTTTACTTTTGAGGTCGAGAAGGAGACTTTTGGCCTCAAGCCTATGAACTGCCCGGGCCACTGTCTCATGTTCAAGGCCCGCGAGCGTTCGTACCGTGAGCTCCCGTGGCGAGTTGCTGACTTTGGTGTGCTCCACCGCAACGAGTTCTCGGGTGCCCTTTCTGGCCTCACACGTGTGCGCCGTTTCCAGCAGGACGATGCCCACATTTTCTGCCGTAAGGACCAGATCGAGAGCGAGATCACCGGCGTTTTTGACTTCCTCAAGCATGTCTACGGTATCTTTGGCTTTGAGTTCAAGATGGAGCTCTCCACGCGCCCGGAGAAGTACGTGGGTGACCTCGAGACCTGGAACGAGGCCGAGGAGAAGCTTGAGCGCGCCCTCAATGAGTGGGGTGCTCGCTGGGAGCTCAACCCTGGCGACGGAGCTTTCTACGGTCCCAAGATCGACATCAAGATCTCGGACGCTCTCCGCCGTTGGCACCAGTGTGCCACCATCCAGCTCGACTTCCAGCTGCCGAAGCGATTCGAGCTTCAGTTCCGTGCCTCTGAGGGTGCCGAGACCCAGGGCGAGCACTACGAGCAGCCTGTCATGATCCACCGTGCCATTTACGGTTCGCTCGAGCGCATGATCGGTATCCTGACGGAGCACTTCTTTGGTAAGTGGCCTCTGTGGGTTTCACCCCGCCAGGTTCTTGTCGTGCCCATCGGCCCCAAGTTCTACGACTATGCCCAGAAGGTCCGCGACTACTTCTACCAGAACGGTTTCTGGTGTGATGTTGATCTTGGCCCCAACACCTTGCAGAAGAAGGTTCGTCAGGGCCAGCTTCAGCAGTACAACTACATTTTCATTGTGGGTGCCGAGGAGGAGGCCACTGAGTCTGTCAATGTCCGGAAGCGTGACGATCCCAACAAGCAGGCCAAGACTGAGGCCCTTCCTCTCAAGGAGGCGCTCGAGCGTCTCCAGAAGCTCGTCGACACCAAGGCTCTTGTCGATAACGTCTTTTAAACGTGTGGGTATATATTTTAATTTGATACTCGCGGTGTTCAACAAGTCGTAGTTCGATTCTTGATCGCTGAAAAAGCCGGTTTTAGTCATTGCTTATATAAGGCTTGGCGCAGTGAAACTCGCTCAAACTCGAGGCAGAAAACGTGCTCATAGAGATCTCGCTTAGCGTTCTCAGAAGGCTCTACCAACCCCAACACAGACAATGGAAGTCTGGTATAATCCTTCGTGCTCTAAATGCCGTACGGCAAAGGCTGAGCTGGACGCCGCCGGTTGCAAATACGAAGAACGTCGCTATCTCGACGCGGCCCCTACCGCTCAGGAGTTTGCTCGCATTCTCGACAAGCTCAAACTTCAGCCATGGGATGTCGCCCGTCCCAAGGAGACCCAAGAGGCCGGAATCAGCTTTCCAAAGGATGCGGAGCACAGGGATGACTGGATTGCCGCCATGATTGCGAACCCCAAGTCGATCCAACGACCCATTATCATCACCAAAGATGGCTTCGCAGTGGTTGCGAGAGATGCCGACACTATTCGCGAAGCCATTGAGCACGGAAGCAAATAACTTTAAACAAGGGCTCATCAGATCTATGCCCGGGATTATGGCTGCTTGTACAATATCCTGCAGTTGCGTTGCGTTGTGGTACGGCGCTTACTAGTGGGCAGCATATTATTAAAAAGTAAACACTGGGCTGTATAATCGTAGACGTCGTTATTAAAGTGTGTTCGAAGTTAACACTACTCAGCAATTGATAGTACAACGGATTGAGTTCCGAACCCAACGAAAATGCGTGAAGAGTCGGAGCTCCAGGAGATGGTGGTAATCGATTCACCTGGCGTGGGCGTTTCCGGCTCATAGCGGAAAACAGCGCGATCAGAAGAGGGTCGCGGCGTATCCTCAAAGTTGCCAAGAGACCCCAGCCCGGTGAGATCCCATACAATCAGCACTTGGTCTGCACCTCCTGTAGCAAGGTATTTGCCATCCGGACTTATCTCGCAAAAGAAGATAGGTCCCTCATGCAGTGCAAGGATTGCAACCGTCGAACCACGATGAGGGTTCCACACTCTCAAAGTGCGATCAGTCGACGCTGATACCAGAAGCGACTTGTCCTTAGAATCCGGATCCAGCGATGCGGCCAGGTCCGTCGGATGGTGCCACCGGACAACCATAACTGGACCAGTGTGACCCAGCAGCGACATAATCGACACCTGCGACTTTCCATGCCAAATGCGGATGGTATGATCGTCAGATCCAGATGCAAGCAGCTGAGATGCCTGGTCAAAGTGCAAGCTGTTGACGCCCTGAGTGTGGCCGCGGAACCGCATAACTGCCGCCGACTCCGTTAGGCGGTAGATCATCACTGAGGCGCTGTCACCGGTGACGGCATACGTATTGTTATCAATCCAGACAATGTCTGTGCCGATGGACACCTGTTCATAGTTTGCGCCTTTGATGCTGCCATTCTCGTACGTCAACGACGGGTAGAACTGGAACGACTGCTTTATATCACCGGTATGAGCGTCCCATGCAACTACATTGTTCAGGCAGTCAATCGAGAGCAGGTGTGTGCCAGAAGCACTCCATCGGATCACGAGGACCGGTCCGCGACGCAAAGTCAGCGCGTGTCTTAGTTTGCCTTCGTTGGTCCAAATGTGAATCTTTCCGTCCGTCGTTCCTGTTGCCAAAAGCGAGCCATCTGGACTCCACGAGACAGCCGATACATCTTTTTCATCGGCTGAAACGTCCGGGTGGTACAGCGAAAGTGTTTCCGCATTGTCCTTTTCCAGTCTTATAATTGATGCGTTTGTCGATGAAGTGCCAATCGCAAGCGTTGTTGGCACAGACGGGGACCATTCCGATGCCTGTGCCTCTGCAGTCTCATATACCGACTTTAGATTGCGTATAGGAATGACTGCAACAGGCTCAGTGTCGGCTTGTACGATCGTGTTCACCTGAGAATCCCGCTTGTCCTGCTTGTCGCTATTGTCATTGTGAGACGAGCCATTCTCTATGCGTTTTGGCTCCTCCTTTTTCATTGCCTCTGTTCCGTTTTCGTCATCCGAGATACTGTCAAGTGCCAATGCGCTCAACAGTGTGAACGCCTCGCCTCTCGAATCGCCTCTTATAGATGCTTCAACCTCCATGAACTGTATTCCCTTTTGCACCAAATTTACAAGGCATCCTCTTGAGATGAACTTTGATAGTTTCGTCTCCATTAGATGGGCTCCGCTCTCTTGCTGTAAAGCATATGTAGACAGTTCAAACCCTGTAGTTAGTGCCATGTGAATTGTCGCGAAAGACGCCAGCATCGCCGGAGAATTGACTTTCGTACGCAATATATAAATACCTATGGTGATACAAAGGTATTCTCACTCTAGGGGGGCGCATCTGTCCGTCTGCAGTGGCCGCAGACAAAATATGACGAGGTGACCCATCACGAGATAGACTCACTTACCAGCCTCTTGAAGATACCGCCATATTAAATAGTTGAGCTCCTCGCTTGACAGCGACATTTTTCGTGGCAGAATATAGCCGAGCCGTTCTAGCTCGACACGACAAAAACCTAGCCAAATGACTGTCGCACTAGTGGTGCTCGTTAGGTAGGAGAGCCAGATCTTGGGGATTCGAAATCTCGGTACTGGTTGGGAGGTCCTGGTATTTTGTTTGTTGTCATGGTAACTAGGCAAGATGTCAGAATTATTGTGCTTCCACCGGGCGTGAAATCGTTGCATTTCTGAGCATTGCATTGCAAGTTGTTTCTGGACCTCCATGGCTGAAAAAACAACGCGTCGTCGAACTGTTAGCACCTAGAGACCCATCGCTCCAGCGCAGAGAACTGCTTAGCAATGGCGGTGGTAGCACGAGCAGAGGAAGCCAGAGAGCTTTTCTCAACAACCACTGCTCTGCTGACGGAGCTGTTTGAGTCGTCGCGCAACTTACCGACAGCATCATCGGACCTTGGATCGATTCAGCTCAGCCTCAAGGAGATCCAAAATCGAGCACGTGCCTCTCGAAAGGCTGATGCGGATACAAATGATACAAAGGCGTATGTGTCGATGCTTTTGACCTACTAGTTCCTTCTTTTGTTTTGAGAGTGTGTCGTGATTGCATACTGACAACAGCCATTATCTTCTTGCAGGCAGCGGAGTAAACTATGAAGATGTCGCTTCTGATTTGCAATCAATTGCATTTCACCAGAATTTTGAGAGCAATGTGTTCCTCTCAGGCTCGTACGATATTGACCACTACTTGAGAATCAAAAAGGACGAAAACATTCTCGCCTCAATCGAGGAATCCGTACGTGCTACCGCCCAAGAGTTCGATAATTATCTTGCACAGAATATCAGTCTTGACTGGAAACAGCGCAAGCACCAGATATGTCAGCACTTCGGCCTTGTGAGCAAGCAGTCGGGCCAGCAAGGATCTGATGCCAACGCCGACGAGGTGGCCGTGCCCCGGACCTGGGGCAAAGTCTCCACTGGCCGCCTCATCCTGGGACCGCTCAATGCTGATGGTGATTTCACAGATGTGGACACATCTGAGGCTAGAGCTTCGCGGAAGTTGACCCAAGATGCTGCGCTTACAGCTCTGTCGCGCGACCGGGCTTTTGCCGATATCGTGCAGAGTCTTAACAAGGCCCGCGAGGAGGCTGAATACGTGTCGCTGGCAAGTAAGTTTGGCGAAACTACGCAGAAGTTTGGCCGTGACCTGCGGTCGAAGCAGCTGTATGATACTTGGAAAGCTCTGTCGCGCATGATCGGCGAGAACTCGAAGACCAATGTGCCAGAACGGAAATATGCCGAGACGTATATCTGGAGCAAGAATGAGCACTCACGAGTCGATCTGAGGAAGCAGATCGCTGCGGGTGCACGCGGTTTCCTGGAGAGCCAGTTTTTTGAGCTGTTGGAGAACGAGCTCGCCAAGTATCCCAATGCAGCCAAGACTGGTGGTGTGCCGTCTGTTGCAAACAAGGTTCGCGGCTACCTCAATGTGCGGTACCAGGACAATGCTGGCAACTGGACCAAGCCTAACCTAGAAATCAACAACAACATCCCCACGTGGGGTGTTATATTTTACCTGCTTCGGTGCGGATTTTATGATGAGGCCGTCAACTTTGCATACGCCGTCCAGGGCACATTCCACAAGGCCGAGCGCTCATTCCCCAACTACCTCAAGGCTTGGATGAGCAACGAAGACAGACAGCTGCCACCGGACCTACAGGAAAGGATTCAGACGGAGTTCAATCAGCACATTCGGTTCTTTAATGACACGGATCCGTTCAAGTACGCGCTCTACAAGATCGTGGGGCGCTGCGATATTGCGCGCAAGTCCTTCCCGGAGATTATCTCTACTACTGAGGACTGGTTGTGGGCGCACCTCATGCTCACCCATGAGGAGGACCTTGCCACTGCTCCAATCCACGAGAGATACTCTCTCAGTGACCTCCAGCGGGTTGTCATCCAGTTTGGTGTGAAGCATTTCAACCCGAACAAGACTAACCCGGTGCTCTACTTCCAGATCCTTATGTTGTGTGGCCTGTTTGAGTACGCTGTCCAGTACCTGTACTCCTTCAGTCCTGTCGACGCTGTCCATTTCGCCATTGCTCTCACGTACTACGGCTTGCTCCGGCCAGTCTCTCAGATCACCAGTGGCAATGACCAGCTTCTCGTGCTTGACAAGGATGACGTGCCGTATCTGGACTTTGTTCGCCTGATTGGGTACTACACACGAGATTTCCGTCGCGGCGACCCGCTAATTGCTGTTGAGTACCTGGTCCTCCTGTCTCTAAACAGCGACTTGCCCAATGGCCTAGGTGCTCAGCACGAGACGTACTGTCGCGAGGCGCTCAAGGAGCTCGTACTCGAGACAAGAGAGTTTTCTACGCTGCTCGGCGACGTCAATGCTGACGGAGGCAGACACCCTGGTGCTATTGAAGCCAAGATGAAGCTTATCAACTTGTCTAACGAGGAGGAGTTCCTGCATGCTATCACTGAGCAGGCAGCCTCGAAGGCCGAGGAGGACGGCAGGATTCCGGATGCGATCCTTTTGTACCAGCTTGCCGAGGAGTACGACACGGTGCTGCTGCTTGTCAATAAACTTGTGGGAGACACCTTGACGTCGATGCGACTGGGCGAGTCTGTGTCCAAGCTTCCGTCGGGCGCGTCGCTTATGCTGTCTGCTTCGGTGGACCCTGCTCAGTTGGCTCGCAATTTGATCAAGGTATACGAGGGTAACCCTGCTATTCTGCGCCGCGTCTCGCAGCGCAACCTCGAGACATGCCGTGCACTGCTCCACATTGTGGCCGCTCGCGACGCTTTTTCACAGAACAAGTGGGAGGAGAGTTTGCGCGAGGTCGAGGCTAGCGGCATCATCGCGCTATCGCCGCAGGCCGGAGTTGGTCAAGTGCGCCAGCTTGCCCAGCAGTTTGTTGGCCTTCACGAGTCTTTGGCGCGCGCTGTGCCGTCGATGCTGGTCATGGCTCTGCAGTGCTGCGTCAACATCAGCCAAGCGTTGCAATCGAGCTACTACGCCAACTCTGGGCGCAATAGTATTCTGTCCGACCTCCGTATCCGGGTCCGCAACGTCATGGTCTACGCTGGCATGATCCAGTACCGGATGCCACGCGAAGTTTACGCGCAGCTGACCAACCTCGAAATCATGGTCTAGCGACACGGTGTATAGTAATATCATCATTCCGAGAAAAAGGAAAAGATCGCTAGAGAATCCATTGTATTTTCGTCACCTACTTCGTTTAAAGAGCATCAGCACGCCAACTAGGCAAACTGCTCGTCGCTGAAGAAGCGGCGAATGTGCGCTTTGGCTCCCAACGTCGAGATCGTCTTGACCTCCTCGTCAGTGATCTCAAAGTCGTAAATGGCCAGCGAGTCTTTAATCCGCTGCTCGTTGGATGAAGTCGTAATGGGCACGACGCCCGTCTGTAGGTGCCACCGGAGAACGATCTGGTTGGGCGTCTTCTTATATTTGGAGGCAAGTTCGTCAAGGAAATACAAGAGCTCCGGAGGGCTGCTCTTGACAATAGGGCCCAACGGACCGTATGCGCTCACAACGATGTCATTATCCTTGCAGAACTTAACGATGCCGGGCGACTGCTCCTGGAGTGATGGGTGGTATTCGATCTGATTGACAGCGGGTTTGATAGTTGCCACCTTGAATAGAGCTTCGAGGTCGCCCTGACGGAAGTTAGAGACACCGATTGCTTTTGTCTTGCCCGACTTCAGAAGCTTTTCGTACGAGGGCCACATCTGCTCGATCGGCGCGCCCATCGGCGTATGAATCAGGTACAGGTCGACATAGTCGGTGCCCAGCTTCTGCAGTGACTCAACGAGCTTGCCAGCAGGATCTTCGAAGTCGGCGCACTGCTTGGTTGTAATGAATAAATCTGTTCGTGGAACACCGGCTTGACGAATAGCCTCGCCGATCTCAGGCTCGGTTTTGTAAATCTGTGCGCCGTCAATGTGTCGGTAGCCAGCCTTGATGGCCTTGGTGATCGCCGACACCACGTTTAGATCGAGTTCCGCCGTGTCAGTTCCTCGTTTGTTCCATTTGGTGCCTATTGTTAGTATCAGAATCAGGCATGGGAGCAAATAGGCACCCTCATCGACCATCATGGTGAAGTATTCAGCCTCACATACCAGTACCGTAACCGATAGTTGGCATTAGAATTCCACTGTTGAGCTTGATCGTCCTCTGAAGCGCCATTGTGTCTCGTGTTTTGTGTTCTGTTATTTTAGAACTCTCCAATAGCCTAATCCGATTCGCAACCTGAATACTGCGGCCCTTTATAGCGGTTCCGCGCTGGGCGCCAGGGCTGAGCCCATGCCTCGCGGAGATGCTTGGATTTGCTCCGGGGTGGCGATGGGAATTTCACCAAGAAAACAAAACAAAAAGCACCCAGAGTCAGACAGAGTACAAGGACCCTAAATTAAAGTTCTGGGGATTGACAATCCGAATAGGATCTGTTTAGACTCCAGCGCGCAAGACGGAGCGTTACTGGCAGGGGTTCTCCGGTACCCCGCGGAAGCAAAAGCCGCACGCATTATCGACTTTTGCTGGTGTCGATAGTTTGCTTGCTATGTTATGTGATTGCAGGAGTGTTTGCCATGACTAGAATTACAGTGTCGTCTTTTTACTGCTTGGTTTTCATGGGCGTGATGTGGCAGTTGTAGTTGTAGTATGGTCATTCACGGCTGTGTCGTTGCATTCTCCATCGAGATCGCGCATATGGCGCGTCTCACTGCTAAATGGCGCATCTCATGACGCGACCCGTTAGACACGCAAAGACGTAGGACCGTTGCATATCTGGGTACAGTTGGCACCTGCACCTGATCGACCTTCTGCCGTGCGCGTCCTGCGAGCATCGTCGGCATAGACTGCCGTTACGTCTAAAAAAGCTTGCTGATCTATACACAGCGGCCAAAGAGGATCCAGCTCTAGTTTGTGCTACAATGCCCGATAGCCTGCCTGTGAACCACAATAGGCAGGTCGAGATCAAAATCTTACAGCGGTCCAAGGAATTGGCACGGCAGTTCTATGAAGTGGACCACAACCTGACGGCGCAAGAGCGCCAGCGACTCAGCTCTGCATTCAAGTTCAAATCGGCCCTGGTGCCCGTCGCGGGTCTTGTCTCATGTTTTGGCGGCATTATTATGCCGCGGTACCTTCAAGGGCGTGGCATTGCGCTCGTTGGAAAGCGCATTTGGGGTTTGCAAGTCTTTAGCGGCTATTTCGGATTGCTCGTTGGCGAGGCCATCGCCGACAGGCTATACGACAGAATGGCAGCATCCGGCCTCGACGACGCACCCAATGCGGCCAAATCGTACCGGATGCTTTCCAGGTATCCGTCTCGCGTCGCATCGACGTACTACGAGAGGACCAGCAAGGACGCCAAGTGGATCATGAAAGATCCGGATCAGATCGATTTCACACGTGTGCCACAGTTTCCACTCAATCTGGTGATTCACCGAGAGCAGATACCAGTGGGTCGCATACCGCATCCGCAAAGACGAGGTCAGACGGGCGAAGAGCCCGATGGCCAGCAACAGCAGCAGCAATCACAGCAGTACGGACAAGAGTCTTCGTCGCCTCAGTTCAACAATGCATGGAGCGACAGCGCTGAGGAGGATCCGTTTGCTCTGGAGGACGACAACGACAAGGCAAATGAGTTCCCACAGGGCGATTCATGGGCGAGGATACGGGCTGCAAATTCTGCCTCGGGCAGAGGCACCAGCTGGGACCGCGTCGAGCGACGTACAGACGCGGCTCCTCAGCCTCGCCGCGCTCCGCTGGAACCTGTTACTACCCTGCAAACCTCTCCTGGGAAAAACAGTGATCAGCTTCCGTCTGAGCAGGACCGCACTTTAGCCGACATAGCGTACACCGGACTTGCCGGGCCAGCAGCTGCAACGTCGGGCGACCAGGCCGATCAGGACGAGTTTGACGTCTTTCTTGAGAAAGAGCGCCAGGGACAGGGTCTTCAAGACGACTTTTCCGACTCCGAGAAGAAGTGGAGATAGCCATGGTGACAGAGATCTTGTGACACCCTTTTTTTTTGGTACCGCCATGTCTGTACATATTCCTACGCATTCAGTCGTATTAAACGTCTCGTATACTACATATGGGTACATGCTGTATATTTTTGTCATACGTCGTAGGCAAACAAACGAATAAACCTGTGAGGTTCATCACCACTCATGAGAGTCTGCCGAAACATTGCCGGCGGTAATGACCTTGTCGCGGGAGCTGGAGATCTCGTTCAGCTCCACATCGGTGTACGGGAAGTTGAGTTGCTTGAGCCTCGCAAAGGCCTGCAGAGCCTTTTCCTGCGCCAGCGCATTGTCAGACTCTGAGAGCAGCTCAATCATGGAGCTGATTATATCAGTCTGGCGGAGGGAATCTAGCCTCGACGCCGTCTCATCACCATTGAACAAAGACAGCACCACGGAAAGTGCCCGCAGTCTCAGTCTTATGGGACTTTTGTTGTGCAAAATCTTGGCTAGGCTATCCCATCCGTTGTCGTGGTTGAAGTGCTTGTAGGCTTGCTCGCAGTGGCCCAGAGCGCTGGAAAGAGCGTAGATGGCCTTCAGAGCAACGTCTTCGTTATCGTCGGAAAGCAGTTTCAGTACTTCGCAGAAACCATGCTTGCGCGACGCAAAGCTCGCCTGTGCTTTCTCGTTGTTCTGAACTGCTGTGCCCACTACCCACAGCGCCATCTTCCGAATGGTGGCGTCGTCATCTTTTAGAAGACTGATTAAAGGCTCCCACAATTGCAAATTCTCAATATTGTTGGCATTATCGAGATTTTCTACCAGCATCTCGAAGTTGTCAAGTGCAGTTTCTCTGTCTTCCAGCTTTGCCTCCTTATTGATAGCCACTGTCATTGCATCCTTCATAAGCTGGGCGTCATCCGGTGCGCCAAAAAGCTGGGCCATTAGTTCGGGGTCCTGTTGTTAGCATCTCTCTAGATTTAGGTGGTGTTTCCTTGTCTGTTGCTCGTAGGCACGTCGCTTGTATTCTTTTGCCAGGTGATTTGTGATCTGTAGCAGTTTGATTTGCTGTCTAATGAACTAGGATTCACTTACCGGCTGCTTAATATCAGTTGAACCTTGCTCGGCCTTTGCCTGGGCATCTAGAGACCATTTTAGAAGCTTATCCATTGTTACTGTTTTCTCGTTAACAGAAGAAGACCGTTTCGACGTTCGGGCTTATAATGTTCTGCAGCTTGTCGAGTCCTCATCGAGGTAGGGTTAGGCCTGTTTTTCTCGGCCATGCCAGTGTCTTCTAGAACATTGTCACAAACCATCTCTTGCTCGGTCACTTGCGCAGTTTTTTGCACTATATCGTGCAAAATAGAATTTCAAGCCCATTTGCTCCTAAGTTGGCCAACTGCAATGGCCGCCAGATGAGTGGTCGGCCATCCCCATGCGATAAACGCGAGTACTTAGTTATGCCCTTTTCACTTTTGTTTGTATTTTTGAGTTTTGTATGTTTTTTGTGTTTTTCTGTAGTTTATTAGTTAAGCAGTATTATTTCTCCCAACATTTTGCAGCCAACGAAATAGGCACTATGGCCGAGCGGTTAAGGCGAAAGACTCGAATCAACTAAGATCCGGGCATCTTTTGGGATTCTCCCGCGCAGGTTCAAATCCTGCTGGTGTCGTAACTTTTTGCTCCTTTTGTGGTTTTTTTATACTGTCAGCAATGATGTGCCATCTATTTTTTTTATTCTTTCATTGCGATAGATAGTTATCAAACTAATCGAGGATCGAAATCTATTCAGTAAAGATACCAAGTCTGTGGCGGAGTGCTCACCTACACGCTTGATATTTAAGCAATCTATATCTTCTCAGGAGTGAACTTCAATCTCCCATTCTGTACCGCCGGGCGTGACTGGAAGCTGGGCCCGATGAAGCCAAAGTCCATTGGAAACAGCAGATACCGTGGTCTCAAGAGCAAGGGAACTCTCGGAGATCACCAACGACTGCGAGGTGGAAACGAAACCAATGGTTCCTCTGGCCCGCGACCGGACAACCAGCTTCTCGTCCCGAGGTTTCACAGATGTGATGGCCGCGAGCGTGGCGTATTTGTCAACAAGACCAGCACAACCAATTCTTGCATCACCAACAGCGTACAAAGGTAGGATCGTTGCGATTTCGCACATAGTCGGAGCGATCTCGATTGCTGCGACCACAGTCTCGGGGCCGCTAGCACTGTCGGTCTGGACGGCAGAATCAGCAAATGAGAAGTAAATGACATACCTATCAGCTTGCAGACCACCTAGCACTTCAGTAACATCCGACTGTAGCAAAGCATCGACACTAGCACTGGAAGCATCCTCACGTGAGCTAAAGTAAACCAGGTTGGCAGAGCCAAGGGAACTCGACGGATAAAATGCTTTAATAGATGGACCCAGACCGTTGCCAAGCACTGGCTCCCACAGAGTTCGCGACAGCGGAGACACTGTAGGCGACGTCAACGCATGAATCTGGCCGGCGGCGTTCGAAGCAATCAGTGGGAAGACCTTGGAAGTATCGCACTTGCCCGGCTTATCTGCCAGGTTAAGCGGGCCCTCAAAGTAGGCACGGAGAACGCTATGAAACTCAGGCCACTGAGCACTTGTCATGTGCATGTCGACATCAGGAATGAGACACAACTGGCGCGTAAGAACTGCATTCATGACGTTGAAAATTGCGTGATTTCGGTGAACGTTTGGCCATGGAAGGCCAAAATCGTCGGAGTTGCGAATAACAATACGCTTTCCATTCGTCACGCTACCAAGACCAATATCGCCTCCGTACGTACGTTCGCTGTGGGCCATACAGTTGATCACGCGCAGTTCGCCAAAAATCTCATTGGAAGCACGATACATGGCGTTCCACATAGCGACGAACTCCTCGCCTCCCTCGACACCTTCCAGATGCGAACCGTAAGCTTGGTTGTCAATCTTCACAAAGGTGACACCAGCGGCCTTGCACACGGAGAAGTAGTCCCGGTAAAAGTCATAGGCGCGCGACGGTGGAGGCAACAAGTACCAGCGATCCTTGGGATCAGGGAACGACCCCGTCTCGACTTCCCAGTCCCAACCAAGTCCGCCGACATTGTCGCGCGTGATCTGGTACTTTTTCATTTCGTACTTTGCAGCTAGTGGCGATGACGGAGCGATCGTGTTCCAGTACCCATACAGCGTCAGCCAGACGCCAACGTGACGGCAAGACGGAATACCCTGGCGAATTATCGAGACAATCTCACTCAGATCGGCACCCATGCCGTCCCACGTGTCAAACCCATAGAGACCCCGCGACCCGGGTCCTCCGTTCTCACCCCGGCGCGTGTTTTGCCAACCGTCATCAATGATAAACGAAGCGATGGGAAGCTCGAATTCGGAAAGCTTCTCCACAAGATCAGTAATATTGGATTTTGTCAACGGAACGTGCTCACCAATGCTCGACCACGTGCAAAAACCCAGACCGCCAAACGGCGACTGTTCGTACTCAGCGCGATTGATAGGCTCTGGCTCAGCACCAATTCCATACTTGTCCCGAGCAGCTGCAATGGCATCGTGCGTAGCATCCAGCCAATCAGACGAACGGCGAACGGCGCCTGTGATGTGAACAGTGGGGGTGCCTCCTGCCTTGACCCTACGGATGTGAGCATAAATACCGGCTGGTTCGTCTTCCTTCGCATTTTGAATCGTTACAAACGCCTCCTGGGACGAAGCAGGATAGACAGTAAAAACCTGAGATCCTGAGTTTACCGACCTTTCGGCTGACGACTGCAGTAGCAGAAAATGAGTTTGTTTCTCAGACGACAGCTCTGACAGAGGGCCGATGTTGAACGCTTCAATCCATGTCTCGCGAATGCGGTACCACGTCCACCCATACCATGCTCCAACGTCTATCCACGGAATACGCACTCTCTTGAATTCCTCGTTCTCCTCGAGCGTAATCGACTCACAGAAATCCTCGTTGTTCTTGTCCTCTTGAGCTCCAACAGACGCAAAGTTCACAGACCCCTTGACGGTACCATCCACAGAGATTTCGATGGCTCCCGAACCGACGGGAACAATGGCCTTGAAGACCCGAAGCTCGGAACCGTTTCCAATAAACGGCACATCAATCTCAGTAAAGTCAATTGATTCACCAGCGCTTAGAGAGTGCTCGGCTGCGCTGATGGCGTATACTGCCCATTGAGTCGTGCCCGATGGAATCGAGACAGTGGTTCCCAATGCCGGAGCGAAGGAGATATCGTTGAAGTTAGTGATTGTCATTGTGTTTCATCAACTTCTAGGGAGACTTGTTCATTTGTTCGCCCCGCTTTTTTGTATTCGAGACTGCCCCACACGGCTTTAACTGGTCCCTGCAGCAAAGCTGCACCTGCGCAGTGTGGGATTCATGCTACGTTTTAGAACAAGATTTGGTGGCAAAGCAGTCGATGGCTCGGTTCAGGTTCTCCAACGACGCAGTTAGCTGAGATTTCCCGGTAATATCGCCCCAGTTACTGTATTACATGTAGTTCGTGTGTTCCGAACCCGTCAATGGGCCTTTCCGGATCCTGCGAAAATGCCGTGTTAGTACGCCATACTGCATGCACACTTTCGCCGCTCAAAATTCCGTTTTTTACGCCAGATTTCCAGTTCCCGCTACGCATATAGTAACATATCAGCGTAGTGATAGAGACACGTAAAACGGAGACAACTTACTGTCATTTATGCACCAACCCAAACATGCAGTAATATATTCATAAATACAATGCAAGCTAACTGAAAACATTGTAAACCAGGTGGAAATAGACATTTCCAATGCAATAATACATGGTAACAGCTGAAATGCAGGTGTGCACGCGTGAACTTGTACATGTGTCACTCGTGCACAAAAAGGTCCATCTGACCACATTACCTCTAACGTCGATTAACTCAACTGGCCGCAACAGGCTCACTCACGCTTCGAACCAGACTTCGAATCCACTCTTCCTCGGAACTAGGAGTGCTGTCTGATTTCTTCTTATCCTTGCTGCGCTTCTTCTTCTTGTCCTTGCTCTTGGACTTGGATTTCTTTGACGAGCTGCTGCTTGCATCTTCACGCTTACGCTTCTTCACGCGCGCGTCGTCGCTCTTCGTAGCAGCAGTAACAGCGGCAGCAGCAGCAGCTTCTTCTCTTTGCCGTTTCATGGATTCAATAGTGCCCTCGAGCATACCACCATAGACAAACATCCGATAGAGCGGCGAATCAGCCTTCTTGAGTCCACTAACTTTGACTTCGTTTTGCTTGAATGTAACAACGCCCTGGGACGAAGCGTTCACATCGAGGCTCTTGAGCTGGCCGTCAAAAACTCGTTCCCACCACGCATCCTGCTCATCGCCTCGATGTCCCAGTCCCTTTGTATCCTTCTTGTGCTTGACGAGTATCGGCTTTTTCAAGCCGCCATGCTTAAACGCCTCGCCTTTTCGCCACCCTCGCGAGACCAAATAGTTTTCAGAGTTCATGGCGTCTTGCCGAGACTAAGGGGACAGAGTCTATCGAGGTTAGAAAAATATCTGTCGGTCGTTGCGAGAGATAGTTGCCAGGGCAACCGATACGCCCGAACTCCATCACGACAGATATGTTATGGTTTGTATATAGAGTGAGGACGGAGTGCCGATTTGAACTCGAAAAATAAATACTCTCGAGAAGAGAGAGATATGGCTAGGAAAAACGCACAGGGGGATAGGGAGAAAGACTCAGAGTCTACTTCGGTGAGCCAATATGATATCACAGCTCGACTACAAGCGCTAGAGCGCCTTAGATCCGAGGGCCAACTCGATGCGTTAGAACAGACGCGAACTGAGCTTGCAGAGATTATGGACCCACCCGAGACTTTCTGGGTTCAATGGATCACAGATTGGGATAGCCAAAACAAATCACAGGAAGACATGGACGCGCTTTATGCCAAGGCTGTTGCTTCAAGTCCCACAGTGGCAGTGTGGACCCGTTACGTTGAGTTCCTCATGACGACTCCTCTCTACGATACTGAGCATAAACTTGAACTCATGAGCAAGGCAGTATCGGAGACCGAGTACTCGATACCGGATAGTCACAAAGTTTGGAATCTCTACATCGACTATCTGAAGGAGTCACTTGATCTGTCTCAGCAAACCAGTATTCAGGCGGTCGAACAGTCATACAGGGCTCGGCTTTCGGTTTTACACGCTGAGATCGAAACGACCTTTTCTGATTTCTCATCCTTTGTTACTCAGCACGACAATGCAAGATATGAGTCCATTCTCAGTGAAGCAAACGGTATATACTCCGAGACACTCAAGATCTTGCGTGCGCGTGACCAATGGGAGCTCGCTCTTTTGAAGGACCCCTCACCTGATATTTTCAGTCAGTACATCAACTGGGAGAAGTCTAGAGCTCCCAAGAAGGGCCCGACAACATTCAATGTGAATGCGGTAAGCGCACTCTATCGCCGTGCGCTCGTTCACTATGGCCACATTCCTGAAGTCTGGGATGACTACATTCTGTGGCTTTCTCTTAACCAAAGTACCGACGCTTTTGATGCTGCCAGCAGAGCTGTGCGCAGCTGTCCTCTTTCTGGAAATTTGTGGGCGCACAAGCTTCGGCTTACGCAAGCTAGAACCGGCGACGACCCCGAAGCATTGCTGGAAGTAAAGGCGAACTTTGACAACATTGATTGGTTTACCGAACGAGGAAGCTATTATCACTGGAAGCCCATGGCAATCGCATGGCTCTCCTGCCTGAAGGCCATCAACGCCGACGGGATGTTTACGGAGGATCTGCTAAACGAGTGCGACGACTGCGTTCAGCGCATTCTACGGGAAGGCAAAGGTGACAGTCAATGGGATCTCGGGCGTGTTATTGTATTCGTTAAGGACTCGCTTGCTCCTAAACCGGCTGTTCAGAGTATTTGGAAGCGGCTCTCACAACTATACCGGCGCCTTGGAGATTTTTGGCTCTCGTGGCATCGGTGGGAGCTCTCTAATGGCAACGTTGTGGCAGCTGCAAATGTACTGGACCAAGCGTTGGATGTGAAGAACATGGATTGGCCGGGACCTATCTACGCCGAAACGATAATGTTCAACCAGCTCCACAGAACGGGCTTTGCGGCTCAGCAGGCTCTCAGCATCGTGCGCCAAAAAATGCAAGCCCTGTCTCTTACTCAGAATATCACTCAGAAACACGACCTTGAGCAGCATGATACCGAGGAACCTCTGGAGCCTGTGGAGAAACGCATGAAACGTGACGACTTGATGAATACAGAAGACTCCTTTGATACTGGAGCGCACTCAGTTGGCAGAGATAGTGCGGAGCAAGCCTCTGAGCATACCAGTGCATCACGCGACAGGGAACATCTCAGCGTCAAGGTCAGTGGGCTACCGAGTGACGCTACGAAGGAGCAAGTTGTACAGTTTTTCAAGTCTTGCGGAGACATTCGGAGCGTGCTCATCGAAAAGACCGATGACAATACCACTAGCGTGGTTGAATTTTCGTCAGAGGACGAAGTCAAGTCCGCTCTGACAAGAGATATGAAAGAGTTTAGTCCGGGTGGCCCAACTGTTAGCGTAAGACGCGCTACTGAACTCACAGTTTGGGTTACGAACTTTCCTGCTAGGTATACGCAGGACGATATTCGAGAGCTCTTTTCACCGGCTGGAAACGTTTTGGATGTCCGTTTGCCGTCGCTCAAGTTCAATGCCAAGAGAAAGTTTTGCTATGTGCAGTTTTCAGATTCGCGCGGGAGCCATAAGGCTGTAACAGACTTCGATGGTAAAGAAATTGAGGGAGAAAAGCTAGTCGTTAAGGTTTCTGATCCGTCACAGAAACAGTCACGGTCTGGTGCACTGGAGGAACGCCGCGAAGTTATTGTTAAAGGCATTGATTACAAATTGATTGGACAAAAGGAACTCGAGCAATTGTTTGCAAAGCATGGAGAGATTGAACATATCAATCTCGCAGCTGCCAAGGAGGAGAACCGACTTCATGCCGGTTTTGGATTCATCACCTACAAGACTCGCGATCAAGCTGAATCTGCCTTGGCCGAAAATGGCACAAGACTTGGCAAACAGACGCTGCGAGTGGCTATCGCAGAGAAAATAGTGAAAGCGACTCCGCACGTTTTGGGTCAGAAAAAGGACTCTATTTCTCCCGCAGAAATCAAAGCAAAAACCGTCTATGTCGAAAACGTGGCGGACACTGTTCGTGAAGAACAGCTCCGTGAGCTTATGGAGATAGCAGGGCCCCTCCACAAAATCATCATGAAGCCTGCGCTCAACGGAGCTATCGTCGAATATCAAAACGTGTCTGATGCTGGAAAGGCATCTCTACAGCTGGATGGCAAGGAGCTACTGGGTCGCCCTATAAAGTTTGTCGACTCGCTTAGGCCGCCGCCTTCCTCGCGAAAAGTGACTTCCTTTGTTCCGCGGATGGCGCGACGACGCTGAGTAAGGCACAATTTAGCATATATTAGCCGGATAACCGTATTTCTCTAATTAATCTAGCGTATGCATGCCTATGGGACTGGGTTACCCGAGATCTGGGCGTTCCTAGATGTTAGAAATGGATTGGGCATATCATCGAGTGCCACAAGCCTCGATCGTTTGTGATCTGCCATTGTTGCTACAAAGCTCGTTAACACGGTGTGGTCGTAGAGCATATAGGTGGATAGTTCAGTGGATTCGTGAAGCCAAGCAAATTTCGCGCCACCGTAAACTGGATACGCCGTTTCTTTGTTGTTTTCGTTCAGTCTATGATCCCGCTGTTTTGTCTTCAATGTCTTCGTCCTCGCAGGGAAGTAGTGTGCTCGCAAAGAACGCCAAGACATCTTGATAAGCTTCGGGATGCGGCGCAGAAAGCGATCTGGAGAGCTTTTCCCGTGGCTATTAGTTTCCTCCTGCAATAGAGATGCTTCCATCTGAAGCTGGCGGCGTGTCTCATCAAGGGTAATACTCGGTGTTGATCGTGGTGAAGGTGTGAAAGGTTCAACTGCGCCGTTGAGCCGAGTCAGAACCCGGACCGGTGAAAAAGGAGCCAAGCCAGTGCTTTCAAAGCTGTTCTTGATATTCTTTTCTATCATCACACTTTCACACTGTATTTCGTGGACACAGAGCACAAAGTTGCTCCATTCCCGCGTTTTCAACTCTGCCACGGGCCATTTGCACCTGCTTCTCTCGGTTTCCATAGTTTCTTTTCGTTTCATTCTGTTCACCTGCTCTGAACATGCCGGACGCGTCGAGTACGCGACAAACCTGGATATTTAGGATGTATGACCAACTTAGGTTACATCTTTACATGAGGTCTATGTAATACTCATGCGGTATCCATCGCGTTGCTTTTCGCGAGTCCTTGACGAAGTTTCGTCAGTACAATCGAAGACTTTTCAGATTTCTCGATCTTCTCTAGCTGAGTACGCACATCACTCCTCGCAGAAGGTCCCAGTGAGTCGTAGTACCTCAGACCAGCCCGGACGGCCTCCGTGCGCACGGCCTCATGATTCTGATCAAATGCGCATGAAGTGTAAATAGCTTCCCACAGTGGCTTGAGAGCCTCAAGAGCGGCGTTTTTGCTTTGCACCTTGTCAACCAAGTTCGCAAACTGCTGGCTAATCGCCTGCTTTGATCTCCAAGTCACTGCGCCCTTTTCAGCATCTAGCCCGCGCTCCAGCAAGTCAACGACTTTCGTTAACGCTTCACCAGCCATGGAACTTTCGGCATTGAAGCTTGCAGAAGCAGCTTTGTAAAGCTCAACACGGCCCTCTTCAGCTTTCGCAATTGCTGTTGGGGTCTTCATCTCTTTGTCTCCCTCAGCATCCGTATCGTCTGTCTCATCCAAAGAATTGATCGAGTCGAACAGGACCCCGTACAGCTCTTCATCGCCAAAGCTATGAACATAATCGGCATAGTAAGGGATGACAGAGGCCCTGTATTCCATATTTCGCCTCTTGACTTCGGTAACCAGCGTCTTTCGCACTTTCCCGCCTAGCTCTGGTAAATCACCAAGTTGCTTCTTGTTCAGAGTGACAACAGAAACGAGTGCTTTGACCACAGACTCCTTTCCTGGCCAGCTCTTGCCTGTAGAAGCCTCAATCAGGACTGCCACGAGGTCTGACAACGACTCGGCAGTTGAGACCGTTTCACCGACTGCACTGGCGGCTTCCGCGATGCTCTTGGCTGCTACCTGACGTACGCTCCAGTGCTGACTCTGCAAGGCGTCCCTGACGAGTGCCGTGATCTCAGCAAAGTAGAGGCGAATCGCTCCGGTACCGCCAGTGTTATCCGACCAAACAGTCTCGAACTTTTGCTGGATGTCGCTGTCTTCGTCATGCTTGCCGACAAATACGAGAGGCAAGACAGACGCAGCAAGATGGCCCAACTTGTCCGAGGCATGTGCCGAGAATGCTTGAATGCCAACCGCTGCGACAAACTTGGACTTGTCGCGGGAGTCATCGGAGGCAGGCTTAAGATACAAGTCTGACAGGTATCCAAGATAGTTGAGCACAGCCTTGTTTGAAGCAGATCTGGATAGGTAGCCGCATGCGACTGCGAAAGATTGCACGACAACGTCATTTCTGTCCTTTAGTTGAGAGCGCGACGAGATGAGAAGTTGGTCTGCAAATGGCGAAAGACGGTATCCATTACGGAGAACTAAAGTCACAACCACTCGCGAGGACCCAAGTTTGGATGGCAAGCCAACCGACTGTTTAATAACCTTTGTAAGCCTGGGGATGAAGACGTCCAATCCTTCCGAATCAAGACGGTCGATCATGAGCTCAATGGCTTCCATCATAGGCGAGCTGCGCAAGCTGGCCATTCGCGATGCGTCCACTGCGCCCGAATCAAGACCATACTTGTCCGCGTTCAGAGCCAGGTAGTTCATCGCCTGCGGTTCAAGAGTTGAAAGCATACCAAGGAACTCCTCAATAAGTTGGGGAATGTATGCACGCAGAGTCGGGCTCTCCTTTTTTGACAGGTCAAGAAGAATCTTCAGACTAAAAGTGCGTACGTCTTCCGAGTCTGACTGAAGGCCAGTAGTACCAAGAAGAAACGGGATCAAAGTACCAAGGATATTAGCCGACTTTTGTTCAGAGGCACCAGTAGCCGTATCGATGCTTCTCACGAGGGCTGAAGCCAGGCCCCGTACAAGAACAACGCCGGCAGCACGCACGCTTTCCTTGATATCGTCGACGACTCTGAATGCAGCACGAAGCACGGTCTCAAGATCGTCCTCGTAGGTCTCAATCTTTCTTCCATGAAGGAGGTCAGACATGGCAGACGCACTTGCTTGGCGCGCACGCCATTCCTTGTGCCCCATTCCCTTGAGGAGCTCCGTAAGAATACTCTTGAAGTACTGATTCAGGATCTCGGAGCTTCTATCCTGAATCAATGCATCCCAGATATCCTTCATAGCACTTGCAACCGAGGAGTTTGGGTCGAAGCGGTACCGATAAAGCTTGGGGATCAAAGTGTTTGCAAGCTGATTGTCCTCTCCAAAAGTTAGGCCTAAACTCTCTTTGGTCAAAATGTTGCCGAGCCCGAAAGCCGCTCCCTTTCGAGAAGCCCACAGAGAAGAATGCGCAGCAAGAGACATAAACTTGTAGATAAGGCTGGGATCACCAACCTCGGATGCTAGGTTGAGAATATCCTTATAAGTGGAGATCGACCCGTCGCCCGTATCAAGCACTCCAGGCTCAAACAACTGAGTATCGTCAGAGACGGATGCCGAAGTGAGACCGAACTTGTTTTCAGCTGTGAAACTTTGGACCAAATCCCTGACCAGTTTGTCCTTGACATCTCTTCCGCCAGACTCGTAGACAAGACTAAGACCCTGCGAGGCAGCCTGTTGAATGAGGTCGTCTCTTTCCGCAAGGAACCTCATAAAGCAGACCTGGATCTTTGAGAGCCTCTCCTGGGCCTCTTGGCGCGACCCACAATATTTTACCAGACTCATCAGCCAGATGCAGGCAAATTTTCTCAGCGACGGCTTTGGTGATTTCGCATGGCTAATAACATTATCAAATGTCTTGCTCAAGAGCTCACTGACGTCAGATTCGGTACCATACGGGTACACGCCATTATGGACATCCTTGAAACTGTCTGTGAGCTTTGAATGCCAGCCAGCGGCCGCCAGCGTCAGGGCCTCGCCGCTGGAAAACATATAGTCAGGCTGTTTGCTCGAGTGAAGATCCGTAAGGGCAGTGACGTAGTGCATCCCAGACTCTGGCTTGTCACAAATGGAAAGGGTTCCAATAGCGAAGACGGCCTGCTGATCGTTGTGTGCTAGGGAGACAAGGCGTCCTCTGAGCGCCGAGACAGTATCTTGAGAGACGAGCTTAGCCAGCGACAGCTGTGCCACAGCTCTAATAAGGACGTTGGGAAGTACAGCATTGTCCCCAGAAATAAGTGGTTGAACCACCGAGCTGATGGCGCCCTTTACAGTGGCGTCGTCCAAGTCGCTTAAACGCTGAACAAAAGAACACCGTGAAAGTAAGAAACCTAGGCACAGTGCCTTCGCTGGGCTGGCGCTTGACGCGACGATGTTTTGCGTCAGACTCTGAAGTGTACTTGCTGGTGTAGCTGGAGACGATGCTAGGATGCCAAACGCATTGGCGAGCTGTTCGTTGACCTTGACCGCTGTAGCCGCATTTAGAGACGATCTGGACGTTGTGATCCACAGTTTGTCCAGACGCTGCGACCAGAAGTCGTTGGAATCAATTCTCGCCAGTTTAGAAGGGCTACCGTCACCGTCGTCGCCCGTAGTTCCGCTCCTTTCGGCATCACGTTCAGCAAGGCGCTCCACGTCCATAAGAGACAAAAGCCGCAGCCAAATTGTATACACGCGCGGGATGTCGACAGCACTGTGGCCGCCAACAATTGCGTCAAAAAGCAACTGTTCAAAGGACACGATTAGCGGGGTCGGCATGCTTCGGAGGTGCTCGGATACAGCAGCCCTCACGACACTATCGACACCAACGGCGGTATCTATACGAACATCCCAGTCTTGGTCAGGAACAAGGACCGTCCTTTTCCCTTCGACTGCGTTCATGACAAGGATTTGCTCCATAAACACAGCAGCTGCATCAAAAACTCCAAGACTTAGTTGCTCGTCGCTTGTGAACAGGTGTTTGACGTTGTACATCGCTTCAAATGACGGAAACTCAATCTGTTCGCCAGTCTTGTCGCCATATGTTGAGTTCATGATGCGGTACCAGTAGGGATGAAGGCCACGCTTGGCTTCTTCGATGACATCAGATCGGTTATCGCGTCGCATACCCAGCAAGCAAATGGCACGCCCCCACGGGTCGCTGAAAGGCAGAGAACGAACGGCAAACCTAATGGCAGTGTGCTTGAGGACCTGATCGGCGTCGCTCTTCTGCATTAACTGTACGAGCTGCAAAATCAGCTCTTCTCGAGACTTTTCCGAGAGGTTGCTTAGAGATGGCAAGACTTCTCCGAGAGCTGCTTGTATAGATGGCTTCATGTCACGGACGTCTTCCTCAAGTCCAGTGAACAGGAACTTGACAACAGAGAGGTCGTCCATGTACTGCGGCACGCGCTTAAGAATGGCGCCGAGGGATTCGTATGCATTGCGGCGCATAGCCGACAGAGTCGAGTCTCGTGATGTCTGGCGGGGCCAGCCCATAGATTGGATCGACTCCTGAAGGAGGGCGACGAGCGACAATGCACCGTGCTGGACTGTTTCGTCTGAGCCATTGCGTGACATGGCCCTAATAAGCTCAATGGCTGCTTGACGACCCTTGGAGTAGCTTCCTTCGTACGCAAGCTTGATCAATTCGAAAACCAACGGTTTATCATCTGACGAGCGGTAGTTGACACCGAGCGACGATTTTGCAATGGCCTGGATAATGTGAGTCTTAACAACTGGACGCACTCCCGAGCGAGTGTCGTCACCCAGCGCGAGGACATACAGTTGCTTAATGAGGTCGGCGTCCTCATAATCGACTTTTGTACGCTTTAATGTGTGTTCTGCTGGCCGGAACACGTCCAGGTTGGAGTCATGACTAGCGATCAGCAACGGCACAAACTTTTGTTTATCGCTGAATGCGTCAGTGGTCAGCAGCTTCACAGCGGCCCTCTTGAACTCCAAAAGCGAAGCTTCATTGACCGACATGGGAGAATTGTCGGTCAGAAACGTATATGCTTCGGCAGACAGGCCAGGACATCGATGGCCACTGCCAGCGGGGTCTCCTCGCAGTGGAGACAAATCCAGGTTGAAAAGGTCAGTGAATTTGCTCGAAAGGTAATCGGCTTCTCCTGAACTGGGGCCGAACCCTAGCGCCTCGGCTATGGGTACATTGCTTGCTAGCCTTTCGTCTGGATTAAACCCCTTCAGAGCGCGCAGCAGCATGCGGAACTGAGTAGAGGCAAGGCGCGGCATTGTGACGTGCAAGTTCTTGACGAGCCGGGGCACGAGATCAGCCTGTTCCTGCAGAGTTAGCAATTGTGCCAGATTTGGAGCCATTGTCTGTGCCATACTTTGTCAGAATAAAAGTCCATTGCCTTTTGGACATACATGAGATCAAAGGATCGAACCATTTTCGCTTCGGAGAGCTTGGGATCGACGTACTGTGTAAGCAAGGCTTCGACAGGGAGCTTGACGTTTCTATAACGTTAGGACAATTGACCGCGAAACGTTACAATAGTGGTTGCTGCATAAACATACCCAGACCGAATGCGTTCATTGACGTGATGGCATACCTCGACTACCTTTGAAACAACCTGCTGGTGAGGTGAATTGAGCTTCAACAGCAGGGGTACGAGGTAAACATTGAGCATGTTTGCCAGCTGCGCATCGGTATTAGCAAGAGCAATGCGCAGCTCGACCTTGTTGATGAGGTCGAGCTCCTTGTCCGCCATTGTTTCTCGCTAGTGACGAAGTAGACCGCTTGCCACCGGGTGTCGCACTTATTCCGCAGATTTAGAGGCAGGGTTCCGTAAGCTGGGCCCAGTAGTGTCGAGAGCCCCGCGTCGCCACTTGCCAAACAGCCGTGTACGGCGTACAACTGCATATTTTTATGGTATGCAGCTGCATGCATGCATATGAAACGCATACACCATCCTGAGTGAAAGTCGTCATCGGACCTACTCGTCACAGCTGGATGCCACATTAAGTTATAACACTAGTATATGGCTATGCTTGTGTCTGTGCATGTGCTGCGGCCGTGGGATCGTCGCCACGATCGGTCACTGGGCGGGGACACACGACTACATACCCAAAGTGAGGTGGAAAACTATATACATACATACATACAACAAAAAAGTGGTCCCGTGGCGTTGCTACCGCAGAAACGCGGAAATAAGAACCATTGCTTTGGAGTACGTAGCCTAGGGTGCAGAAGCCCCTTGACGTCTTGGTTGCAGCTACCAGGCTGGCGTAATTTTTCTGGACAGCAAAAAAAAAAAAGAAACCAAATGACGCCAAACATGAGGATAAGGGTCCAAGAGGGGTCCCGGGCCACTCTATAGGACTCGAAGTGAATCCCCGCTTCGAAGATGAAGCTCTCAAAGGGCTGCAAGGCCACTATAGTGCGTAGACCGATGCTTCTAATGTAGATGAATCACGTAACATGGGTGTATCGAGGAATCTGGATATAACAGCAACCCACAGAATGTGGTGCTCGAACCACGTGAGCGTCGGGGTTAGACACATAAGCTTGCAAGATCTAGCGACGGATCTTATGCGGGGACCAGGAGCGAGGCCAAGGGTGAAACGCCGAAGCACGAGAGAGCTGGGTATGTCCATTGATCCAAAAGATCAAAAGGCCACAAAACGACTGGAAATATAAGATATAGCTTCTATTTAGAGACGGAACGAATAAGATGGCGGGCGCAAACCAAAAACAGGTGTGGCCCGCGGCGGCGGCCGATTTTAACTTTAGTTTCCATAGCAACGAAACCGGCAGATTGCGAGGAGGGTTTGGAAAACGAAGGCCGAAAGAGGGCATGGCCCCGGCGTTTAGTAACGCAGCGCGATAAAAAAAGAAAAAGGGCACCATTGGTCGGTCGGGCGCAAGGCAGACTTTACGGCCAGTGCCATACGTGTCGGGCATCATATTTGTCTAAACCCTTAGACAGATCCGATATTGGCATCTACAAAAGTCTCCGCACTCGATCAGGCTTTGTATTGCCGCCGATTGTTTCAGCCGACTTACTTTGAAAGCCATCCTCGACCTGTCAACTGTGTTTAGAGTGGGTAAAAGCCCCTAAGATTTGGAGCCATGTGCTGTATTCTTTAACACCCGAGCCGGAAGAGACAAGGTACGTTGATAGCTGCGATTTGAGAGCGCATTGAAGGTGGCTATGGGCCGGTGGAGTGGGCTTATGTAGCATGGTGCTCGATTTGGTGGCGGTCGCGTGAGCCAATGACGCGTGGTCGCACGACACTTCACGAGGCACATGCTTGGATATACCTCATGGGACAGGATCGTGTGCGCGTTGGTTTGTGGATTATGGAATGCTATTGGCGATGGGCGCGCCTGGCAGCTTGTCTATAGCGTGCGATTGTGGGGGCCCTACGCAGCTAGGAACCTTGAGCTGCAATTTTTTTTTCTCTCAAACAATCGCAACGATCGAGAGTAGTCAGTGTGTGGTTTGTTGAGAGAGACGAGAAAAAAGGTTGTGACCGTTTCAGTGGCCGTTAGGCAGTCGTGCCCTGTGTGGAATCCGGAGTAGCGTGTAGTATGACGCTGTGGCCACCCAACAGCGATTTGCTAACTGGAGACTTGCCTCGATTCTCCATCCTTAGGAGAGAGAAAACGAGAGAAAGAGAGCGAGACGCCACCGAAGAAACGACTCTAGAGACAAAGAAATGACTGGTCCTACAATCGATCCGACCTCGCGACCGGTTAGTGTGCCAGTGGGTGTTGGTGAGGATGGGACATTACCGGGGACGAGTGGAACTCAGTCGGCGCCACCAACGCGCGATGGGGGCCGTAAGTCCATGTCTGCGCTGTCGTCGACGTTAAGCGCATCCTCGTCTCTGTCGGGTTCAGACAGCCCTGCCGTGTGGCCGCCAGCGCATTCGCAGGGTCGGTTTAAGCATTACCATCGGCCCACGGTGCTTGACTCACCGGCGCTTGTCCGGGCAGTGCAGCAGTCGATTGATGAGATGGACGTGGACGCCCTGGCACAAATTGCGCGGAACCACGGCCTGCCGCCTGCGCAACGCCAATACGCGTGGCCGCTGCTACTATCGACGCACCCGCACGTCACAAACCCATCGATTGTGGCGCAGTTTCCGACACAGCCGGTGCCAGAAGACGAAGTTCCGGTGCGGCGGATACGCAACGACATTGCGCGGTACCGCAAACGGCTCAAGGCGTCGTCAACCAACTCTCACGGCGGCACGACGCACAATAGCGTGTCACGGGCGACGTCGACAGGCAACTCTCCAGGCGTGCTGACACCGCGCGGAGGCAAGCCGCCGACGGACGTGAGTGAGCGTACCGTCGCCGAGTGCCTCACGGATAGCATGGAAGACCGGCGGTACGCGATTATTCAAGAGGCAGTGGAAGGGTTTTTGCGGAAATGGGGTCAGCTCGTGGCATACGAGTCGCCCATGATTTGGGTAGCATTTGCGCTTGCCGAGTGGGTGGATCCGGTGTTTGAGTTTGCTGAGCGTGACACGGACTCCAACACGTCGCAGAGTTCGACGCCAGATTTGATGCCCGTGGGCATGTGGGATGCAGACTCAAACTTCTCGTTCCACAAGGTGTACGAGCACTTGATGCTTGTCATCTTCTACACACCCAAGAAGACGTCTGACGGGCCGTCTGGCCCGCTTGACAACCCAGCGTCGGATCGCATTTCGCACTTCATTACGGCATTCCGTCGTCTCTTGCCCGATATCAGCGCCCACTTTGATGAAGAGGACGTCATGTCGAGCATTGGCGGCGACGAGTGGCTGTTGTGGTGGGTCAAGTGGTTGGGTGCCAAGGTGTTCCACAAGAGCAACCGCGGTCGCATGTGGGACATGTACTTGGGATGGCGGCCAACGGCGGAGTCGGCCTTGTCGGTTGCGCCAGTTCAAAAGGTCGACATTGGGCCATTTTGGGACCCGCTGCATCTCGAGTCCAATGCGCTTGTGGACATGTACACGCAGCACATTTTTGTGTGTCTTGCCGTGCTCAAGGCCAAGAAGAACACGCTGCTCGAGCTCGACCAGAGCGAGATCCGCGAGTATCTCGGGCGCGTGTCCAAGATTGAAGACATGGAATCGATTGTGACCGAGGCTGGCGAATTATGGCGCTCATGGCAGGTCACTGAAGAGGAGGAAGAAGATGAAATCTAATGTCATGACATAGTCATTTGCGGCCCTGTGCCGTTCAACGATACCACGGGTGCTCATCCAAGATTATAGAGATTCAGCAGATGAGCACCATCGCATTCATATGAATTTACATTTACATTTATCTTGTATTACGTTCGACTATAGGTTGTGCTTTGTAGACCTTGCTGGTAACTCTGACATTGCGGCCAAGAAAGTCCAGACTTGTCTCAGTTGCGAAGCACTGGCTTCGTTCCACCATCGTTATCGTGTTTCCTGCGGGGTTCCCCCGCCAGAACCCCCGTAGCAACCACTTCGCAGTTGAGGCCAGACTCAAATCTCGGAGTACATAACCAACCCCTAGATCAACTGCGAAGCAGTCGCTACGGGGGTTTGAGGTGCAACCCCCAGGGGAAACAAAGAAGTCAGCTAGTCTCGGTTGCTACAGGGGTCTGGGGCAGCGTCCCCAAGGAAGAAAGGCCACCCCTTTAGTCGCTTGTAGGTGAAACCACAGTGCAATCCATTACTCTGTTTAATATACATGACATGCAAAATGTCCAGCAGTGGCAGCAGCAACAACTAGGCATGGGGACTGATTCTAACACACTGAAACACAAAGACAAAAAAAAACGTCGACGCCGTGATTATTGGAAAACTGGGCTGTTATCGTAGTACCAGTTGTCAGTGAGCACATCATAGTCGACGTCCTCGACGTTCTTGAGCATGTTTGCCTTTTCAACCTCCCACTCACCCGAGACGTCCTCAAAGCCAGCCTGCCAGACGCGGTCGCGCATCTCCTGGAGCTGGCGCTCCTTGGTCTTGCGCTCCTCCTCCTGCGCCATCCACTCCATGTGCTTGAGATCGTCCGACGACGGCTCGTAGATGTGCCAAATAGTGTAGTGAGGCAGGCCGACGACTGACAAGCCCATGCGCTTGCACATCTTGCCAAAGCCCTCAGTCTCGGCGTGGCGCTGGAATGAAAACGCCGGAAAGTGGGCGCCTGCGCGGAACACCGAGGCCTTTGCGAGAATCGACACGCCGCCAATGCCGTCGAGCTCCATCTCAACGTCGGGGTCACCGTAAGGGTCACGCAGATACGCAAGATGCGGGCGCCACGTAGCATACTCGACGTAGCCCTCCACAATGACGGCATCCTCATCGAGATCGCGCGCCAACTGCAGGGATGTCTCGCTCTCCTGCCACGAGTTGAGGTCATAGGGCTGCTCGTTGCCGAGCCAGTCCGGCAGTGGGCGCCAAACGTTGGGCACAATCACGTCCTTGTCGTGCTTCATGAGATCCTCGAGGATCGTGGCCGGGACAGTCTCGACGTCGGCATCTCGCCAGTACACCCACGAGTGGTAAGGCTGGAGGGCGACGCTCAGCAGCCAGTTGCGAGCTCGAGCCATGAGCTTACGGCGGGGACCCTGAGCCTCGAAGCCGTGGCGGTCAGAAAAGCCCTGGCCAATTGCCTGGCCAAAGTCCTTCTCGTAAATGTCGATAGTGCCGAATCGCTTGGACGTATCCTTCTGCTCCTGGGCGATGCGCAGGTGCTCGTTGAGCAGCTCGAGCGTGTTGTCCTTTGAGTCCGACACCAGAAACGCCAAGTCAATCAGGTTGTGCGGGTACGTCAGGTTGTTCATGTGACCAAAGAACATGTCGAGGTGGGGCGCGGCATCGCGCAGCGGCACCAAAAACAGCACGCGCTCGTTGCGTTTCCAGCCCTGGCCGGTCCCAACACTATCGGCCAAATCGTAGCGGTACACCGAGCTTATACTCGGATCGTCGACCATCTCATAGTGACCAAAGCTGGGCACGACCGACTCGCGAATGCCGGGTACAATAAGACACAAAACCACCAGGCCAAGGACGGCAAACGATGCCACGATCTTGGCGAGACTTCGCATCTGCATAACCAACTGGCTTTGTTTTCGCGAACGAAGTCTGTTGTTAGAATCGTAGAGCGCGCGACTATAATCACCTTTGTCGATGCGACAGACAATCGATCGAGTCGTATAACTTACTTGTTCATAGAGAACGGACTGTTATCGATATCGACACTCTTATAGGGCAAACTCATGTGAGAAAAGACAGCTTCTCCAAGCCACAAGACGGAAAGAAACTTGAAATGGTATTATGACACGTGGACGAGGTGCTTTTGGTGTTTATATTATCACCTGCTAAGAGGTTCGCACAAGAAAAAGGCCTGACAATCAATCTCCCCTTCGAACTAGAGGAAAAAAAAAAAAATTGAAACAGAACCAATCACAAAAAAAAATGCGAATCTCAAGTCGACACAAAGCGCTCCAGACACCTAGCTACACTGCTGTATAAAAGGCGTCGTGGTAGGCGCGGGCCAGCTCGCAGGCTTTTTGGTTGTGGTTGTCACAAGGTCGGATTCTCGTCGTCGGAATCGCGCAAAGCCAACAAACACACTACACTAACCCAAACTGCCAGCCAGCCCAATCCAACTTGTCCAGGGTTAGGAAATTCCAGCGACCATGTACTGTACACACGCGCCGCCCACGCTGCGATAACTGGCTGGGCTTTGAGTGGGTGCCTTTGGTATGCAAGGGACGGGGGTTCCTGCCGGATTAACAAAACGACGTTTAAACTATATGATTAAGCAGATGTAGCCACGGCACAGGGGCCGAGAGTCGCTTTTTTACCAACGAGGCGGCTCCCACGTGCATTGGTTGTCTGTAGTATGATACCATTAGTAGTTTCACCCTAACAGGGGGAAAGCGAGGGTTTGTGTGGCAGCTGAATACAGGCATACCAGCAGGTTAGTACTGTGCAGCACGCTTGGCTTCTGTGGGGCGTTGCAAATAAGCCAGGGGTGATTAAAGTATGTTGCAACAGGAACTTTAGTTGTCGCCGCTTTATTTTACTATGCTTTCTGGTCTCAGCTTGTGAAACGAAGCCAATCTGTTTATGATTCAGATTTGCGACTGCACGTGTGGCACGGCGTACCTTGTGTGTATCACTTCTTTTTCTTGTTTTTCTTTCTTAGGGATTCCACCCCCCCAGACCTCTCGCAGCCGCTTCGCGGTCGATTTAACACGACGACGCACGTCTTCTGTGCCGCGCGACAACATTACATCCCCTACGTACATTACATTTCCTGTGAGTTCAACTCACAGACCCTCGTAGTAACCGCTTCGCAGTTAATTTCTCACTAGCCGACGGTCTAACTGCGGAGCAGCTGCTGTTGGGTTCTGGGGATCAACCACTCGGACCAAGAACAAAAGACCGCGACATTAGCCCACAATCCAACTGCGAAACAGTTGCCACAAGGGTCTGGAGGTGGAACCTCCCCCCCGCCAGGACGAAGAAAAAAGAACAAATCATGGCAGGAACACTAAAAATCCAACTGCGAAGCAGTTGCTACGGGGGTCTGGGGCTGGAATCCCCAGGCACAGAAGAAATAGGAACACGACGCGAACTGATCATGCATAGAAAGCATAAGTAGTAGTCGTAGCTGGTGCCATGGCAACTATTATTTTCCGTGCATCGGCAAAGACGAAGACGCGAAAGATCACCAAAGCTACCGAGAACAAGACCTGGTGCGCGGCCTGGCACAGACAAAAAGGTGGTTTGCGGAGCCATGAGCATGATCTGTGGGAGTAAGTGTTGATCGTGATAGTGTTGGAATAAGAAATTGGCTGCGATTGGGCCAAGAGACCGAGATAGAGAAAGACAACAACAATCTTTATTGGATTATCGACTAACACTAGTATCAGGCGAGCCCGCAAGGGAGCCAGTGGTTACGAAAAGCGGCCATGTGTACGAAAAGAGCCTTGTCGAGACGTACATTAAGCAGAATGGGACGGACCCGCTTACGGGCGAGCCTCTGGATGTGGCAGACCTGATAGAGATCAAACCCGTGGACGGCACCGGGGGCGTGCGGCCACGGCCGCCGACGCTGACTTCGATTCCGTCGCTACTGGGCTCGTTGCAGTCCGAATGGGATGCCATGGTGCTCGAATTGCACACTCTGCGGCAGTCTCTGCACAGCACACGACAAGAGCTGTCGGCGGCGCTGTACCGCAACGACGCCGCTGTGAGGGTGTGTGCGCGTCTAACAAAGGAGCGCGACGAGGCACGACAGGCACTGGCACAGATGGCGTCTGCTGTAGGTACAAATGGAGCAGCAGCAGCAGCAGCAGCAGCAGCGGGTGGCCAGCCGGCTCAAGGAAATGGAGGAACTATGGACGTTGATTCGGACTACGCGGAGCGCATCACTGCCAAGAAGGAGGAGCTGCGAAAGGCTCGCAAGAACCGGACTCTGCCGGATGGGTATGCGGCGGTAGACGATCTGCGCGGTCTGTCTGCCGGCCACAAGAGTGACAAGCTAGCTGCCGGCGTGCACGGTCTGGCGGCGGACGCGAGCGGCGATTTGGTGATTGTGGCCGGCTCCAAGGGCGAGGGCGCTGTGTATTCGCTGAGCGCCGAAAAGGCAGTGGCCAAGTTCAAGGCGGCAGCGGTGGTGACGATCGCGGCGTGGACGGGCGCCGGTTCGTTTGTGGTGGGTCTCAAAAGCGGCGCTGTACAGGGGTTCACCTACGATGGCGACGCGCAGACCGCAACCGAGTCGTTTTCGCTGCCGGTGCACGAGACTGCGGTCGTGCGCGCGGTGCTGCACCCGACGGGCGATCTGCTCGTGTCGGTTTCGGGCGACTCGTGGGCGCTCGTTGACCTCAAGGGCGACGCGCCCAAGCTGCTGTTTGCGGCGCCCGGCGGCGAGACGGTGTTTGCCAGCCTCGATGTGCACCCTGACGGCGAGCTGGTTGCGGTCGGCACGACCGACGGCCGCGTGCTCGTGTACCGGCTGCCGCAGGCGGAGCTTGTCACGACGTTTGAGAGCGACGGCAACGACGGCTCGCACAAGATTGGCGCGCTCGCGTTCTCGGAGAACGGGTTCTGGCTCGCGTCGGCTTCGGCTCAGGTCGTGACTGTCTGGGACCTGCGCAAGCTCGTCGCCGCCAAGGTCCTCGATCTCGGTGCTGCCCTCAAGGGCGACATCTCGGCCCTGGCGTTCGACTACGGCGGCCGCTACCTCGCAGCCGGTTCGTCCTCTGGCGGCCTGTCGGTGTCCGCCTACGCTAAAGCCGACAAGCAGTGGACGCAGGATGCCTTCACCGCCGCCGTCCCTGTCGTCGGCGTTGCGTGGGGTCCCTCTGCCAAGTCGGTCGTCACCGTCAATGGCAGCGGCTCCGTCTCGGTCTTTGCATGATCCGTGTATATTATGACTACTAATGTAACGATTTGCCCGTCGATCTCTTCTTTTCCCTGGGAGCCGCTGCTCCCCTAGACACGCCGTAGCAACTTTCTTAGATCTCGGCTTTCGTTGTGCTCTCTTCTCCTGGGGGTTCCACCCCCAGACCCCCGTAGCAACTGCTTCGCAGTTGATTTCGACTCAAGGGCTGTGTTCAACCGCGAAGCGGTTGCTACGAGGGGTCTGGGGGGCAGAGCCCCCAGGGAAAAAAAAAGAAAGCCTGAAATGGAAGGTGCATTTATTATGTACATGATGTTTTTACCAGCGGTACGCCTGCACCTGCGGGGCGTCCGGATGCTTGGGGGAGCGCAGCCGGTAGTAGGGCTTTGCGTCCATGACCTTTGAGTCTGCAAGGGCCTGCTGGCGGTCGCGGTGCGACTTGGGCCGTAGAATCGCCTTGACGTGGACCCACTTGTGCTCAATCAGCCCGGTGCGGCCGCGGCCCTTGAAGTCGACACGCTTGAGCACGCGCGGCTCCTTGCCAACCCAGACCTGGTCGATGTATAGGTCCTCGGGCTTGAATCCGAGCTTGACGCAGTCCTTCTTGGCGCGCTCAAACATGGCGCCAATGGGCCCAAAGATCTTCTTGGCCTGGAAATGGCACTGGGTAATGGCATCGAGCAGGTCCATCTTGCGCAGGAACCGGATATGCGGAAACGTCTTTTTCAGCGACGACTTGATGTCGTACGACTGGATGTACATGGACGGCTCGAGCGCCAGCTGCTCCTCGCGCGTCAGATCAAGCACGTACTTCTTGCCGTCGAGCTCGACTGTCTGGCGGTTCACGTACGCGCCGCCGTTGAGCGCGCACACCTGTTCGTACAGTCGTCGTTTGAGGGGCGACAGGTGTGCTTCGGCTGCCGACTTGCCGTCTGGGTTCATGAGCGACTTGATGTAGGGGTCCTCCATGTACTTTTTCCATTCCTGTTTTCCACTTAGATTTGCCGAGTCAGCCGGAGTCTGCTCGCCATCCGGGACCTGTGGCTGCTGCTGCTGCTCGTTTTGGTTCTGGCCGGTGGTTGTAACGTCGCCAAACAACGATCCGGTCGACTCGTCAGCACGGGCGGCACGTCCGGCCGACAGAGCGCGCGAGCTGTGCCAAAGAGTCCGCGGCGCTGTCCGGGGCAGCGCGGAGCCCGCGCGGAGTCCCAGTCCGAGCGCTTGTGCACGCAGCGCCAGCATTCGGGTTGTATTTGTGCTTCCGGGAGTTTTTTTGCGTTGGGCTTTTGAGGTACTAGTGCAGGTTCGTCAAAAAGTTTCGACGAGTCTGGATGTGCAACAACATGCATGCATATATAATCTGCTAAAAGTTGCATGCCGACGGTGGGCGCGTCAGATTGGCCTCAGCATTCTTGAGTTGTGGGTACGTTGAGAACTTTGTAGATGAGAAAGACGCCCAGCACGCATGGCTACAGGCGACGGAATCCTAGCTAACCGCGCTCGGCATCTGTCAGATCCGTACCGCCTGCCAGCGGCCACCCCAGGAAACAAAGGGTTGTCTTAGTGTCAAGATCGGCGTCGTTCCCCTTCACAACACAAAATCCAACCGCGAAGCGGTTGCTACGGGGGTCTGGGGGCAGCGCCCCCCAGGAAACAAAAAATTCACAGCCACAACGAGCTAAATTCCCGCTGCCTCAGACTGACGTGCGGTGCCAGCTGTAAAACGCAGGGCTGGGGCTGTCCCCATCGCTCGGTCGGCTTGTTGCACCCTCTGCATCGGGCGTCCTGTTGTTCCGATATAGTCATAGCCAGGTTGGCATACCATAGCGTGTAGCGATGGTAGGACCCAAAACCAACGCTACACACCCGCGATAGGGCCGTCACGGCTGACAAACCCGGCAGCTCCACCTGACTCAACGCACGGCTTGGCCGCGATCTCTCCCTTGGATCCTGCCGCCTGAGGGTAGCGGCGGCGTGGGTCCGTTGGGCGGGATTTGGCACAGTACCTTTGTTGTCTAAAACTCCTTTGCCACTGTGCACGTGTCCGATCACGAACTCATGTCTGTTGATTCCTGGGGATTCCACCCTCAGACCCCCCCGTAGCAACCACTTTGTGCTTAAAATCTACCACTCACTCCAATCAACTGCGAAGCAGTTGCTACGGGGGTCTGGGGGCAGCGCCCCCAGGGAAAAAAAAAATTGGTAGCGGTGGTGCGTTATCGCACTGGCACCATGCGTCGGCCGGTGAATCCGTGCATGCGGCTTCGCACCTTGGGGGGAAACTAGACCCCGTGAACACAACCACGGTATCCGGGCGACCAGCGCAGAGCTGCGGCATATATATGGCGGCGGGACCCGGGTGGGAACCGGGCGATTCCCAACGGAACACTTGTGTACCTCGCGCGGACGCCTCAACTTAGCACCGACTGGCATCAACTCGTGCTGCACAGGCCCGTTGAGCTCTTTTTTTCTGCGGCCGGCGCTATAATCCCCTCAGTCGCTGGGGGGTCGCCACGCCGATTGCGTCTGGGTATTTCGCGGAACGTGGCAGCAATTGGCGGAGTAAAGCTATAGGGGGGCGTCGTTTTAGCTGCGTTTCCAGCGTGTGGTGTGTGGTTGGTTCAATAACGAGCAAAGAAAGCAGTACGTAGCAACACACCCAAACACATCGCAATGGGGATTCGATTTGCAAAGTACCTCGAGGGATCGGATGTATACGGATGCCGGCGGTGCCGGACGCACTTTGCGCTGCGAAAGGACTTTCTATCCAAAGTAAGTAGTTCTGTCGATGTATGGCCGACGAGTTTGGGAACAACAGTACTAAACACAGGACTTTCGCGGCCGCTTTGGCCGGGCCAGCCTATTTGAGCATGTGTACAACGTCGAGTTCACAGAAGAGGCGAGACGCCACATGCAAACCGGCACCTATACTGTGCGGGACATAATGTGCATGGTGTGCAGCGAGCCAGTTGGATGGGTTTATGTTTTTGCGCATGAGGACCGAGCAGACAACAAGTTCAAGGAAGGCAAGTATATATTGGAGGAGACAACGACGCGGTTAATCCGGTGATACGAGGAGAGCTGGAATGTGTGCGATACACGTTTCCAAATGCTCGACCTATCACTGTCTCTTTAATCCGATATCGACTATGTTTTTTTTTTTTTGCTGCTACTTTGTTTGTGGTGTGCTATTGTCGCCCGATTGCGCCCATCGGGCCGCCGCCTGGCCCCACGGCCATTACCCGATTGCAGGCCGGTTGCGATGGGGCAGACGCATCTGGCGCATCCCGTCTGATCGGGGTGCATGATGAGCCGTGCGCGGCTTGGCGGCGAGATCCGCCACTACAGATGCGCTTTTGCCAGAAGCTTACGCGCTTTTCTGTTCGCCGTAGTCCGTAGCTACTCATTCTATTCGAAGTTAGGTTTTATTTTCCTGGGGGCGCTGCCCCCAGACCCCCGTAGCAACTGCTTCGCAGTTGGCCGCGGGTCGCCAATTGAACTAGTGTATGGTTTTCCTGGGGGTTCCACCCCCAGACCCCCGTGGCAACTGCTTCGCAGTTGATTTCAGGAATTCGATTGACTGGTCGGCCTATTATCCACGAAACCTGCTAAAGTTGATACCCTCTTTCAACTGCGAAGCAGTTGTCACGGGGGTCTGGGCGTGGAACCCCCGGGAAAACCATACACTAGTTCAATTGGCGACCCGTGGCCAACTGCGAAGCAGTTGCTACGGGGGTCTGGGGGCAGCGCCCCCAGGAAAGAACAGACATGAGCTGAAAGCAGTAGCGAAGCGTCATCGTATAAATATGAAATGTCCCGAGGGCCCCGATGGGGATGCTGTAAAGACAGGTAGTGGTGATCGGCGGGTTAGAGGGACCCAGTTTCGGTGAAGCGGGAGCGCGAGATTGGCCGCGCCTCGAGGAGGAACTCTTCAAACTCGCGCTGGGCCTGTATGCGTTGTTGGTGCTCGCGGTCCATTTCAAAGACGGCGTCGATGCCGCGGCCAGCGCCAACGTCGCGCAAGAGGTGTGCAGTGGGGTCGTGGCCTCTGGGGGCTCGGGTGTTGCTGAATCCGGCGTAGCCGAAACCGGCACCGTTTTGGGACCCGTTTTGGTGATGCGACAGCAGTCGAGACGACGGCCCAGCGGCGGCCCCAGATGGAGGGCCCGGCGGGGATCCCGGCCGGGACCCGGACCGCGACTCCGGCTGGCCCCCGGGGGTCGTATTGGGGGCATGCAGCTGCAACTGCGGAGGAAGAGCCTGTTTTTCGTCGGCCGCGAGCGCCTCGTCGTACGGCCGTCGGCGAAGAGCAGCGCTGCGCGCAATTAGAAACATGATAACAGCGGCGACCATGGCCACACCGGCCACCGAGCCCACAACGGGCCCTACAACGGATGACGCCGACCGCGTGCTGCTCTGGACCGCGACCGCAACCGAGTCCTGCTGCTGCTGCTGCTGCGCCGCCGCCGTGTTGGTAGGTATCGATAGGTCTGCGCTAAACTCATACGAGTAGGTCGTGAATGGCGGCATGGGCTGGCTCCACCATGGGATTTCATTCGCGGTTGTGCTCAGCACGGTCGTAGTCGTAATGGTGCTGGTGCTCGCCGCAGAGCCCGTAGCGGGGCTGCTGTCGCTGCTTTTGGAGCTTGCCGTGTCGCTTAGGCTCGATTCAGACGTTCCAGTTGTGATCGAGGGCGACGACGTCTCTAGCGACGCCGTCACGCTCGTATAAATAGTTGTGAGCACCGTCGATACGAGGCTCGAGTCGGATTCAAACGTTGTCGCCGTCCCTGCCGAGCTCGTCTCCGAAGCGCTCGAACCTCGTGTCGAGCCCGAGGTTGGGCTAACATCTTGGCTAACACTGTCTGTCGTTTGTGAGGCACTCTCACTAGCTGTGGCACTGGCACTGGCTGAACTCCCTGAACGTACGCTTGTACTCTCGCTTGCACTCGTGCTCAGAATCTCGCTCACGCTTGCACTCCCACTTGCACTTGCACTTGCACTTGCACTTGCACTTGCACTTGCACTCGCACTCGCTGTCCCTGTCCCGCTCGTGCTAAGAGTCGTCTTAATAACGCTGCTGGCCGAAGACGACGAGAACTCGAGAGACGAGCCTAAGCTCGACGTTGCATTAAGCACGCGCTCCACCAACATCTTTTCGTTTTATTCTATTCTGGTAGTGTCTACCTCCACTTCAGTCCCACAGTGTCGCTGTCCATCGACACCAGTCGACTGGTTGCTCTAGTCCTTTTGCTCCTTCAGCCCTGCCTGCAGTGCTTTCTCTCTCTCACTCACTCTCCAAGACCTCTTGCAGGCTCAAGCGACCAACCACGCCCACCTGCCACCACAACAGCAACAGAAAAGCCAAAAACTTGCAAGCACGTCACCCACGGGGATTCGCCCACAACTTATTAATATCTCCCTGCTCGCGCCGCATCCCTTATCTGCAGATGTGGCTCGGGGACGGGTCTCCTTTCCGGCAAGCCAGTCTTGTATTTCTATTCAAGTATTCACTCCTTCTTACGCCTCAACTCCCAAAGCCCATTAATTTGTTCTAGATTAACTGCCCAATAAACCGCCTCCATATCCATCCTCCGCGGTCGTCCAACCCCGTGGTTCGGGTAGCGCACGTTCTGCAGCAAAGGTGCACCGCCGACGCAGAATATTTCAAGTGTATACCGAACACTCGGTGAGGGGTAACAGGTGTCCGTCCACATGCGCCCATTCAGGGTGACCAAAACTAACTGAACCAGGGTCTCGCATCCCGCCGCTTCTCACCCGCCACCTACTTTGTGCCTTTCACGGGACCCTGGTTTATCTGGCAGTTTTGCATAGATCGTCGTCTTGTCTCCTTTTTGGGCCCAGACCCCCGGCTCCTCATTTAAGCTGGTGTTCTTTTTTTTTTTTCCTGGGGGTTCCACCCCCAGACCCCCGTAGCAACTGCTTCGCAGTTGAGAGTTGGAACCGACGAGTTCAACCGCGAAGCGGTTGCTACGGGGTCTGGGGGTGGAACCCCCAGGAGAACAAAAAAAAAAAAGGTACCAATCCTCAACTGCGAAGCAGTTGCTACGGGGGTCTGGGGGTGGAACCCCCAGGAAAAAAAAAAAGAAGAGCCCCTGACGGTTTCATCGCATGATGCTGTCAACAACGTCTTAGGCTGTAATCTGCACGATTGGTGGTGATGATGCACGTGTCCGCAGTGCACCAATGCGTCGCGAGCAGCAGGCTGTGCCTGGATCAGAAATGTGAGTTGATCTGCCAGTTGAATTCTCAGGCTATAATCAGAATGTACTCACTATGGATACATCTTTGCCGTATGAGGGTATCCGCTTGAGATGCCCTGTAAGTTCCCTCAGGCTTGGTCTATATTTAGTTCATGGCGAGTTGGGGGACCCATGCTTAACTTAGTCAACTCAAAGTTTCTGGTTGCAGCTGGACCAAAGGGCGTTACTGGCCACCCGGATTAAGACTTAACAGGTTTCAGATTCACCACTAGCGGCTACTCAAACTCTACGCCGAGGAGCCGCACAAAACGCTACGGCGGGTTTTCGATCTAGCATAGTCGTGCATTGTGCAGTTGACAGCTGCGAGAGGTATATTGCTTTCACTACACAATTGCTTTGCCATTGAGCTGCTATTACTAAGTTGTTTCTTTTTTCCCGGGGGCTCTGGTCCCAGAACCCCGTAGCAACTGCTTCGCAGTTGGGACCGGTGCTGGCTGAGACTTATAGGACCAACTTTTGGGCTGTTTGCAGCTAGAGCTCAACTGCGAAGCAGTTGCTACGGGGGTCTGGGGGCAGAGCCCCCAGGAAAAAAAAAAAAAAAGAGTACAACACACGCTGTAACAGCACGCTAAAACACGCGATTGTTGCATATCCCGTGCATATCAAAGTGGTACGGCTGAACCCGCGTTTTGTGTGTTCGTCCTTGTGTTTACTCACACAGTGCTGGCTGTAAAACTATCAAGACTACCCTGGACACTTTTTTTTTTGCAGTTTTGCTCGAGAAAACGCACCTGATGCAGCAATGACCGAGCTAGGAACCGACGTGGACGAGTTCCTTAAACGGATCCGCCAGCTCGGCGAGCAGACGGACCGCGAGGACGCACTGCGGGCTCAGGCCCTGGAGCAGCAGATCGAGGAGGGCCGCCGCCGGCGCCAGGCTCTGCGGGCCCAGCGGGCCCGGTCGCAGTCGCCGGTCAAAGATGGAGCAGCGACCGACGCTGTCAAGCAGGAAGCTGACAAGGCCGCTGCAGAGGACACTCCTGGCGGGAAAAGGGTGACGTCCCGCAAGGAGCAGGAGATTCTGAGCACTATAGAGAACCTGGTGGGACCCACGCGGACATTGTCGCTATTTGGCAAGGATGAGTCCCCGAGTGTGTCAGAGGAGAAGCCGCGGATGCCGAGGGATGATGTCTCGAAGGAGGTGCCGCAAAAGGAGACGCCTGGCAAATCGGCGACTGGACAGCCCCGCAACAACGCTGCAAATAAACCGTACGAGGCCGACACGCCGCAGGCACGATTTAGAGAAACAATCCAGCGGCATGCAGACTGGCACGAGAGCCGCCTGACAAGTTTGGGCGCAGATAGTAAGCCAAGCACACCGACTAGTGTGACGAAAGACAAGTACAAGTCGCTGGTCGGTAAGGCCACTAGTGCCGAGTCGCCATCTGATACCAGTACTATCAAGGCGCTTGGCAGGCCAGAACGCCCCGAACCGCGCCAGAAGCCGGCGGCGTTGGCTCCGCGCGTGGAAAAGAGTGGTCCTGCTCCTCCGCTGCCGGGCCCGCGGCCAAGTCTGAGATCCCAGGAAAACTCGCCAGCAACGCGGGCGAGTTTCAGGTCGCAGGACTCGCCTGTACTGCGGCCATCACCTTCTTCGACTCTTCGAGCTGCCCCTGGCTTTGATGCCAGCCCCCGCCCTACCAGCACACCGTCCGCATCGGCCGTCGCCCGTGCAAATACCCTGAAGGAACCCCGCAGTGCTGGCAGGGCTGCTGAGGACGCCGCCGACGACGACGACGACGTGGGCCCGCCATTGCCGCCGCGGAGCTCGCCGTCGTTGGCCCGGTCGCCGACGACGCGCCACAAAGCCATGGCCGAGAGCCTGCGGGCTCTTCGTGAGAAGCACGCGCGAACAAACAGCAGCACAAGTGCAGACGGAGAGACGTCGCCTGCCCTGCCGCCAAGGCCGTCGCTGGCTCCATCCCCACGGGGCAGTGAGGACCCTGCGGGAAGCTCGACACCGCCAACTGGTACGCAGCGACACTCGCTACACATGGGCCAGGCGCCATCGCCCAGCTTGGGGCCAGCCCCAGAGTCTGCTTCGCCACAGCAGCAGCGCTCCCCGTCGCCCACTGGGTTGTCGCGCTCGCCGACGCGTGGCGGCTTTGTGCAGAGCGCCCTCAAGCGCGACGGCACGCTGCGCGCTGCTCGGCCTGCCAGCGCTCTTTTGGATGGCTCGGTGACGCCACGCATGCGGCCGCCCGTCGCCCCCAAGCCGGCTTCGGCTAGCAGGGGCGGCGCTACACCACCTTCTAGTGATCGGCGGCACGAGTTGGACCCAGAGCCGCAGCTAGAGGCTCGCGAGGCAGTCCGTGAACCAGTCCGTGAACCAGTCCGCGACAAATTATCACGCGAAACGTCACCAGCCGACGACGACGACGCCGCCTCGTCACCGTCGTTGAGCCACTCGGACTCTCGCCGATGGAGCCCTGCACGCCAGACATGGCTTGAGAGTGCCCTCAAACGTAATCCGCCGGCCCACGACGGCGTCCCGACGCGAGCAGGCACGCTGCGCAGTCCCTCGCCGTCTAGGCCCATAAGCATTGCGTTTGACAAGCCTTTGCCTGCTCCTGCCTCAACGTCGCCCCGACCCGCCAGTACGGTGTTTGACAAATCACCTCTTCCGACTCCGAGCAAGGCTTCTGGTCCGACAACGCCTCTGACCGCCAATAAAAAGCCATCACTTGAACCGCCTACCCCGGGTTCGACGGCCCGCGGCTCGCGGGACATCCAGGTCGACACCCCAAAAAGGGCAACACCGCCTCCTACCGTCGCCAAGAAGCCGTCACTCGACGCGCTGGCTTCGCGAGGCCGGTCGCAACAGCCTGACTCGGAACCAGAGGCTCTCCAGCGACTTAAAACATTGCGACGCTCGCCAGACCGTAGCGCTGCTGCTGCTGCTGCTGCTGCTGCTGCTCGCCAAGCAGAAGAGGCAGAAGCGCTTCAGCGTCTCAAGTCGCTGCGATCTGGCCATTCGCCAGAACGCGGCAGCCCGGCGTCTCTCGTGCGGAACCAGGACACGCCAGAGGCACTGCAGCGTCTGGGCTCTCTCAGGCCCGGTCGGTCGCCGGAACGCGGCAGCCCGGCCGCCCTAGTGCGAAACCAAGACACTCCTGAGGCGTTGCAGCGTCTGGAGTCGCTCAGGCCGCCTAAACCACCCAAGCCGGCGCCCCAGCAGACAGCAGAGGCTATCGAGAAGCTACGGGCGCTGCGACCGGCATCGCCCACTAAGACGGAGCACATTGACGAGTCCAAAATCGCTCTCGAGCGCACCATCTCGACGCTGCGACCGTCGCGACCTGAAAAGCATGTCCCTGTCGACGAGGTCAAGGTCAATCTCCTTAGCGCAAAGGAGCGTCTCCACTCGCCAGCTCGTGGACTCTCGGCGACCCCTGAAGAACAGCCTGAGTCTAAGCCTGAGCCAATGCCAGGACCGACTCCCGACCGCAATAAGTCGCGGTCATTCCAGGACGACCTCGCCAGTGCCCTCATGCGCGGTCCGCCGCCTCCTCCGGCTCGTGGCACCTCGCCTGCCCTCCGCAAGGCCGCAACCTTTGACTCGGCAGACGTTACACGTACCGACGGTGGAAAGCTCGTCCATCGCACCAAGACAAGAGCTCGCGGTCCCAAACGCCGACTGCCGACATCTGCTACCGCAAGTGGTGCTGTGTCTCCAGAAACCACCAGCCCCGTTGGTACAATAAGTGGCCTTGCAGTTGCCAAAACGCGTGGCCAGTCTGGTCAGCCCGCATCCAAAGTTCCGCCTCCCATCCGCAAATCCTCGCGCGCCGTCTCGTCCAGAAACCCCCCGCCAAAGCCCCGCAAGCCCTCATCCAGCATCGCAAACTAACGTTATGTACAACCGCATTCCGTCTACGAAACCTGTTAGAAGATGTGCTCGTTGATGATGTACATGCTGACTATTCTAGTCGTCGTAGCCCGTCAGGTTATTATCCCGCGGCCGGTTGGGCACTGTTGTTAGTCTCATTACTTGTTTGTACATTTCTTCAATGCTTATTTCGGGGGCTTTCTCCTCCAATTCCCGCGATCCTCGTGCCAACTGGCATGCATGGCAGTTGAAGCAAGCCGATTGCACCAATGCTTCGTAGCCACAACATTGCCAGAACCTCCGGTCACAACAACCGCGCATTCCCACAATCACTTTCCCGTAGAGATCTCGGCACCGAAAATCCCCCGAAACTTCTAACTTGGCTGCTGAAATAGACCAGAACCATTGACCCAACTGCGAAGCAGTTGCTACGGGGGTCTGGGGGCAGGGCCCCCAGCAAAAAATGAAAAAAAGACACCACACCCTCCAGATCTGAAGGCGGAATCAAAGCACATACAAGGATATGTCTCAGGGACGCGCGGGGCGTCCGCGTAGAGGTACTTCTTGCGCAGAGGCGTGCCAAAGAGGGCGATAGCAGGGCCTCCAACGCCGAGAAGAACAGCTGCAAAAATCGCCGGCCGCTGGTGGGCACTCCACCGCAGGTACTGGGGTTAGCTTTCGAGGGCTCTATAGATGAATATCAGTCAGAACTTACACGCAGAGGCTGTGTAAAGAACTCCGGAGTCTCACCAGCCATTGTAAATGATGCCGGTTTCGCTGCTAGAGCCCGTATTTACTCGACGATGGATTATGAATATCGTCATTGGCTGGGAATACGCATGGAACGGATGCAACATCTGGGAATTATTATGTGTAATATTTTGTACGGTATGGTGGGGAGGTCTGGTGGTGGCGGCTTGCCCATTAGCACCATTGATGCATCATCACCATCTAGCCCCGGCCAGCGGACTCTGTAAAGCAGCCATACCGCCGGGACCGCTGGTTTCCACAACTCCTGGTTTGGAAAACGACGCATAGGCGACCGCAGTTGCAAGCTCGGCCCACCTTCACGATGGATAATATAAAGGTTGCGCAGGTATGTATCTAGATCCGGGATGTTTGACTTCACGTCGTACTGGCTATGATCGGTTTGTGATCGGTTCCTATCGGCCTCGGGTAGCTACCGAGTACGTCTTAAACGCCAACAATACGCGGGACGCGACGCCAGTTCGACATGACAGACGTCCTACAAACCAGGCCACTAACACGCAGGTCAAAGATGTCGTGCTCATGCGAAGAGGCAACGCCCTCAGAGGCACACTGCATCTAACAACACACCACATGATATTCAGAGACCAAGAAACGCAAAAGGAAATGTGGGTGTGCTACCCGGTTATATCCGAGGCCATTAGACGCCCGTACTCGAGCGTTATCGGCCACTCAAGCATACGCATTGTGTGCAAGGACTTTAGCTTCCTGATGCTCAACTTCAACAGCGAAGAAGAGAGCAGGGACGTGTACGAAAGCCTTATGCAGCTTACAGCGGTGTCGGATGTGCAGAAGCTCTACGCGTACATGTACAAGCCCGGCGCGCTGGAGAGGAAGCATAATGGGTGGAAGCTCTACGACGCAGTCACCGAGTACGAGCGTATGGGCGCCTTTGCAGACGGCAAGTGGCGCATTACAAACATAAACAAGGACTATGCGTTCAGTCCAAGCTATCCCAAAGTTCTTGTCGTGCCGTCGCAGGTCTCGGATACAGTTATCAACTATGGCGCCAAGTACCGATCCAAGGCGCGAATTCCAGTGCTCAGCTACTACCACAAGTTCAACGGGTGTACTATTACGCGCTGCTCGCAGCCTATGGTAGGCCTAAAAAAATGCCGCTCCGCTCAGGACGAGAAACTCATTGCCGAGATCTTTGCCAGCACTAGAGCCCCTGACGGCGTCTATGGAGCTTCCTCGCAGGACAACATCATTGTGGACGCGCGGCCGACGGCCAATGCCATGGCGCAGGTCGCACTTGGCGGCGGCAGCGAGCCAATGGACAATTACAAACCGGCGCGCAAAGCGTTTCTCGGAATTGACAATGTGCACGTTATGCGCGATTCCATCAATAAAGTCGTTGACGCGCTGCGCCACGGGGATATATCGCCGCTACCGCCGAGCCCAGAGGCGCTACTAAAGTCGCGCTGGCTCGACTACCTCTACACGATTCTCACTGGTACAGTGATGATTGTGAACCGCGTCCACTCGGGATTCTCGCACGTCGTGGTACACTGCTCGGATGGCTGGGACCGCACCCCACAGCTTACGGCTCTGGCACAAGTGTGCCTGGACCCGTACTTTCGCACCATTGACGGGTTCATTGTGCTGATTGAAAAGGAATGGGTCTCGTTTGGTCACCGTTTTCAGGAGCGATCAGGCCTGCTGACAGAGGTGCGCGACAAGCGCAAGTTTTTCAGCGAACTTACAGACAAGAACAATGCTCAGCAACTCATTAGCGGCATGAGCAGCCTGCTGCCCGAGTCTGGCAAGATAAAGTACACCGGCCCAATTATGCACCAGTTTCTCGACTGCGTATATCAGATTCTCAAGCAGTTTCCTGACAAGTTTGAGTACAACGAACGATTCCTGCGGCGGCTCTTGTACCATGTGTACTCGTGTCAGTATGGAACGTTTTTGTTCAACAGCGAGCGCGAGGCAGCTGAAGCCAGCGTGGCTACCCGAACGCGTTCTGTGTGGGACTACTTTCTGGGCCGGCGCGCTCAGTTCACTAACCCGGACTTTACTGCCTATGACGACGTTATAGTCCCGGATCCAAAGGCAGTCCAGTGGTGGAGCGAGTCGTTTGGCAGAACCGACGAAGACATGAACTCCAATGTGACGGGACCGACGCTAGGCATGGACAGGATGTCGTCCACTCCGCAGCCCGCAAGCGTCCCAGCAACTCCACCTCACCTTGCGCTGAACCAGCAAAGTACAAGAGAAGATAGATCAGCGCCCTCGTCGCCATTGACCGGTTCTACTAGCAGCCTTTCAAGGCTGAATCGTCCTGAAACACCTGACACATTCCCATCAGCAAGACTTGGAGACAAGCAATCTTCCCAGAGCCCCGCAACATTTGCCGCTGCTGCCAGCCCGCTGGCTGACACAGTCGTGTCTTATGGCTACGACCAGGAGCCTTCCTCTGGTGGATCGAAGCTTGCCCGAGAATTCGAGAGTATGACGCTCGAGGCCGTAGGCTCAAGCGATAGCCCATCGGACTCGGTATTTTCAAGGCTTTCGCTCAACAGTGCGAGCCCGTGATGTTGTTTTATGTCAAGCCGCTTTTTCTCGGACAAGGTCCTTGTTGCATTTTTTTTTGCCCCTTGCATTTTTTATTTCCCGTGTTGTTCTTTTCATTGCACATACATTCATATCCAATAACTGCACTATTGCTTTGGAATTTATCCCATAAGCTTTTGTTATATTGACATTGACAAAGAAAGTGAAGATTTATTTCTCCTTCTTGGTCTCCTTGGGCTCCTTAGTAGCAGGCTCTTCAGTAGCAGTGGACTTGGCAGCAGCTTCCTTGGCATAAAAGTCGGCAGCAAGACGCTCCTCCTCGGCCTCAGCCCAGTACTGGCCAATTTGCAGACCAATGACACCAAGAAGAATGAGAACAATAAATACCTGCGATGAGGCAATGACGTTGATGCCCGTCATTTCATCAACGTCACCCCACACGCGAGACAGGGCCGCCTCAGCTCCAGTGCGGAGGTTCGTCAGATAGAAACCAATGGCGATCACAAACAAGAAGAGACTACCACCGTCGAACAATGTGTTGGATTCTGATGGGCGGTACAGTTTCGCGAAAAGACCACACAGACCGAGAAACATGATAAAGTGATGCACATGATGCAAAAACGTCGGCATCTTAGCCCATGTCTGGTAATGCAAAAGCGAATTGTCAAAGGCCTCGGGCGTAGGGTCCTTGGACCACAATGTCCAGTAGTCGTAGGCCCAGTTGGAGTAAATGGCACCCAGAGAAAAGGACGTGGCACACAGAACCAGTCCAGTGGAGAAAGAGGTTGCTTTAGTCGGCATAGTGGGCGAGAGTCTGAGTCGGAAAATAAGCAACGAGCAGCTGATCAGAAGATTGGTTTGCACGTCCTCGTAGTCCGAAGCACAAGGGACAAATTGGCTATTGCTGTTGTGCTAGAATAGGGGCGGGGGTGTTCGCCTCACTGACAGCCACCCTATTAACTCAGATTGCTGATCGCGAACAGTTGTCAGTTACTATCAGTGATAAATATCAGGATGCTCGTGATTCGCCAGATATGCGCATGTACCATGCGCAAGTGACACACCGTAAGGACGTGGCTCTCTCATTGTGAATGCGTAATCCCTGAATACTTGATTCACGTAGATTTGAGCAGCCAAATGTCGAATCAATTAAGAATCATCCATTTGGAAGAGGGTTGTTGGTACTATCTGCGGTCTTCGCGCCACCAGTAGCAGATGCATGGTACCAGCTCGCGACGCGCACGCAGATTCAGAGCCGGGTGCCGGGTGCCAAGATAAGATGCCGCTTGGGCTCTCGGTGGGGGACCTAGCAGTGTCCCTCCTGCAGTTTTCCTACAGTACTCGAACGCAGGTACCTCATTGCCTATGGCCTCCTTCCTCCCGTCCTCCCGGCAGAGCCCATCGGTCTGGCAAGAACGTCTTAACATACACTATTAAAAAAGATGACAAATGACTCCGAGCAATAATGCCGGCGCCGCTGTTATTGCGCGGGTGCACGACCAGGACGAGGGAATGCAGACTCAAGTGCGTCGCGTCGGACTGGTTTGTTTACTTTTCGCACTTTTGTACAGCTTGATGCTGCATGCACTACGTTGCCGATGACCTTACAGCGCACGGTTCGCGCTTTTAATTGGAAATCTACCAGAGCTTAGTGAATATTTTTTTAGTCTACCATTTACGAGCCTTTCGCAGCTCAGCTACTCTGCCTTCCGCTGACTGGACGTACCACACATCGAGGCTGCGCTGTAGTGCGCCATACTGCATTCTCGAAGATAAGAATGCCATTTCGCGTAATTATTTAAAGTGCAAGCAAATCGTTTCTCATTCAACCGACGCGACAACCTTGCTCGGCTAGATTTACTCGCCAATAGTCACACTGGACACAACCGGGATCTGTGCCCTAGGCTCGGGTGAGCACTTTGACCCCCCTATTTTGTCTGCCAATCATGCCGCGTGCGCTACTTCTGGGCAAGTACTTGACAGCCACATGCGACTGGCGGGCAGTAGGTGCTTGATCATGCGGACAAACTGCGCGCCGGGCGCTGCGTTCCACCAAAACAGTACTCTCGCGCGATCGCCCGCAATACCACGACACTGTATCCGTTTCGCGAAACAGCCAATCCAGGGAGCTACCCAATCTCGGGTAATCGGAAAATAATCCGCGATGCATTAAGCCGATGCAATGTTCCTGGTACAGGGATTGAGGATCTACACACGTACATCCGCGCGGACCATCCGATAGCAAAACTGCTCTCGCTGAAAAAAAGCGAACAGAGTATATAGAACGAGCCAAATAATGGGCGCGGAACGCAAACACGGCATCCTGTGCCCATGGGCATAGGCGGGCGATGCAACCCGCCCAATGAACCTGCACAATGGTGGTGATCCGATGCCAAGCTTACGACAGGATCGTCTAGTCGCTCGCAATACTGTAATACAAAAGTATGCTGTAGTTCCTCTTGGGTCCCACTCGTTGTTACTGTTCTTATGACGCTATCAATCCTATTCATTCCAACAGGCCTCGTCTAGCAGTCGTTGTTTTCAACCGGTCACAAATATTGCCGCAAACTGATCGACGCAAAAAGACCCTGCAGCGGGCCGTGGTAACATCGTAGCCTCATGTCCTATCAAACCGTTCGGGTCGTGCAGCTTCCAATTTGAGCGGTATGCGCGGCATGGTGCAGTGCGTACGTACCCAAATAGGAAATGGACAAAATTTTGCGCCGAGAAAGATGGCAGATAAGCGCTCGGGTGCAAAACTATAAGTTGAGCCCATAGACCCAGTGATCTCACCCATCAACCACTACTACACCCACCAAAAATGAAGTTCTCCACTGCTGCCATCGCTGCCGCCGCCGTTGCTGGCGTCTCGGCCTCGTACAACTCGACTGCCGTTGTCACCGCTGCTTCGACTGTCAACGCTACCGAGACCACCGTTGTCACCATCACCTCGTGCTCGAACAACGCTTGCCACACCACCACCTCGACTGGTGTTGCTCAGCCCACCAACGGCACTAACGTCACCGTCCCGGCCTCGACCGCCGTTGCCACTGGTGCCGCCGCTGGTCTCTCGAACTTCGCTGGTGTCGCCGCTGTCGCTGGTGCCGTCGCTCTCCTCTTCTAAGTTGAGGGTCCAATGTTTTTTTTGATTTCTTTATTGTGATGAGGCAGCTAATGACTTTTGTTTGCCTCTGAATTTTTGTCCGACTTCGAGACGGGCGGTCCCTGCCGCCCTGATGATGGGTAGCGATACCATTTTTTTAATGATCCTTTTTGTGTACACTAGTGCTTATAGAGAATAGAATTTTCGCACAAGACTTGCCATGTAGTTTTTTTTTAAAAAAAAAAAAAAAAAACAATGATCTCGCTTAGGAGGACCCGGCATGGGGTAGATGAGAGGGGTTAGAGTTAGTGCGAGTTCCCCCTGCCGATTTGCAGAATGTTAAATGACAGCTTAGGAAGGATGCGACTGTTTTGGGTTTCCAGCCGTGTGCTAGTCTAGTCGATGTAAGTCGTGAATACGGGCCAATTATCAGCTAGTCTGTAGTCCTAGATAGGACCTCTTCCGCGGCTTGTTGTTGAACGTACTGAACTCACCTTGGTGGTGCATATGCATATATGCAGCATTTTGTCAGAAAAAATTTTATTAGGGCTGAATGACCAGCCCTAATTTACACAGTCACATTACCATCCCAAAACGGAACAGGACGCGCACGGCTCTCGCAACGCACGCGGCCCAGACGATAGCAGCACCAAAAGTTCAAGTGTTCTCCCCCATTGAACGAAAAGGCAATCACATCACAATGCCGCAGCTGAACATTTCGCAGAAGCGCAAGCACGTCGCCGACGGTGTCCTCTACGCCGAGCTCAACGAGTTCTTCACTCGTGAGCTCGCTGAGGAGGGATACTCTGGCGTTGAGGTCCGCGCTACCCCGACCAAGACTGAGATTGTCGTCCGCGCTACCCACACTCAGAGCGTCCTCGGTGAGAACGGCCGCCGCATCCGTGAGCTCACCTCGCTCGTCCAGAAGCGTTTCCGCATGCCTGAGGGCTCTGTCGCCATCTTTGCCGAGAAGGTTCAGCAGCGTGGTCTTTCGGCTGTTGCTCAGTGCGAGTCGCTCCGCTACAAGCTTCTCAACGGTCTCGCCGTCCGCCGTGCCGCCTACGGTGTCGTCCGCTACGTCATGGAGTCGGGCGCCAAGGGTGTTGAGGTTGTCATCTCTGGTAAGCTCCGTGGTGCTCGTGCCAAGTCGATGAAGTTCCAGGACGGTTTCATGATCCACTCTGGCCAGCCCGTCCGTGATTTCATTGACACTGCCACCCGTCACGTCCTGCTCCGTCAGGGTGTTCTTGGTATCAAGGTCAAGATTATGCGTGACCCTGCTGCCGGTGCCAAGCCTGGCACTCCCAAGTCGTCGCTGCCCGACGCTGTCCAGATCCACCCGCCTAAGGAGGAGTCTGCTATTGCCGAGCCCCACGTTGTCGACTACAAGCCGAAGCCCAAGCCTGAGGAGCCCAAGGCTGAGGCCGAGGCTGAGGCCGCTCCTGCTTCCGAGTAAGCATAAAATATCGGTTATTTGTAATGTATAAACGACGTTGGCCCATGCAAAAAAGAAAAAAAAAAACTGCGTAGTATAATGATGGACGGTCGATATGAATCGGCGTATTATTGTGTTAGTTTCTAGGAGAAGAAATTGGAGTCAAGGGGAAGGCAAAATTGAGGTGACTTCGTACTTGCGAATGCGGGGTTGTCGTGGGCGGTTGTCAGGGGGTGACTTTGAAGGTTACAGGGTACCGGCGCTTAGAAGAGTAGTGACCCTCCCGTATCGACAAAATGCTCGCCACAAATTTCGACGGACTTGTTGAACTTGGCACTCGCGCAATGACAACGCGGGAGCGACAGGGTGGTACGCCGCCGGCGGCCACGGAAAAAAAGCTACCACCGTCTCGTGGTGTCCAGAAGAAGCTAACAACATTGGAGTAACTCGACGCTCAGAGGAGCTATGCATACCATTGTTATACTGTGAACTAGTTACTAACTAAACAGACGCGGCACACGCCTAGGAAAGGCACTTCGCAAAGTTGCAGGCGACCTGCTTCGCATCGCCAGCTCCGAGGTAACTCTGGGGCATGACACTGATGGGGAAGCTGGCAGTGGCTGTGATTCGGATACCGCCAGTCAGTCCCACTTGCTTGACTTCGACTGCAAGCGTACTCTCAAGAGCCTCGGTGGCCCCCTTCTGTGTGTAGACAGGGTGAAACAGTGGATCGGCCAATTGCCGGCGGATAGTACGCACTACGACAAGGCTCATCAACGCTTGGTCGACTGCCTTGATTGCAATCGCGTCACATCGAGTCGAAAAGAGTTCAAAGGAGACCAGCGCGCCGCCATCACGTCGCAGGCGATCCTCCAGTATCGAGCCGAGCCTGAATTACCGACTCCCATCATGGTACATGCGCGCGAAGTTCGCTCATGATTGAGCAGCAGGCACAGAAGACTTGCATCTATAAACACGTCTCAGCATACAGCATCCTAGTATACTAGCATCTTTGCATCTAATGAATTCTACTTGCTAAGCAACGGAATCAATTTTATTTTATCTTATGCAAACATATCAGACATTTTCGGTTCTCGTAGGCTTGGTCACAGCTTAGCGACCTCGTTGCGCCAGTTAATGCCACACCACTGGCAAATCTCCATGCTCATGCTCCGCAGTTCCATCACCTCCTCGACGGTCGCGCCGTTGTTGAGAGCGCCCTTAAGGTGCCCCTTGAGCTGAGGGTTCACGTCCTGCGGGATCAGGCACGCAATGACCACAAGCGATGTCTCCTTGGGGCCTAGAACCTGGGTGAAGGAGAGAAGCGGCGCGTAAACTTGCGAGATGGCATAGTCGCGCAGATCCGGGTACGCCGTGTACAACTGGTTCTGGACGCGCTGCGAAATCTTGCCGTAGACCTGGTCAAAGAATGCCGCGCCAACCTGGCCGTCGGCAGCACCACCTCTGCGCAGCATCGTGGTCTCGCGAAGCTCGGGCGGGGTCGCATTCTTAAGAGTCGTCAGCGAATTGATCGTCTTAGGAAGACCACCTAGGGCGCCAGCCTTGAGCAGGGCCTCGCGCATCTTGCGGGAGATATCCATGTGTTCGTCTGCCGGACGGTTCTTGAGCATGTACTCGTAGATGATGGGGATTTCGTCGGGGAAGTTGCACACGCTAAAAGTCGCGGCAGCCACGTAGTACCAGCTGTTAGACAGTTGGGGGCGCGAGGCCAGCTTGGCAAGCCTCGCTGCATTCAGAATGGTGCCAGTCATGCTGAAGTGCAATGCGCCTATGGAATGTGGGTCGAGTAACAAACAACAGTTCGGCCCGGCCTCGGCAGAGACCCTCGCCGGTTTTATGATTGAGAAAGGACGAACGGCTTACGTACGGCTGTGTGACTCGATGCGGGGGGAAAATGCCTTCCGGGCGATCTGGGCAAAGAGGAGAGACACTTGGGGCTGTATGCGGGAATAGCGTAGTGCCGAGGAATGTTTCGATATATTGTGGAGTGCGGACAAAAATGGACTATGGATAAAGACGAGCGCATACAGAGATCCAGATCGATACTAATGGGTCTGATCTGTGCTCTCCAGATGATGAGGTCTTGGCTTGGTCGGGGCTTCTCTTGGCGACCGTTGAGAAATGCAATCTGCTTTGACTGTCATATCATTAATCTACAACCCATGCCAGTTTTTATCGTGAAACTATTGCAAACATGCCGTAGGGCCCCGCGGGACCTGGGGCCCCGTTTCGGATGCGGCTAAGTCCTCAGCCGCGTATCGCCAAACTACTCGGATATAGATTCGGCCGCAATGGCATATGACCCGCCCATAGGATTCGGCTTCGGGTGGATCGCTTTGTCGGCAAAATCGTTATATATGCTTTGATTGCATACCGGCGTGTTGTCCAAATGATCGAGATAGCCGAAGCTTTGCTGATAGGAGGTGCATGACGAACCTCGGCTACTACCGTACTGTTGTCCCATGATGGTCGGCAAGAGGAAATCCGGCGGTGTGTCTCCGATGTGTCTATGACGACTGAGCGAAAACAGCTAGTCGCTTTGCGACCAGTGCCCGCAAAACCTCGTCGTCATTCGCGGCACCGATTTTGTGGAGCGCATGCCGGGCCTCATCTGTCCGAATTTGGAAAGCGCCCATATAGCGTTCCTTGCCAATGCCCGCGAATCGTCATACTCAAGATACTCCGGTACCCAATTTGTTAAATACTCAAGAGCGTCGACGGATTCAGGCCGCCGCAGCCGATCCAACAGCAGAACAACGTTCTCGTGTGACCGGAGCCACTTCGCAGTAGCCAGCTCGAGTGTAGGCTCGAGATAGTCGGGCGTCATGCCAAAAGAAAAGTTGAAGAATAAACGCAATGGATACGTCATCGCTGTTTTGTGCGGTAATAGCCCTCGTTTAGTTGGCGCATAACGCCTGGCCATCGGACTCATCGGCTTGGGTGAGGAACTCTTCACGACGAATATCCCGCTTCCCGTCGATGCCAACTCTCTAGTGGAATGGCCTGTTTCCGTTCGTTGGGCCTCATTGCTTAGATAAAGAGTAAAATGTGGATAGCCCGACCCCAGAATACTGTATGTGTTTTGCGTTATGCGACATTTATGTGCATGCCTGATTTGGACTGGTTCTGGACGCACGATCCAAGACCAGCCCGGCCCCAGAGCACCACAGGACACCTGGGCTGGACGCAAAACTGGCCATTTGACAAGGAGAATCAGCAGCCATGAAGCCAATCGTCGGGGTATGTAGCTTCCGTTGGTCATCAAGGACGTCTCATTACTAACATTAGCAAGGCAAGGCGTGGTTCTGCACCGTCCTGTCGGTGTTCGGAGTGGTTATCCTCTCTGTCATTGCGCTCCTGTTCCGCGCTGGCCATGAATCCATGGTGGGCTCAATCAACGACCCCGAGGACGGCAAAGCGTAAGTTGTCATAATAGGATTATAGAACTGTTTGGCAGGGACACCAAGGGTGGTAGCTCTGTGGCCGACTCTTGCTTTACTGGATTGCCAAACACATGCACATACTAACTATCAGTGTCGCTTCAACGGTCTTCGGTGCCGTCCTAGTCTACTTAGTGTTTTTCTTTTTTTGTGGCTCGCAAATCATGCTGCACCGACGCAACAGCCGGATACAACTTTAGAATGCTGGCAGGGATCGACCTGATCATGAAATGTAATTTGCCTATATACATGTGAATGAACTGCGCCTATGGCGATGCTAGCGGAGGGGACGAGTGGAGGACGAGAGTCCCCATAATTGCAGTGGAGACAGGAGTACGTCACGCTGACGTGATTGCGTCATGGACTCTGTTGGCGTGCTCGCGAAGATTGTCGGGCACTAGTGTCTCGAGCTGGGTGCCCGCAAGCGAGCGGGTAATGGGCCGCACAAAGCCATAGACGAGGACGTCGAGCACGCCTGCCGCCGAGTCATTGACGCGCTGGCCAACTGGGAAGAAGAGGTTCGTATCCAAGAGCGAGCTTAGGGCGCGCAATGCCTCGTCTGCGCGCGCCAGTGCCTCCTCGGCATAATCGATCGTCTGCGTAGACCTTAGCCACGATCTGGATGAGTCCACGTATCCTGGAAAGGCGGCCATAAGTCTCTCTGTGAGGGACGCATGCACTTCGGACTTAGTGAACCAGAGCGCCAAGGCCGGCAGTTCGCGACGCTCGGTCTCTGGCAAGTACAGCTCAGCCATCTTGGCCGAGTTCGACGGCTGCAAAATAGACATGATCCAGGCGTTTCTGACAACTTGCTGCACGAGATTCGCATATATTTCGGTTTCGGAATCGATGGACAGCCGGTTGTGCAGGATCGCGTTGATGGTCGGGTACACGCGGATGCGCTTGCGTGTCGTGTCGACAGCGTACGGCAGCCGTCCTGTATCTGTAGCATGCTGCGAACTTAGCACCACCCGTGGGTGCTCCCCAAGTAGTGTGAGAATTGCCTGTGCCTGTAGACACTCTGGTTCTGTCGCGTAGCCATCGCTGTCGACATTGTAAATGTACAGGTTGATTCCGGGCTTTTCATCAGTCTTTTCGGGGAGGGGAGCCTCTGGAAGTCTGTAGAGCGGAAACTGTTCAAATACCCGCTGTACGGGCTCTGGAACTGAGACCATATTAGTACAGGCGATCAAGTTTGCATGCGTTGGAGGGTTCTGGGGCGTTTTCCGGTGTTCAAAATTGGTGATATGTAATGATTTGTTATTCACAGTGGGGATGGCGGGCAGACTGCATTTTTTAACTGAAATTACCAGAACGGCCTGCTAGGCACTACTTTCTTACTTCTATTTTTCCCTGGGGGCGCTGGCCCCAGACCCCCATAGCAACTGCTTCGCGGTTGGAATGTGACCAGAGTGGAGATCAACCGCGAAGCGGTTGCTACGGGGTCTGGGGATGGAAACAAAACGCGCCGCGAAGCTAAGCGCTGGCCGGTAAGCTGCGGCTCAGAGAGTCGGAGTGCTTCATTTAGGCTATCTACTGCTATATACTGCGTGTTCTAAACACCGGGAAACCTGTTGTAAGCATAATGCACCATAAAGTAGCGTATCCAAATAAACTGCCGAGCACACGTACCTGAGTGAGTAAATATCCTCTGCGACCGACCTGGCTGTGATCTGTCTGCCGCCAAAGTAGCGTTTGTCGAGGCTCTCGACTGCGCGTTCAGCGGCGCTCGCGTCCTCAAATTTTATGTATATCTCTCCATGAGAATTGGGGACAAGGCTCAGATGTGCGACGCGACCGTATTTTTCCTCGCATTCCTTTTGAACGTCTTCCTCAAGGTCCTGCGTCCATGTATCGCCTGTTTCCCTGGCGTTAGTTTTCGTTTGGTTCTGTTGTCAGATTTCTCTACGAGTATAGCTGCTTACTCTGCAGGATCGAATAGGTTTTTTAGCAAGACGCAACGAGAGGCCCGGACGGCTGGTTCAGTGACGGGCTCTTCGCTCGGCAGCCTGTCGTCGTCGCGCATTAGTTTTTCCATTAGTGTTGCCTTTGTTGTTCTCGATTTTGGTCGAGAAAACGTGACCGATATCTCGTGGCCACCTATCATCGTCTTATGCATTCGGTGCACGGCCTTCTGGGCTGCTGACGGCTTCATAAAGCTGTTGTTAGTCGTAAATCCGCAAGACAGCTTCCATGTTCGATTTGCTCCCATAAACCATTGGGCTGCAATCCCCCGCGCTTTTTCTGAAGGTGTGATAAGTACGGCAATTCTTCTAAAGACTGAGTCAGGCAGCGGCAGGTTTTCTTGTTCTACTCGCGCAGTCGATTTTGTTGCTCCTGGGTGAGACGGTAGGCTATGCTACCGTAATGGCCTTTGTCGCGCTGTCAGGACAGCCTAAGCGCTAAATGTGAGTAACGTCAAAGTAGACAACGATCCTATCTGGTCCACAACGCACGCAAAGCCACGGCTTTGACGAAGAACAAAACACAAAAAAACATACCTCACTGCAGCAAAAGTTCCGTGCATCGAAAGCTCCGATATGTCTCCGTAGTCTTCCATTATATCGCGCAAGTCGTCCTTTGTTACGTTGTCGCCGAGGCCATTCACGTACACAGTGGCCAGACTCTCCTCTGGCTTGCTCGCATGGGGCCCAGCAGTGGCGCTTTCTGTACTGTCACCTGCAGGCCTGCGCTTGAGTGACTCGTCAAGCTCGACTAGAATTGGCATTCCCCGCAGCATTGTGCCCGTGAGCTTGATGGCAGCTGGTACGGCCGTTCTAGAGTAAAACTCGACGTATGCGAGGCCTTTAGCTCTGTTTGTTACGCGGTCCTTGATAATCGATACGTCAACCACTCTGCCGGCGCCGCGCTCAAAGAAATCTCGGAGCTCGCGTGGCCGCGTCTGGGGCGAGATCTGCTGCACAAACACGGTGCGCTCATCTTTGGGACCATCCATAGTTCCGTTTTCATCCTTGGGTCCATCGTTCGGGCTTTGCCTTTGTCTCCGTCTTTTCAGTGGCGGTGAAGCACTCTGAGCGCGTTCGCGACTACTTTGCTGGCTGTCGCTACTAAGCCGGCGGTCACGGTCTCGGTCGCGTGGGGTCTGTCGAGGATGGGGACTTAGGTCCCGATAATGGCCGCTATTAGCGTCGCGGTAGTACTCACGGTCATCTTCGTACCTCTTCATATCGTGACGATCCCTTCGGCGGTAATAGTGGTCGCCACGAAGACTATTATGATGACTGCTCCGATGGCCATTGCCGTAGTAGTCTTCATCTTCTCTGCTGCTGCGACGGCTCAAATAGTCATCTTTGCGATACATGTAGTCATCGCGATAGTCCCTTTCGTCGTCCCGGCGGCCGTATGTCCTAGAATCAGCACGTCCACTCCACCCGTAATCCCGGTGGTCGCGCCGGTCGCGTGCATGATAGTCGTGATGATGCCTGCTTCGTTCACGATAGTAGTCGCGAGGCCATTCATCAGAGTACCGCGTACCGTGCCCATCTTTTGAACGTCGGTCTCCCATCTCAAATTGGGTAAATAGACTCACAAAGCCTTGTTCTTTGCACACTCCTGTACAGTTCGCGTCGACACCCTCTGTAGCCTTGGATTCAAGACAGATTTCATGCTTATGGACTCCGGGTAATGCGCGGCTGCCTTGCTCCGGGGACCCCAGATCTTGGTGCGATGGTTCTGCTCCTCGAGGCTCTGGTCACAGACTCCCGTGGCCACTGCTTCGCTTTTTAATTGTGGTAGTAATATAGGGCCCAGTTTATTGTTTCGTGACAGTCACTGACAGAGCCGACCGCAAGCCACTGCTTGTCGTGCCACACACACCCCCCCCGCCAATCGTGAAGTTAACTAACTGGTCGGCTACTCCGGCTCAAGTCCCAAAAGTGACACATGCTTTTGTGGTATGAAATGGCTAGGTGGTAGCTGATAATATCAGTATTGGAACTTGATTTTTTTGCCATGCTTGAAGCATGTCTTGTATATGTGAAATGTAGGGTTTACATACGTACTGGTCATCTGGGTGCGTACGAATGCCTGACAATGAAACAGCACCTCATTGTCAAAATCTTTACAATGCTCATTAACTACGGGACCCTGCTGATGAGATCGAGACAACAGACTGCAAATAACTTAACCAAAGAAAAGTCAACGCCAAACGGTTGCTACGAGGACATGGGGAGTGGACACCTCCGCGCCCCCCTCTGGACGCAAAACTGAATGGCGCAGTGGTCCTTGAAAGTTGTGCAATAGAATGAAGTAAATCGGGATTCTTAAGGAGAAAGGAGGCATATAGAGCCCGCATACATACAAATGTGACACGAGACCGGGGGCAACTTTTTTTTTTCCTCTTTCAACGAAAAACTGTGCACCGATCGACGGTAATGTTCCAAGGCGGCAAATACGTCTCTCGTTTAGGCGGGTCGCAGTGCCACATTGATGATGCCGTTGCGGCGTGTAGCTCACATCTACTATTAGGTACCTAGCTAACCACACAGTGCAACCTGTTGCGGGGTTTGGACCTTTAGACCACTGTACAGGTGTTCTGCGGTGCCTGCTTCCACCTGCCAGATGGGTTTCTTAACTAGGACTCGATTTCGCTCAGTTAAGCGAAAAGCGTTGCGCATTTGCCGTAAGGGGTTTGACATCTGCGAGCCACCGGCAGCAACCAACGCACTAAAACGCAGGAGGGCGATGGTAGCCCGGCGGGAAATCCGATGCATAAACAGGAGTAGAGAGAGAGTGAGAGAGTAGAAAAAAAAATCACCAAAGACAAAGAATAAGGACTAGTTCCAACTCTGACTGAGCACTCACTCCCTCTTAGGACATGCAACTGATCCAACAGGGAAAAAGGGGCCATGCGCGGGCTCGCAGGAATGTAGTAAGGTACATAGTGATGTTGGCCGCTCGGCAGCGGGCAGCAGACAGAAGAAACAGTTCCGACTGCAGATCAGGGCGGCGGTTCGGAGTGCTGCAGCAACCAGAGCTAATTTTGAGGGGAAATTAGGGGAAATAGGGACAGGAAGGAGTAGAAACGAATGAAAGGAATAACGGATCCCTGTATGGTTATACCCGGTGCACCACTTGACCGAGACGTCCCAAAAGAATGCCAAGAACAATATGAACCATCAAAACGATTGTTAAAACGTCCATCGGCGAGATCTACAGATTAGCACTAAAAGTACTGCAGCTAGTTGGCGACGATCGCCAGCTATGCGTCCAGGATGCCCACCGGTGGCCCCAGTGGTCCCGGTGGATCCGCCAGACGCCTAGACCGGGTGTCCATGTGCCTACCTGTTTTCAGACAGGGGAACGGGCATGGTGGCCCTGATTCTCGGAAGTCTCGGCCAGGTTCCCACCCCTCCTTTGCCCGTGCGGTGCCGCCGAGACCCCAGCTGTGCGCAGAACTTTTTGCCATACGATTGCGTAGACAGTAAAGAATAGACGTGCGGCCATCAGAGACACAGTCACAGACATAGGCAAAACCTCGGCAAACGGCAAAACGATCCTAGCCAGGGTGCAGAGTGGTCTCGGATGTTCAGGGGTAAGTAGTGGTTGTCTGTTTGTTAAGATTGTAGGCTGCTTTGCTTGGTTATTGTTTGCCGACCTACATGAAAAAAATGCATCGTAATGCCCATCAACTAGACTCCAGGGTACACAAAGTTCGAGAAGTAAGGCTTTGTATGCAGCAAGGCAACTGTGCAGAACTGACTAGTGCAGAACTGGCAAAGTGCAGGTCCGCAGGGGGCTTGAGACATTGGACGAGATTACATTTTGGTGGTTGGGGATGATGGCGATATTGGAGAAGCATGAATTGCCAATCGAGTCTAGTCAGGCGGATATGCACAATCACAAGAGTCACAAGTGTGTAGCCTCGGAAACCACCACTTTAGATATTAACTTACAGGCGTATTGTCCTAGAGCCAAAAATGCATGCACTAGCAGCCGTATGGCCACTCCAGCCCGAGCCGCCTGCGTTTTTTGAGCCTCACGCGCCGCGGCTGCGCACACTCCTCCCCTTCCCCCGGCGGCAGCAGCGGTGTGGTTAGCGGCGGCGGTTTACGTTTTGGGACATGTAGGCATCCACGGCGAGAAAACTCGGCAACCCGGGAACCACTTGCACGCCCAGGTACGAAACCACGACCTGGACAATTTGTGGGAATCCGTTTCCTGACGATTGGACATCCGACGGCAACGAGGCCACAAGCAGAATTAGGCGGCGTTACCAGGTGTTATTCAAGTCGCGTGCCTTGGGGCTTTGTTGTCATTTGAGTGAACACGACAGGCGGTTCCCACGCCAGGCAAGGCAATCTGCAATAGGGGAACCACGCGTGGCCGGAAACTTGCGGGCAAGTTCAAAGGCAAGCGTCAAGAGGGGGTGGGGCCATTTTTGCGTGTGATTTTGCGTGATACAGCAGGATCGGCTCAGGAGTAGAGGACCGCGTTGACAAACACGACGCGCACTCACCGTTTACTTTGTTTTTTCCCGCCCTGGAGGCCACAACGCACGAAATACGGCATCATCCTTGTGTTTTCTTTTTCAACAAAAGCGAATACATCATCTCTACAAATAAATGGCCTCGGCCGCCGCGTCTAGCAGAGAGCCGATCGAGCTCATCGCCCGCGCGAGCGGCGTGGCCGATGACCGTGACGCCGAAAAGTACGCGCGCATTCTCGAAGAAGTGATCAAATGTGAGTAATTTTGGTTGTTGATTTGCTTTATTTTTCTTTTCTTTTTCTTTTAGGAATACTCCTTTCGATGCCTGCCTCATTTTTTTGGTTACTGGCCCCAACTCCTTGTTCCTTTTGCTGGGGCTCTGCTCCGAGACTGCCCTGGCACCTGCTTCACAGTAGGATAAAACCAGCTGGTCCTTACTGCAAGTATCACATTTCAACTGCGAAGCAGTTGCTACGGGGGTCGGGGGGGGGGGTGGAAGCCCCAGGAAAATGAGACCGCACAAGCACAGAGCTAACAACAGTAAAAGTTTTCCTTGTCTCGGCACCAGCAGAGTTCGGACCGGGAGATACAATCAAGCGGTACCAGCTGCCGACTGAGGAGGTTGTGAGCTGCATTTTCTGGAATAATGTGTTCTACATTACGGGTACCGATATCGTGCGGTGCCTGACATACCGGTTTGAGGCGTTTGGGCGCATTGTGCGCAACAAAAAGAAGTTTGAGGAGGGTATTTTCTCGGACCTGCGGAATCTCAAGTGTGATTCGGATGCGACGCTCGAGAGCCCCAAGTCCGAGTTTCTTGAGTTTCTGTACAAGCAAAACTGCGTGCGCACGCAAAAGAAGCAAAAAGTGTTCCACTGGTTCTCAGTTGGGCACGATCGATTGTTTTTGGACGCGCTCGAGCGCGACCTAAAGCGTGAGGCCGGCGACAAGAAGGCGTCGACCGAGGCGGTTGCAGAGCCGGCAAAGAGCTTCAAGTTCGATCCGGAGCAGTCTCTGCAGGAGCAGCTGTCGCACATCATTGACGGGATCCCCAAACCGCTTGCTGCCATTGCCGACGCCACGACGTCGAACCTCATTATGGTGCCGACGTCGATGCAGCCTGGAATGGCCATGGGCGCTCATCACATGCACAAGCACCAGGCACACCAGGGGATGATACAGGCTGCGGCTGGCGGTCCAGCTGGTGGTCCGGCTGGTGGTACTGGCCAGATTGTGCGCCAGCAGGTGTTTGTGCAAGGCCCACCACCAGCTGGTCCCGCGGCGCCCGGCGCTCCCGGTGGAGCAGCTGCTGCCCAGATTGTCCACCCAGTGTACGTCGAGGGACCGCCGCGCGGACCAACTGACACCATTGCTGTTGGTGACGGCGGCGGGCCCATATCGGCACCGGCGGGCCCCGCCAACCAGGCCGCCAGCACCCTAGTCGGCGACTTCAACTTGCTCTACGCCGACGATTTCCCTGGAAGCAGCGGAGCGGGCACACTCGATATCACGAGCGCCAGCGCATACCCTCCCCAGCAGCACCAAGCACAGCAGCAGGTGCCGGACGATCCGCTGCTCATCAAGCCAGATATCGACTCGGACTTTCCGCTAGATTATTTTCAGGACACGGGCGCATCTCGGCGCGACTTCACGGAGGAAGACCGCCTCCGCAATGCCGCAAAGTATCTGGCCGAGGAGTACGACGCTCCGGCCCAGGATCAGCCGTCCTCGTATTTATTTGCCGCTGGCCGGCACTTTGACGGCGCAACGGGCCCAGGGCCAGCGCCGGGCGCGTCCCACGGGCCTCTGGCTACTTCGAGTCCATACGTGCTTGTCGACAGCGATGGCGCGTTCTACAGCCAGCACCCGTCGGCTGGTGGGGTGCCAGCGATGCAGAATCACGGCCACACGCTCGACTCTTCGCAGGCCGCCTCTGTCGCTAGTGCGTTCGCAGCCCAGCAGCGCCGCCGTCGAGTTCAAGGCAACCAGCGCCCGCCAGGACTGGGTGGTCGCCCGTTCGGTCCCGGTGGAGCCAAGCCTGGCCCCGGCCGTGACTTTGTCCATACGAGCGGCCAGCGTATCTCCAAGCCGCCTCTGCACAACGCGCACTCGACGCCGGCCCGCTATGTAGACCGCAATGCCGCTCTCCAGGCCCGCAACCACTACCCGACACCATCAGAGTCAGGCTCATCGGAAATATCCTGGCACCACGATTATGACGACCTCCGCCGCGCTACTGCGTCCAACATGCTGCGGGCATCGCGTCCTCTCGACGACTTTGCCCAGGAAAACCCGGAGCATTACTACCCGGGCACCGATATGGACTACTGGGGCCCATAGTTGCCTCAGCGATCCCGGTGATCTGTGTAACAATACGTTTATCTACTGCATTTATTCTTGGACTCTGTTTCCTGAGAGCGCTGCCCCCAGACCCCCATAGCAACTGCTTCGCAGTTGATTAGATTAGGGGGATAATGGTGCTGTCAAGACTTTGCACTCGGAACTCGCGATTCAACTGCGAAGCAGTTGCCGCGGGGGTCTGGGGGCAGCCCCCCCAGAAGAAAAGAACACGCAGTATATCGCAATGCGCTAAATACGTACGCACGACCCCGAGACTTCAAAAAGAGTGCAGATAATATGTACAGATGCAAAATGCAAAAGAAGCTAACCTCGACGGGCCGCCTTGGGAATCTGGGCTTCGGCGACACGAGGATCCTCGTTGTCAGCCTTGGCCGGCTGGGGATCAAGTACCGGTTTAGACTGGGCACTCTCCTTGGCTGGTGCCTGATCCTTCAGAGGCATGGCCTTCCACTTTTGTTCGGCCTTGTGCACGAGCCCACGGAGCATATTCTGACGGGCCTCATCAGCCATCAGTTCTTCGAGTGTCGGGTGATGTGGTCGCGTGTATCGCAGCCATTGCATCCATTGTGCTGTTGTTAGTTTGAGCCATTTGCTGTTTTTTTTTTCTTCCTGGGCACGTTGTCTTGTGCTGGCATACACCCACTTTGGCCATAGCACTCCAACCAGAAGTTGGCCACCAACGAAAAACCAAAATACAATAACAAACAAACGCAAAAGCAACATACGAACAATCTTGTAGTCGATCAGATTCAGACGGGGAATCCGGTATTCGACAATGCGTCGTAGCTTGTACGGATCATTGTGGTTTTTAAACTCCCAGTACGTGTTGCCGTCCAGGTCATATCCGACAAAGAACTTAGTGCGAAACGGTACGTTGCGCATAGACCGCCATTTGTACCACCACTGCTTGAAAGGTGAGATTTTACCCCGCAATGGATCTAGTCGTCCAGACATTTGTATTTGTGCGTGTTGACAGAAAAGAACTCGTCTTTGCTCCAGCCCGCAACTATCGACTTCCTTGGAATAAACGATAAACGATGATCTGGGTTGGGGTCATGAGAGAGGACCCGCTCTCACACATCGGTTGTCGGTTACTCGAGTTGCTCACTGGCTGTACATTATTTCCTGAGGACGCTGCCCCAGACCCCAGCAGTGCAACTGCCTCGCAGTTGAGCCAGTTGAGCCAGACTGATCATATGCCGACTGTAAAGCAATAGTCACGGCGCTGAACTCCTAAGAGAATAAGTTAGTGTCAATGAGATGCATTCACTAAGGATATAACTAAGGATATAAAGGCCTTGTTGTCATGAGCGCTCGCTAATAGTAGAGTAACCGCTATCTGACCCAGACAGTAACGTTGACATCTCACCTGGAGGCGCGTCGGGCATCGCCGCTGACGAGACCATCTCTTCCGCAACGGCAATAATGCTCACAACCACCAAGTATCCGACCGCGAACACTTCAAAAGTAGGCATACATTTGCGGTGGCCAATGGTGTTAGGCAGTCCAGGGAGTTGGATCAGCGCGGACCACCACCCATGGTAGCCAGAATCAATCTACGCGCATGACCTCTCATGCGCTACATATGGCCATAAACATCCAATCTCAAATCGACCGCGAGATAGCGTCTCTTGCCTAAGTCACGATCAATGTTTCTGTAATCCATCATATTGCCATTTGCCTCTTGCCACAATTGGTTTTTCTTTCTCCTGGGGGCAATACCCCCGGGAGAAAACTTACTAGCAGGCGCCATGAACACGGACGACAAACACGAAACCAAAACATCAATGCCAATATCGTCACTACATACGATTGCAAAAAATTTCAAGACTAGCTAGCCACTAGTTAGTTTAGTGCTGCGACCACTCGATCGAGTTGAGGTCAATGCCCTCCTGGACCATCTCCCACAGCGGCGAGAGGTTGCGGAGTGTCTCGACCTTGGACACGACCGTCTTGAGGACATAGTCGACTTCGGCCTCAGTTGTAAAGCGGCCAATGCCAAAGCGGATCGACGAGTGCGCAAGCGCATCGTCGGCGCCAAGAGCGCGCAGCACATACGACGGCTCAAGAGAGGCCGACGTGCATGCCGAGCCAGAACTGAGCGCCACATCGTTGAGGCCCATGAGCAGAGACTCTCCCTCCACATATGCAAACGAGATATTGACGCAGCCAGGGTAGCGGCGCTCGGCGTCGCCGTTGAGCACAGTCTCCGGGAGCTGCAGAATGCCGTCCTGCAGCTTTTTGGCCAGACGGCTGATGTGCTGATGGTCATACTGCTGTTAGTCATTATGTCTCTTGAATCTGTCGGACGATGCCTTGTTCTGAACAATAGCTGAACCATTTTTGTCAGTCCCCTGCATATATCTCATCCTTTAGCCTGGTCAAGGGCCTCTGAGAGAAGATTAGTCTTGCAGTATCATCACCCACAGCCTGGCCAGATTCCGTTATCCAGCACCTCGGCGTCGCACGTCCAGTCTAGCCAAGTCAATTAAAGGCAACAAGAAGGAAAAAAAAAACAACTAGCCCAAATCAAGACTTACCTCCATCTCCTCCTTCATAATGCGGGCGGCCTCGCCGAAACCAGCAACAAGCGGCGCAGCAAGCGTACCCGAACGAAGACCGCGCTCCTGACCACCACCGTTGATAAGCGGCTCAAGACGAACACGCGGGCGGCGACGAACGTAGCAGGCGCCAACGCCCTTGGGTCCGTAAATCTTGTGGCCCGAGATCGACATAAGATCAATGTTGGCCTTGTTCACATCAATCGGGATCTTTCCAAATGCCTGGGCGGCATCGGTGTGGAAAAACACCTTGTGCTTGCGGCAAATGGCACCAAGCTCCTCGATCGGCTGGATCACACCAATCTCGTTGTTAACATACATGACCGACGCAATGGCCGTGTCGGGGCGGATAGCAGCCTCAAACTCGGCCAGATCCACAAGACCGTTGGACTTCACCGGCAGGTAAGTGACTTCAAAGCCCTCATTCTCAAGGTATCGGCACGTGTCAAGCACGCACTTGTGCTCGGTCTGTGTCGTGATGATGTGGCGCTTCGAGTTCTTGTAAAAGCGCGCCACACCCTTCAAACTCATGTTGTTGGACTCGGTAGCACCGCTCGTAAAGATAATCTCCTTGGGATCAGCGCCGATCACCGATGCCACATGCTCTCGGGCAACCTCGACAGCATCCTCAGTCTCCCAACCGTAGGCGTGCGTCCGCGAGTGCGGGTTACCATACTGGTTCGTGTAGAACTGGAGCATAAAGTCCAGGACACGGGGATCAGTAGGCGTGGTCGCCTGCATGTCAAGGTAAATGGGACGGCCAGCAAGATGATCGCCCTTTTGCGAACGCTTGATGGCAGTGTCAATCTCGCTGCCGGGTGGTGGAACATCCCGCGAGGCACCCGTCGTACGCGAGGCAATCTTACCAAGTGCCTCACTGAAGCGGGAACTGCTGTTGTGCGCCGACAACGCGGCCGTTGCGCCTCTCGCCACCGAACTGGTGCTTAGGCCCCGCACAAACTGTCGAGCCAGAACGCGCTGCATTTTTAGTTTTTTCTTCTCTCGACAAGCACAGATATATCTGCGAATCCAAGACGATTTTATACGTCTATTGAGTCGGAGTTGATCAAGCTGGTGGGGGGCAAGCGATCAGTAAAAAAAAAGTTGTGCCCGTATTAGAAATACTGGGGACCTCCGTGCGTTTAGGTTCTTTTATTTTACTCGGTGGGAGAGTTCCTTCCCAGGAACGAGGGATAGGGCACGGGCTCTCGCTAGCACGGCAGACTTCGGCTACAATTCCGGGAATCCGGGCCGGGGAGAGCGGCCATGCGCGTGGAGCATGTGGTTACAATACAGTCGTGGCTCTGAGGTTGTAGGCTTTCAAATATTATGACTATATAGTAATGGAAAGAGGCTGCAGCGTGCAGAGGCGATCCGGGCTCGTTGGCTTGGCACTGGTAACGTAGGTTTCTGTTTGAGCATAGCATTCATGCGACATATGCATTTCGGATGCACGCCTAGACCAGGCCTAGACCCAAGCTTCCTCTTGTCCCTGGTAGAACTGTAGCTGCGTACACCACCTGGAAGCGCCATCGAGCGATAGATCGTTTCAGCCGTTCATGGCGAGGTCTCTGTCGCCTTTAGAGGCCGAAGAGGCCCGCGGAAAAACGGTCTTGGTCGTATTTCGTCCCGACGTGAACCACGAGCCGCTTGAAGGCAAGCTGTTCAATGCCGATCCAGCAACAGGAACTGTAATCATCATAAGAGATGGTATAGAAAGCGAACGGCCAGCCTTTACTGCCATATACTATGAGGCAATTGAGTCAATAAAGGGTATGAATTTGTTGGCGTTGCGCAATATGGACCCGACCTGTATCTATAGAGACCATTGACAGCCAGTCACTAACGACAGTTTTCGAGGGAGAAAATATGCCAGACAAGCAACTCATATCTAACGGAGATGCCCAGCTAGCTGCATTCCGGGACATCTTTCCGGACTCCGGCATGCCCCATGTTCCATGATCGATTGGGTGCGTTTTGTTAGTCGCCCACGACGTTTTGAAAAATGAAAACCGAAGAAAACCTTAAGTCCAATGACAGGTTCAACGCTTTACATACTGTTTGCATCTAGTAAATAACCAGCATGCTCTTGGCGCACCTGCCGCGGATTAGACCGACATCGGCCCCGGCCGTTGAGCATGTGCACGGCTGAATTTTTCACAGTGATTCGGCTCCACCATTACACAAGACCATTGATTCACCTGTCCTCTACTCCACAACCATGGGGTCCGACAGTAACAACACAGGGCTGGTGCCGCTTATTGTAAGAATGAACTTGAACGGGCCGGTGTAGCTGCTTCGCTGCCTAAGATTACCAATGTGCTAACAAAAAGAGTGGCGGAATGGCGGGTACATGCGTTGACCTGGCGTTCTTTCCTATAGACACTGTCAAGACGAGGCTACAGGCCAAGGGAGGCTTTTTGGCCAATGGTGGTTGGAGAGGAATTTATAGAGGCGTTGGATCAGCGATTGTCGCTTCGGCACCAGGCGGTAAGTCTGTTTTTTTTATTATGTTTTTGGGCGGTGTCACTAACAGCAGCCAGTTTGTTCTTTGTATCATACGAGCAGTGCAAGCACGCTCTCTTGCCCGTGGCGGAGAGAAACTTTTCGCACAAACAGGTTGCAGACGGTGTTGTACACATGGCCGCTGCTTCGATTGGCGAGGTCGCGGCATGCATGGTGCGCGTCCCGGCCGAGGTCGTCAAGCAGCGAGTTCAGGCAGGGCAGTTTTCCTCGTCTCTACAGGGCCTTATGTCCATCTTGAGAAATGAGACTGGAGAGGGTGTTATTCGCGGCCTGTACCGCGGATGGGGCACGACGATTGTGCGTGAGATCCCCTTCACGATTATTCAGTTTCCGCTGTACGAGTGGCTCAAGGTCCGTCGCGCCGCCTACTTGGGAGTGGAGCGCGTGTCACCCATCGAGGGCGCTATAGCAGGTTCCATGGCCGGTGGAGTCGCCGCTGCGCTCACGACGCCGCTCGACGTGATCAAAACACGCGTAATGCTGCTCCAGCAGCGGGCGTCATTTGCAACCGTTGCCGCTTCGATATTGCGCGAAGAGGGGATTACTGCCTTTTACCGCGGCGTTGGCCCACGTACTATGTGGATCAGTGCTGGTGGCGCCATCTTCCTCGGCGTTTATGAATTTGCATCGGATATGTTTCGAGAGATCCTGTAGCGGCGTCGCAAATTGCAGTCTTAGACACAGCCGCCGACCGTACATGTACATACATTCAAATGACGATAGATTATGACAGAATAAATAATGCGAAATGGCTATCTTTGTGTTACAACTATGCGCGCTCCAATTTTCTTCTTGCGGGCATACTTCAACACAAAGTTTTCGATTTTCGTTCCCGCCGGAACAATGTCTTGCAAGAAAGGAACGATATCATCCAGGTCCCAGGCTGACTTCACAGAAAGGAGCTGATGGAAACGAGATTTGGGCTCTCGAGGCAAGGTCGTTTTATCCAAGTACTGAATAACGTCGGACTGTGGACACACGTACGAGCCAACCAGCTGAGCCATATCCCGTGGCCAGTCGGGAACGACTGACGTGCTTTCTTTCCACAGATTTTTAAATGTAGACATTGACATCCCTTTAATAGCTCGAGATTTAAGCAGATGTATGCCAATGGCCCTGGTGACAGCTTCTTTGTCTAGAGAAAAACCCTCCTCTGTGGTTAGATCAATACTACTTGTTTTGGCTGTATGAGCTTTGTTGTAGCCCAAAATGCGCTTACCAGAGCCCTCCGCAAACATGCCAAGGACAGCCGCTACAACGGATAGCGGCTCGTCATATCCTTCCGAATCTACACCCATGAGAGGGTACAGCTTCGCGATGTCAACGGTATCAAAATCCATGCCGGAAGAAACGATAGTCGCCAGAATATCAGTGAGTATAGTGTGACACAATTCTTCATCAACAACGCAAGCGACTCCGTTGAGCTCGAATCCACCGTATCTGGCCCACAGGCGGGCAAACTCTGCGTCGCTAGCCGGGGACCGCCGAATCAGACTATCCACTGTTTCGGAAACGCCACCGTCACGCACAGCTCCCTTGCCTTTATAAACAGGCACTTCATCAACTGGGATGCGCGGGTTCATCGGCGTGGCCTCGAGGAAGTTTTCAACCGTTCCGAACCATGTAAGCTGGGGTTCTGCCGTTAGTCGTAGCAAGTGATACAGCTCTGGGGCCACACGAACCATTTGTAGTAGAAGCATCACTGGAGCGAAGATCCGGTCGAACGAGCATCAGCGTATTTGACTGGTTCATTTGGCGCATGCGCATTGTGCGGTCGGGTGTGCAAATCACCAGGTCATGGCTGTGCACTGCGGGACCCTTGATCTTGATCGCACCTCCTGTTTTAATAGCATCGTGAAGCTCAGGAGTAAGCTCAAGCAGTCTATATTTGCTTTGTGATTCGAACTGAGCGATCAGCGATTGCTTCATTCGCCCGTTTGTCAATGATGTCGGACGCGTCGACGCGCGTTGAGATTGTGAGCGTCTTAGCACAACGTTGTCACGGCAACCAGGGGAAGTAGCCGGACAGCTAATGGCACAGCCGACTCGGCCAGTTCTGCCGACATTCTGGCAAATGGTCTGTAGCAGTACATTCATTGTCATGAAGTATGACATTTGTTGCACAGTATAATTGTAACATCTCATATAGTTCGCACAGCAAAAAACTGGAATAGGTCGGAGAAATCACTTTGGCACGTCTTCTGATTTGTAGCTCTCCAGTCCGCTGTAGCCGATTCTAATCAATACATTTGCTTTTATTTTAAGAAGCGCTCCCAGCATTACTTGGTTTGGAGACGTGTTCTCTGCCGGCCATCGGTGTGGCATAGCTTCACCACTCCTGCCACTGAGACTATCACTGCTATGCCAAAGGTGAGGCTTGGTACCATGCCATGCTGGCATTTGGCCCGCGCTGCCAATTACGTATCCTTTTTTGGCTCGTCAAAGTCTAAATCAGGATGCGCCCTGAACCTCCCACCTAAAGGTACTCCTCTTTTCCCGCTTTTCTTGAACAACGACAAGACCCTGAGAGACCGCGCCACGCGAGCAGCGGACCTCAAGCGGTCCAATGACCATGGCGCCTGACGTTGGCACGATGCATGTGCAATCGATCAGAATGTGGCCAGAGTCGGCGATATAATAATTACGAACCCGATTCATTTCTATACTGGGTTACGCTTTTTGCAAAATCGAAAAGATGCACACCGTAGCATTAATAAGCTTGGTAATGATCTCTACTTTTAAACGAAAAGTCCCTGTAATGCCCAAAAACAGTCTACCAACTGCTTTGGGCCCTCTTGGTGAACTACAACGATCATGAGCCGCATCTCCTGCCGAATCTCACGTCTTGATTCGGCACGTCCTCCCTGCCCCCCCTGACTCAACTAGCTGACCGCGCAGAACTGCTGTCAAACACTACAAACCTTTCTATGCCCTCAAGCACAACAAGCTAAACACACAAAATAAAAGGCATTCCAGCTTTCGGATGAAACAGTAATTTTTCCCAATCAGGTGGCTGTCTGGCTTTAATAGGCGAACGCGTCCGTCCCAGATGGAGCGGCTGAAATTTCGCGTCTCCACCGTGTCTGTACCGTCGAGGACGCGCAACGACGCGCAAGCCCTGCGCGGCGGAAACGCATTCCAATTTATTCGCCCCTGCGGGTCGTGCCTTGGGCGCGACACTACTTCTATTGAACTAAAGGGCGGGGGTGACACAACGGCGACCTGTCACATTGCTGTTGTTGGTGCCGATTGTACTCGAGACGGCCCTGTGTCCGTAACTACCGCGGTACTGCGAACTACAAGCTCATCTGTCATTCCTTTCAAAGCTTGGTTCGCTGTGCCGAATCTGACTACTCGGCCTGTCAGCTTGCCAGCACAAATTTGTCCGGTGATCATCGTAATTGAGTGGAGCAGAAAGCGTTGACCAGGGAGGTCCGAACGACGTCAAGAGCAAAGCGACCCCATGACGGTGCCAACCGAGTGGCCAGAGTCTCCTCGCCTGGATTTGAGGAGGACAATCGTCGTCGACTCAAACAGCCCTTATGTGTCACGACTTACGAAGCAGACGATCTCTGGTACGTTGCTTGTAGTGTACAGCTGAAGTTATTCTCTTCCCACTTGTAAAAAAAAAAAAAGCGAATGCTAACAACAGACTCGGTGTACATGATCGGGGAGGACCCGCTCTTTGGACGCGTGCTGGCTGTCATTTACCAAACTGGAAACGACGACCACCCGGCGCCACGAACATCCACGATTGGGGGCACCGAAACTGATACTGAGCCACCCAAGCACCGACTGTCAGCAGTCATTGTGAGCAAGCATGGCACAAGTGGATTCATCAATATGACAGTCGACCAGCAGTCGCGCTTCTGGGCTGCTTGCCAGAACCTGCCGGAGGCTCATGCCAAAAGTCTTGTCCGCCAGTCCCTGGCTATTGCCAGCCTGCGGTCGTTCGCCACAATGGACCCAGCCATCAAGCGATACCTTATGGATCGAGACGTTCCTGAAATCCGAAACTGGGACGAAACTATGGCTGGGACGATGGCATCACGGTTCAGACTCGCCGACGGCAAGTATCCAGACGAGATCGGTCAGGCAATGATCGATATGGGTGTCATGGAGCCCAAGTACATCAAGACTAATACCGTCGATGTCGTCTATGAGGATTCAGACAGCACCATCGAACAGAACAACGAACTAGTCTATCTCCTTGGCGACCAGCTCGAGCAATTGTTCGACCCGCTCTCGGAGTACTCACCCGAACCCACCGAGATTCTCTATTCGCCTCCGACCCAGTCGACAGAGACGCTCGAGGATAACAACAGTGTGGTGCGCTCGATCGCCGAGGAGCTCTATATCCTGCAGGCCAATGCACGTTCAGATCTGCTTGGTTTCCTCGAAGAGTTTCTAATTCCGCTTCGCGTGAAGGTCCTCGGCGGCGAGGTCGAGGATATGACGATCCAGCGTCTCAACACCATATTCCCCCCGACAATCGACGAGATGTTCCGCATCAATAACATCTTCTACGAAGCACTGCAACAAGCACTTCCGTACGGTGCATTTGAAGTCATCAGGGCATGTGGTATGACTATTCCCTATTTCTACAAAGCTGCGATGCGCCATGAGGCCGCAACCAAGTCATTTCAGCGCAATCTCAAGTCCTTTTATCCTTCGATCAAGCCGTCCCTACGCCCAGAAGTGGCCTCTGTCTATACGCCGCGCCGCATCGAGTCTATCATGCATTGCAGCCTCCACTTGACGAAGCTGAAGCTGGTTCTGGATCGCCTCGTCCAAGAGGGCAAATGGACCGGCACAGATGGGGCCACCGTTGAAGAATGCTACCACTCGGCCGTCGGCACAATTGACGCCTTCGGCCGTGAGAGCAACGTAATGCCATATGATCGCCGCATTTTCACGCCCACAGGCAAAATCCTTGTTGAGATAGCAGCACAATGGCCCAAAGAGCTCGAGTACGGATGGATGAATCGCCGTGTCGTTACAATCTTCGATGGCCTTGACCTTCTCCAGGTGGACAAGAAAAAGGCTTCTATTCAGACTATTGTGATCATGTTCACTGACGCGGTGGTGCTTCTTCAGCCAAAAGAGCATATCCCAATGGTATCTGCTTCGGGATACCACAGGCCCTCTGTCGCAGACATGCTGATGCACGCGATGGTCAACGAGGTACCGGTAGCCAACGTTCCGGACTTGCATGTAGTTTCATGGGCCCAGATCGCAGATGTTCACCTTGCAGAGTTCAATGATTCACGTTCGCTTGCCATCTACGCCACCGGCAATGGTTTCCGAGAGGTGCCCCAGAAGAGTGGCTCAGCAGCTTCGCGAGTTGGTGACTCGCAGGACAAGCGCTCGTATCTAAAGTTGTTCCGTCTCGTTCGGCCGGATCACCAGGCGTCGAAGTTTGTTGAGCTCGCCGCAAAGGCCAAAGTCACCAATAAGACGCAGCCTTTCCATCTGTTCAAGAGCACTCGGCCGCAGCTGACGCTCTATGCCACAGTCCACGAAGTGGCACACTATGATCATGAAACGCGACGAAGCCCGATTGCCATGTTCTTCAACGTGGACGTCACACGCACAACTTTGGACAAGCACAATCTGGCGGCGGCGATCGCAGTGGAGTTTGTTGACCAGTCACGCGTTCGCATGTCTGGTTTCTCACGTCTTGGCCATGAGTTCAGCCGTGAAGTCCACAAGGCAGCGTTCCCCAACGCGGTGGTGTCAGAGCTCGCATATTACTACACGCTATACCTGTCGAGTGCCAATACGGACATTGTCCCTCACATCGTCGCCAGCAACATGGAAATGACCCAGAGCCTGGTTGAGTACGCTCTGGCGCCATCTGACAAAGTTCTTGGTGTACAGCGCAAAAAGAGCTACACGCTCGGCAGGCGCAACACGCCAGTGGCGGGATCAGGCAAGCGGTTACATACTCCCGTTGTTCGACCGTCGTCTCGAGCTGCCATGACGCCCGTATTTGACACACCAGGCGACAAGCCGGCCGGCCAGGCCTTCGCTCCTCCAGTCCCGTCGTTTACTTTGAGTCCTCCTGGTTCGGATCCTATTCAGCAAGCGTCGTCCGTCCCGCCTGCAATGGACCCCAAATCTGCATCGACACCGTCGCTGTCCCTGGTGCCCCGCGACGAGGCTGCTGGCGACAAACGCAAGGCCCCTCGGGGCGAGCTATTATCACGACTGAAGTCGCGCAAATCGCCCAAGGTGGATGGCACCGACGGACAACCACCAGATTTCTCGTCCTCGACGCCCCATAACCAACCTGCTGAGAGGGAAGCGGCGAGTAAGACACCAGCTCTGCGGTCTCGGATTTCCACAACTCTCAAGCGCATGGTTAGCAAAAAGTCGCCCGCGATACCACAGCAAGATTCAGCATTGGTAGGCTTACCGCTCGCCGCTCACCAGTCCACACGTACTAACAAACAGGCCATCGCTACTGTGCGCACAGAACAACCTACAGAGGACCCCGCCGCTGCCGAGCACCTCGCGGATAGAGAGGCCTCGCAGATGCCCGCCCCGGTGGAGAGTGATCCTGATCCGTCGCAATTCCAATTCCCCCGAAGAACCGCTGGGGAAACCGAAGCGCCGGCACCGAGCCCTCCCAAGGTTGTACGCAAGAAGAAGTCCTTCACACGCCTTAACAATGGCCACGGTAACATCGCTTCCGACGATTCTGCTTACGTCGAATGGGAGGACCTGTCAGAGGGCCTCTCATCTGTGTCAATCAGTACGACGCCAAGTATGGCGAATGAAGAGGCGAGGCAGCAACGAGACGTCGACGAATGGTACGAGGGTATGCAGCGCCACAGGAATGATGGGCTGTCTTTGAGCACGTCGAACGACGACGACGAACTGGAGAGCTCGTTTGATCCCCACGAGGCAGACGATCACGCAGTTCACTTGACGCGATTCTTTCATGAAGACAAGCGGCGTTCCATGTTCGTCCACGAGAAGGGCAAGAGACACAGTCGTCTGTCTGACGATGTGTATATCCACGATGACAACCGCACGCCCAAGCCTGATGACTACAATTGGATTGCCTCAACCCCTCTTGGGTCTCCCGAGATAGCCCGCAGTGCCGCAGTGATGCCTTCGGGCAGCACAGATGTCTCCGCTCTGTCGCATGACTTGGACTATACTTTTGACTCAACACCCTCGCTTCAGCACGCGTCTTATGCATCCGGAATTAGCGGTTCGCGCGAGACCACACGAATGTCCGTGGCAAGCAGTGTCGACACGATTCTCTTTGAGGACGACTTCGCTTACCTTGCTGGTTTGCTGGCTGACGAGGACACGAAAACGAGCGGAATCCAAGCGGTTAATGACGCTGATTCTCTTAGGCTATACCCGGGCCTGCGAGATTCATCAATTCTTTTCCTAGGAGAGTACGTTCATCGATCGAATGAGTCCCAATCGAGGCTCCCTGTCAAAGCAGAAGTTGAGACGCCCAAGCACTCCAGGTCAAGCACGGCTTCCTATCAGGCGGGCCACCAAACGACAGACAGCGAGTGGACCACCACTGGTACATACTCTTCCTCGGACCCCTCGCCACGTCGGGGTCATGGGCTACGACAGGCGAGCATTACTGGCGTTGCGTACAATGGCCCTGATGCTATTCGCCACTCTGGCCTTTTTGAGCTTTCACCTGTTCGTGGAAGCGGTGTTTCAAGAAGCTTGGAAGACTCGTTGCATGAGGAGATAGAATACGAGGACGAGCAAACGCCACGAATTGGCAATGACCATCTTCGTTCCTATTCAGAGCTTTCCCGAGCTTGCAGTGTCGGAGTTCTGCGCCAAGGCGATACGACCATGGACTCCGCCGATTTGACACAAGCGTCGCTTCCGGTATCGGCGTCCTTCAAGCGTATGGTTGGGGATGCGAGTATGAACACCCTACAGCTCGCTGGATTCATAATGCAGTTTGACCAGCTGATGGCAACTACTCCTGATCCCATTGCTCACGATGAGCTTGAGAGAGCAAAGAACATCTCCGTCCAGCTCTATGAACACACGCGCCGTATTGGGGCTAATCGCAACACCCTCACCTCGTTTAGGGACCAGATCATTGCAGGCGAGGGTAGGGCGCGGAAGCTGGTCGCTAGTTCTGTGTGGACGTTGATGCTTTTGGCGCAGCGAGATGGGGCACATGCGGAGAAGTACGACAATATCGTACGCGATCTGCTAGACCTGGAATGGTTGCGCCGCGGTAGACTTTATGACGCAGTGGATGACTTATTGGCGATCCAGCTATGGGAGTTGTGAGACACCAGAATCTCTGTCCCCAACTTAGGACCTGTTCATTGTCTTTTTCTTTTTTTTATTTTTTAATGTCTAATGCCATGAATGCAATGAAACTTTATGAAGCTAAGTAGCTGACAAAGCTCCGGAAATCAATCAATTCAACATAAATCTAGTTCATCTCGCATACAAGGCAATACCATTGACAAGGCCCATGGCCGTGAAAACGAAAGCCGTTACTGGGTTGCGCGCTCCAACGTCGTGGATTTGGCCAATTCCTAACACTCAGCCAAGCAATTCATTGTGAATGCTAGATTGGTCCCAGTTAGATGGACGCAACCTCAGTTGTAAGGAATTGGAGGCGATATGGAAGCAGCTTGACTCCGCGACTTTCGTCGAAGTTTCCGGAGTCGGCCCTGCTGTGTGTAGTACGTTGCACGCCGCACAATAACTTCGATGAGGGCCTTATCGAAGCCAAACTCTTCGTACGTCTGCTCGTATATCCGATCAATGATGCGCGTGCGGTCCTGGTGTGGAGTATCACGTACCCACGTCTTGAGCCCAAGGTCGAAACCTTCGGCCTTCAGCAACTCAAGTATCCGAGCTTCTCGTATCTTGGCCTCGCCAGGGTCATTTTCAAGGCCCATCTTCTTATGAAGCTCGTTCAATGATATACGGCTTTCAGACTGCTTTCGAAGAGATCGAGGGGGCGACGAGTGCGACGTCAAAGCAGACTCATTCTGTGACTTGACAACCCCATTGTGATTTGATGTCGGAGCACCAATATTCGCAAACTGTGCGTCGGTGTCCACGATTTGTGGCACGTAACTGAGCGGATTGGGATCCACATCGAAAACCTGGCTCATGTCATCCAACGGCGGAGATTGGTATTCGAACTCCAGCGGCATTACCGAGGCCGAGCTGTTTCCCTTTGCCAAATCGTCCGATGAAACGGAATGGACTCCTGGGTACATAGCCAGTTCATCATCGGCATTGACCACTGGAGAGTAGAATTCCATTGTCTGAGGCGTATGTGAGAGCTTTGTGTCCAACTCCGGCGTGGGCGGCTCATTGAAATCACGAAAGCTCATGTTCTGAATCATATGTTGAGCAGCGGGTGGCTCGGTCATCCAAGAGCACTGCCAATCCACATTGCCGCTTGCACTAGGAAACATGGCGAGCGACTCTTGTCCCGCTGTTGGGGTCATTTGACCTGACGTAGGCACACCGTTTGATCTTATGTCGCGGTGTTGTGCATTATCCATGTCTATGTAGCCCATCAGTGGCGGGTCATGCTGCGTCACCGACATTGTCCGGTCTCGGTCTCGCCCTATTAGTTGCTGGCGTTAGCCCAGTTATATCCAATGGGCGCAGATTCGCAGATTACACCTCATTTGCAAATCTTATTCGGGACTATTGTCGCTTCCGCATTCGCCCTTCCTTTTCAGTTGAACAAAGTTAACCGGGCGTTGCGTCCATTCTTCGACTAAGGGGGCATGTGTCCACGCCGCCCCAAACAAACATTCCATATTGAGGTTCGCAAACTGAGGCGATGGCAACAGAGTCATTCAAAGGGCCCAGGGAAGAAATAACGGTTCGCCAACAAAGGATGCATGGCACACATCGACTACCGTAGAAGATGAGAACGTGACATCACCAAAGGGCGCTCTTCATAAGCGCCGGCGTTTTGCACAGACCACATGGAAACGATCGAAAACGGGAAAACATGATAAACAAGCGACATAGTCGTGTGACTACTGAGGGCCGGGCGGATCGATAAGCGACTTGCATACAGTCCTGGTGACTTCGGCCCAGCACCGGGCCAGCGCAAGCAGATATGGCAATACGCGGAGGCTCCCACAACTCATTGATCCGGGATCGTCGCGGGCAACATAATCAAAGCAATTATGATTATGCGGCCAGCCAGCTCGCGATCTCATAGAAATGTAATAGCAGAAAGGGGTGAAAACTATTCCACACATGGCTCAAAGTCTGATTCCCATAAACCAGTATCGAGCTCGGAATCCAGGTGGTTGTCTTGACTAAACCTCTTGCACGGTGCTGGCGAGATCACACCACCAGAATATTCCACTGAGTGTGGCCACTAGTCGGCCAACAGAATATCAACACAGCAATGGCGGTGTTACAACTCTCAGCTTTGAATATACAGAGATCCATCCAATCTCCCCAAACAAGATCACACCACATGATGTTCCCATATCATTTCACCCATGATGACAATTTGATGAAGAAACTAAACTCTCTCAGGGAGTTCCAGATAGCCCAGCAACCATGTATCTTACTTCGTATAGCCTCTGAAGTCCAACAACAGACCAAAGGCACGGATATCTGCGCCCAAAGGGCTTTGATGAAGCACACGGCTAAATAAGTGACTAGACCTCCGCACTTATCGATAAGGCCGTGTGGCGACAGGAATATCTCAGCATGTGCATTACCCGTGCCTCAATATGTGCGTCGTGCAGATCAGTGCATTCACCTTTCCCCTGATGTAGACACTTTGACCAGCACTTTTACTAGCTGGCCAATCCCAACGTAGTCTGTGCGCAATCAATACGTTCCAAATAGATTTGAACAATGAGGCCAGCTTTATATCATGAAGCAGAAACTCACTGTAGATCACCCGTTCGTTATCAGAAACGCCAAGCACAGATATTTGAGTCGATCATTAAAGTTCACATTTATGATGACTTCATTATAAGGCCAGAGTGATGGCTGCTAATCGTGAAAAAGAAAAGAAATCTACTACGCACCAGTAACTTCTATAAGTGATAATTTGTTTGAAATCTTGTTTTCCACCTACTGCAGTTACACCGAATCGGAATGCCGACTATTCTTACATCATGATGAGTTATTGCGCGGGGTTAGCACGCTCGTTACACGATCATCTTCTCCAGCCCTTAGCCTGATCGTACGGAGAGGTGGATCTGAGGGCTACAGTGGTGGTTTGGCCCGTTCACAAGGCCCTCCTCCTATTAAGCCGTGACAACGCCCCTCAGCACACATGTGACAAGGTCTCTAAAAGTTGTGAATGCATGTTCTTTGATGACCGAGTTTGGCCGCTACAGTTCTTATGTTTGCTAATGGGAAGCGGCAACAGGCAGATATGCTTTGCACTCGTCTTCCAGTATAATCTGCTCATGATGATGGCACTACCACCACAGCTCACTGCATAGTATTTTCTGGCACGGCACCTGCGAGATCTGCGTCCGCTGTTTGTTCCGTACGTCATGACGGTTGCTCCAACTTTCACTTGTCTAGCCCGACAACAGACGGAACGTGTTCTATGGCCGAAAGTTGCAACCTTGGATGCATGGAATCGTTGCAGTGAGGGGAACGCGTAATGACGCTACAAACTGCTAATCGTCGTTTGTTCAAATGCTATCTTAAGCACGTACTAGCGCAGATCGAAGTCCAAAAATTGGCGATAAATCCAGTACGCGAGACACTAATGGCTAGGGTGCACTAAACAAAAGGTTTTCAGTTACCTACGCGTCGATGGAACGGTCTAACTCTCGTCATTCATGGGTCCTTGGCGAGACAATCTAGTGTACAATGCGTGAAGGGTTTGGATCGACCGTGCAGGACGCACAAAGTTGGGCTAGGTGACTGCATGTCTTGCATGTGGAACTTTTTGTGTGGCTGTCACGAACACTATGTGGACCACTCATGTTGCATGCCACCGACTTTGTGTTACACAAGGCGTAGCTGGACGGAGTTTTGCAGTGCCATACGGAGCCTACCGGAGACTTCAGTGATAGTTTGTAGAAAACAGGGCCAAGGGATCGACCACGTTTTGCGTGGCGGGACAAGGGCAGAATCCGCAGTAACTGACGAGAGTTGCCTACCGTCCGACATCATATCTGAGCATTATATATACTAGTTAAATGGCGTTCGGAGAAGACAAGTCTGGTATGCGAAGTCCTGCTAGTTGCTTCTCTGTTTTTACTATTATCCAAAGACATCAAGCTGCTATATCCTGGTCATGCCGATCCTTACCATTTATGAATTCGGCACCCTAGCCACTATCTGGTGGCATTAAGCGTGATCTTTCAACCTTACTGTAGGGTTGCCTCAGAGAGTTGACGCTCGTTATCGAGTTCAAAATAGTTCGAACACACGCTAAAAGAGAATGAGAACAAGCCGCAAAAACTTCGACGTGAAGTGTGGTCGGATCTATTTGGGCTTTTTATGCCAGAGGAATTTGCTCGATATGGATGGTTTTTTTATGGCCCAATTTTATATCACTCCTGTAGTCACCGACGTGACAGATTGAATCTGAGTTAGGGATCGACCTTTCGGCGACCGAACCGGGCTACAAGCAATACCAGAACGCGATCGTGCCAGCTTTCCATTTTAAGCTTAGAATTATAACAGGACTGAGAATACAATTAGCGTTAGAGAATTTCAGTTGAAATAGAAGCCGGGTGTCTAATTGGTCGGGGTAAAATGTTGGTGCTGACATAAGGAAACCTTAAGCTTTAGTGCTAGCACGTTTCCGAAAGAATTAATATGCATATGAATGAATATCTTTTATTGTCTTTGTAAGCTATATATCAGCCAGCGACATCTTATGTATTTGTTCGAATTTTCGTTTTGTGTACCGCCAATGCTGCATTACTCCGAATACTCGCCTGGCTTGCGCCAGTGACAACGGGAAACAGTCCCTGAGTAGGGTTAAAAACCGCCGCCGAGTGAATGCAGGATTGTACTGCGATAATAGGCGTTGATTAGGGATCTTTGGAAAGACAACATCTGCCGTGATTGGTGGTATTATTCATGTCCTCCACAGGACTTCGGTGGTGATAAGAGATGACTCGATGGCGAATCGAACCCATCCCTCCCCCCAGGGGACCGAGCGGTGTTAACCTACTCGGCTATAACCCCTGAGGGAATTAATATGCATAGCATATATGTAAACATAGCGCAAATGCCCACTCTACCTATTGGTTAGGGTTCCTAATTTTCCGGTTGCCGGGCCGTTAGTGTAGTGGTTATCATACTTGCCTTCCAAGCAAGTGACAGGGGTTCGATTCTCCTACGGCTCAGTTTTTTTAGACTGGTTAGCATCGGCAGTAGTTTGTTGGAACAAGACAATACCTGGTTATAATTCGTTGCCAATCTTGAAGCTGCATTGCACTATGCCCCAACTATCAAAGGATTTAGGCATGGCTCGCTTATTTATTTTGTATCCCGGTGCTCATAGACCGCCCATTATGTTTCCTCTCAATTCTGTACAGACAGCATTAGATACTCTAGGTTGTGCGTTGGCTGTGCTACGCTTAAGAACAGAGAATCCCTATAAAACATATAGGAAACACAGCGATTATTATGTGAGGCACACGTGTGTTTTCTAGGGTCTTACCTGCGGCGGTCGAGATGACTCGGCGCTCGCACTCACAGGTACAGAGGGGCACATGATCCGGTTACGTCAATGATATGCCGTATTCAGGTTCTTATCAAGCGTCACCCGTTGTGCCGCAACATTAGAAGTACAGTAGCGACAACTTGGGGTTGCATTGGTGGCTTTTTGGAGAGACATTATAGAAAGACGACCGGCCATACGTCGACAGTGGATGGGTAGAATTCGTGCAACGCACTACCTGTCCCCCGAGCATGACGCTACTAGGGCGAACAAGAACTGGACATCAAGACGGCTAGGGCGAGAAGGAAAATAAGCTTACAATGATGCGCTGCCAGATGAACCGTATGAACGGCGAACTGTTGATGAGAGGAGTATGCGGCAACCTGCAGGGTCCAACGGTGAGGCACGCCAATTCGCGTGTCGGCGACACAGAGTCAATTGACGATTGTCACTAGAGCGCTGCGCTAGCCATCAGGTGAAGTGACACAATGTGCCCGGAATCATAAGGCAACAGCGTACAAAAATATGCGTTCCCATGTATATGGGCTCCGGATCCTTCAGAATCGGTTCGCCCCAGCAACTCCCTTTGCACTTGAATCTAATTCTCGAGTCCAGATGGATCCTACTGTATAATCTTTTACTTTTTTTTTGTCCTTTATTTCTCTATGTTTGCAAACAGAGAGTCAGAGTCGCTTCTTTCGGCGCTTTGTGATGCCGACGCCAACGCTGCACACGTCGACAACTACAGGGTCCATGTGACCTGAACCTCATATTCGCGGGTTGTACATAAGTTGAGGCTCACGACGCGTTATTTCAGAATACTTGAAAGGCACTAGTTCGACAACTGCAAGCTTCGTCTTTGTAATGACGGCAAGCTCTGAAAACTGCGCAGTAATGGCTCTCGAGATCGAGAATGGGGACCACACCATGTCTGAGAAAAGACAGGAGAATGAAACCACTGATGGCTGTCGGTTGAGCACAGCTGTGGAGGCTCATGCATGCCAAACGTACGCCTCCGTTACTGCTGCCAACGACAATGGGGCTGCTAGAGCATATTGGACCGCAATTAGAGACATGTCCAAGGGCGTGAGCACCACGACTAGTGGAAGGACTAAGTCGCACTCACAGAACTCACTACAACAATCACTCTCCAGCACCAATACCAAGGAACTCACACCAAATTTGAGGCTATCCCAACATCGGAGGGTTGCCTCGGGGCTGCATTTAGTTTGCTCCGCAAAAATGGATCCCAAGAAGCATGTTCCAGCCTGGCTAAAGGATGAGGAGGATGTTCCAGACGACATACCGAAGCACGTATTCTTGCCAGAGATAATTGCCGAATTCGACCACTATCTCAAAACAAGATATCGCGGGACTAGATCAGCGATTGAGCCTGGTCAGATTCGCGCCCCCAGTGGCTTCTACGTGCCTCGACAAAGGCATCGAATCGAGATTAATCTTGAAAGTAACAAGTGGAAGGATCAGCTTGTTTCGGCCGTCGCCATGTTTGGCCTTCCTGTGTCGGTGAAGGCTACGTTGAACAAGATGTTTCCCGACCTGGCAGCAGTGCGCATTCTCAGGCAACTCGACGACTTGGTGGAGCACGGTTTCTTGTCGCCATTGTCAGCAGAGTATCGTGCTCGCTACGCTTCTGCCATGTATTTCGAGGCATGCCGGTCCATTCTATATGGCACGCATTCGCCACGAGTTGAGCGTGAGCTCGACAAGTTTTCGATTATACGCGCATTTCGGTCAGACGCTCTGGACAAGCCGCTAGAAACTTTAATTAACTTAGTCCAGACACTCGAGGTGAGAATGGGCCGTGCCATCGTTATAAAGGAGGCATCCAGCATTCTGCCCGTCTGGCTTTTCAAGGGCCTGTGCTGGGATCTTGGAACAGACCTGGAACTTGGAACAGATGATGTGCCAACTCCTGCCGATATCGGGCCCGACATCGTCTTTGGCGGTGACTGGGGAAGCTATTGCCGCAAATTCCGGAAACTGATCATGAGGCGTCTGGCAAAGGGCTCGCTTTCCCCAGAGGAGGAAGATATGTGTCGCAAGGCGCTCGTGCTCAATGACTACGACCACAGCTTATTTCCGAAATCTTGGCCCGATTCTCTGCTATCGAGGTACCCAGGGTTCGATCTGGGCAAACTCCTCAAGCTTCTAGACGTCCATTTGGTTGCACCTAATGTGACGTTCGGCTCGCTAATATCAGACTACGTGGAGTTCGAGAAGCGCTACATTGTTCCTCGGGACTTCTGCAAGGTCTTCCGGAACGTGGTGCGGGAGTCCGAACCGCCCCGTTTCTGCACCGCCATACAGCTTGAGTACATTTTCTAGCACATTTTCGATGCCTTGACACTTGACAGGCCAGCGTGAACAATTACCTAATTGCGTCATGTCTCTAACTATCTGCCACTTTGTAATACATTTCTCTCGCGGGGACGCATTAGCGGATCGCCGGATGGTGTGATAAGCGAGCTCTAGCACCCATAGCAGCCATTAGCTCAGTCTTTTTTCTCTTCGCCCTTCTCAAGGGCCTTTCGCTTTTCATAGATGTCGGTCAGCGCCTGCGGAGCGGCAACGAGACCAATACGTCTGAAGCGCTTGATCGCAGCCTGCTTCTCCGTCTCATCGCTCTCGTTATCGGTGATGATGTCAGCGAGCATACTGTAGACGGCCTTGTAGTACTCCTCAGTCAGGACGAAGCGACCCTCGGGAACATCAGTAGGCATCGGGTCCTTGGGGCCACGCGAGTCGAATCCCTCGCCAGCCTCAAGCTTAACCCCGGCCTTGGCGATGCCCTCGAGAACGCCCGAGTGGTAGGCTCGCACAATGCCTCCGTGGGCCTCAATCTTGAGCTTGCGGTTCTCCTCGCGCCACTCGTGAATAGTGGCGCGGCGAGCGCCAGTCCAACCGACCGAGACAAGATCGTCGCGGGTAATCTCGCGCTTCATCATCTGGCGGTTCTTGACGGGGTTGAACGAATGCGGATTGAGACCGCCAACCTGCAAAATCAGGTAGATAAATCCAACCTTGAAGAGGTGGAACGCAAAGAAGCCCCAGCGCCACCAGTTGGATTCAAACGGCGACGGCTTGTCGTCGTGCAACGCCGGAAAGATGCGCTCCAGGAGGTTCATGAGGACCGTTGTCGGGGCAGTACCGGGAGTCGGCGAGATGTGCTCTGGCAAGTCAAGATAGAGCCAGATGGCAAGCACACTGAGCACTGTCGTCCACCGCTGGTAATTGAACTCCCAAATGGGGACAAAGAGCTGGCCCTCCCAAGCAACGTCCTTGATCTTGGCATTCTGATCAACCTTCTTGACAAACTTTTCGTGGTGCGAGTCCCAGTTGAACAGAAGGCTACCCTCTGACGTCAGGAAGCCCGGCTCCTTAGAAATGCCAAATCCCACGGGCATTGGGTTGTAGAAGTAACTGGGCGACAAGATCATCGGCAGCACCTCGAAAATCCGCTTAAGCCCTTTGACAGGTTCTTGATGGTTAGTCTTGAAAGAGAAGACAGAAGCTAAACTGTACCGACAGCGACCAAAATCGAGTGCCGTCTAAGTGCTGTCACAAAAAACCTGCGATTTATCCGATTCTTGATTTTCCAGACATACCATCAATGGGGACGGCAAAACAGTAGTCCTTCTCGTCGTCATCGTTCATACGAATGTAGACATCTTGGACGTATTTGGCCTCGGACCAGTTTCGCGACGGAGCGCTAACAGAGTCGCCCTTCTCCGTGGCGGGCGTGTTGGCTTGAGCGTTTGTGGCCATTATCCGCAAATTACCGCACTATCAACTTTCAATTGCTAGGCGAAGCGTAAAAGCTGTGATGATCTCTCTTAGTCGCACTCAATACAGCGACAGTTATGATCCAGCTTGGTCGGATTCAGCTTGCGCGGGGTTCTACCTGAAGTCCTGCCTGCTTGGTTCCGTTGGGTGGGGGATAAAATTGGTCTCAGATCTACGCTGCAACCCCGGCCGCTTGCCTGCATGATGCAGTGTAGCTGCCGGTGGTGTCTCCGCGGTTTAGAAAAAAGCGGGGCAAAAGCTACAACAAGCGCCCACATCTTTTGACGCTTAATTATTGCCATTCTTGAGCGGGGCTAATATGCCCCGGCATTATGAGCTCGGGTGCGAGCTTGTGGGGCCTCACGACTGCCCATGGAAATAACTTGTCACGTGGCTTTTCGACGTCAAAATTCATTATTCCCGGTGGGGGCAAACCGGAAAATTCGTGGCCGCTGTCGCCGGATGATTGACACGCCACTGACGCCAAGGCGCATGATATCGAGGCTCGGCCAAAGACTTGGCGACTGAGCATTTTTGAGAACGCGTTGTGCTGTGCCCTTTTTTTTTTTTTTTTTTCGTTTTGTTTTTCCAGTGCTACCTGCAAGCGGCAGTTGGTCATGCAGTCCTACAGCGCCGCACAAAGTCACGGATTGGAGTTTCGGCAAATGTCCGCCCAGGTTTCCAGAGTGCCGAATCTCTAGGTGTCCTGCATCCCTATTTCCCGTTCTGGGACATTGTGATTTTGTGATATTAGTATTGTGGTTGACAGCCTGATCTGTAGAGAGTTCAGAGGACTTCAGCCAACCTCCTGACTCTGCGTATCATGATCATGGCCGTAGGAGCCACTTCTGCGGCAGCTGGGCAACAGCGTGGTGTCATCTCTGGGCGCTTAATTACTATGCGACATTGGGATCCGTGTCACAAAAATTTATCCGAGGCGAGGGCCGGAATACAGCTAACTGCTGTGGAAGCCGAGCCTCGCATCGGAAATAGGCTAGATTTTGTCTTAGTCCTTGTTTGCGTGTAGTGCTGGCGTTTCACTCCCACTAGTTAGAAGAAGCAGGGGAGTCCAAAGAGGCAGCAATTTATCCGAATCATGTAGATCCCCTGCGAAGCGGCGGGCCCGTTGCCGCCGCGCCGGTGCAGCCCCGCCTTTTCATCCTACCCCACAACTTCGCTCCATTGGGATGACTGGACAACCCCACCCACACTTTGTCACGCAGACAGGAAGCTAAGCCCATACCGACAGCGTGGGGTACCAGAGTGAGATTATAGCGCTGGATTATATATGTAAAGCATCCCCTTGCAGTAATTCCACCGTCTCAAATAAATCAAAACAAAAAAATATCCTCCGTGGCTCAAACCACCTCAAAAAGCAAGGATAAACCTGCGACGAAAAATCAAACAAAAATTGCGGCCAACAGATCTATATCTATGTACTTATTAAACCATGGCCTCCTCGAGACGCACAGCCGGGTTGTTCTCCACAAAGTCAAGGCTAACCTTGTGACCAAGGAGCTCGCGAATGTTGCTGACAGCGTAACGGATCATGGTGGGGCGCTCAAGTGACAGACCAAATCCATGGGCACGCATGTCCTTAGGCAGACCCATGGCCTCAAGCATCTCAGGGCGGAACATACCAGAGTTGCCAATCTCGACCCACTTGCCAAGACCGTCGTGGTAGCCAAAGATCTCCATACTCGGCTCGGTGTACGGGTTGTAGGCCGGCTTGAATCGCAGGCGGTGGACTCCCATCTTCTCAAAGAACCGCTGCAGGAAGCCAATCAGGTCACCCAGAGTAAGGTTGTAGTCCGCAATGACACCCTCGACCTGGTGGAACTCGGCCAAATGCGTAGCGTCGACGGCTTCGTTGCGGAAAACGCGGTCAATAGAGAAGTAGCGCGCCGGCTCAGGGTTCTGAGCCAACTTGTGAAGCATCTTAGCGGAGATGGCAGTGGTGTGCGTACGCAGCACCAGCTTGCGAGCCTCCTCCCCTTTCCACGGGTATCGGTAACCGATAGATCCGTATGCACCCTTCTCGTGCACCTCGTGCACATTGTCCCAGTACTGCTTGTCAGCCGGCTCGCCGCCCTCAACCGGGTCCTTGATGTAGAACGTGTCCTGCAGGTCTCGAGCGGGATGCTGTTGCGGCACGTACAGAGCATCAAAGTTCCAGAAGCCGGTGTCGACATACTGATTGGTCGGCATCTCGGAGAAACCCATGGAGAAGAAGATCTGACGGAACTCCTCCCGCAGCTTATTCAGCGGATGCAGAGCGCCAGTTACCTGCGGGGCACCTTCGGCCGAAAAGTTGTACGGCTTGAACGAAGCATTCTTCCAGGCACCGCTCTGGACCATGTCAATAGTGAGGTCAGTCTCCACCTTCTTAATCTCCAGGGCAAACTCAGGGCCCTTGGCAATGGAAAACGCAATGACCTTGGCCTTGTTCACGAGCTTGCGCTTCTTAAGCTCGGCCAGCTCCTTGGCATCCCCTAGGGTACCCGTCTTCTGGATCTCCAACAGCTGATCATGCGTCGTGTCGGCCGGCTTGTCGTCGACGCCCTTGATAAGACGATCACCGTCCTTCTTCACCCAGCCATTCTTGAAGGCCCGCTGCTGGCCAAGCTTGCCGCTGGCCCCGAGTACCTTGCCGACGTCGGCAATCTTGAGGCCCTCCATGGCCTTGGAGACCTCGTCGAAAAGCCGCATTTCGTGCGAGCCATTTGCGATGATGTCTTTACCCTCATCAGTAGGCGACCACGTCTCCTCCTCGATCGTCTTGTAGGTCACCATACTCTTCGCAGCCAACGAGGTCACGGCCGCCTGAATGAGTTTCGAGTCGACACCCGGGAACGCCTCCCGAGAGTCCTTGATTTCTCCATGCTTGTCCAGCGTGGACAGAACAGTCAGCGCGAGGTCTGACATGGTGAAAAATATGCCGGCGTTGAAAGATGCTGTGATGGTGAAGCCGACTCTGTTTGACCGCCAGAGTCACGAACAAGTTTCTGACGAAGCGTGCCCTGAAAATATCTTGTCACCATAGCAACACGCATTTGGGTTTGAAGTCTTGGTGGTGGTGGTGGTGATAGATCATGGTATGGGAAATGCATCGTTAACTGTGGACGGAGCCTGGGATACTAGTCTGGGCGCCGAAGAAGGTTCGTTTAGTGGACCAAACCAACTTTACCAGAAAAAGCCGAGATGGATTATGGATCCGAACTGGGATCTGAGGTCCCGCTAGAAAGTTCAAGCAAGGCCCAGGATGGACTAGATGCTATTTCCGAGGACTCGTTTGGCAGCGCTCCTGAATCGCCAGAACCCCCGGTGGACTGTATGTGGGACAACTGCAATCTCCAGCTGTCGAACCCAACAAGCCTCGGCGCTCATATTAATCGCGATCATATACGAGGTGCTGAAGCGGTGGAATGCCTCTGGCTTGGTTGCAAGCAGCGCAAAATTCCGCAGGCTTCGCACGATGCTCTAGTCGACCATGTACGCGCACACGTGGGCGAAAAAGCATACTTCTGCCCAGTTCCTGAGTGTGGCAAGCGTTTTCTCAAGCAAGAGTCGGTATTGAAGCATTGCACAACTGTTCATGAGTACAATGCGCACGTCCAACCTGACGAGGGCGCTCGACTTCCGACTTTGGCAGGTGGGGGCACGTTGGCAAAGTTCTGGAAGTACCAGCCGATCAAATTTCATGAAGAGAAAGAACGACCTAGCATTGAAGAACTTGAAAAGCAGCTGAAATGGGCGTCAGACTTGAAGGACCATCTAAGCTCCGAGTATGATGCCCTTCGCCAGACCAAAGTCACAGCATGGCTCGACAAGGAGGAACTTCTCGATAAGCTGATTTCAAAGGAGCTAAAAGACGAGGAGATTGACGAAATACTTTTGCTGGGACAGAAGACTCGGTAGGAAAGCTCTTTAGCACGTGTCACCGACATCAAGAAAAAGTACCGCAACTGCTATGGTACTGCAGTAGTACTAATTACGAAGGAAAGTTGTGGCCGGCAAACATTCGCCCGCCGCTAGTTATGTATATTGATTGCTTGAAAAGGCAACATGAAGTTTTTGCTAATTATGAATATACAAATGATTTATTACTACTCGTCCTCATCCTTCTCCTTCGTGCTGCTTTTGCCCTTGACGATAGCAAGAACATCTTCCTCGAGCTTCTCGAGATCGTCAGTCTTTAGCTGATAAAGGGGAACAGTATCCTCAAAGTACTCCATGATAGAGTTGAGAACGTCGTACGACTCCTTGTCATGGATGAAGGACACGGCAATGCCGACGCGGCCAAAACGACCAGTACGGCCGATACGGTGAAGATACGTCGATGGATCGGGCTTGCCATCCTTATCAACAGGCAGATCGTAGTTGACAACCATTGTGACCGACGGAATATCAATACCGCGGGCAAGAACGTTGGTCGTGATGAGAACCTTGGATTTGCCATTCTTGAAGTCCTCCATTAGTCTGTCACGATCTTCATTTTCAAGATCAGAGTGCAGGATAGAGACCGCATGCTTGTTCATGGTCATCTTCTTGTACAGAATATTGGCAGTTTCCTTTCTGCGCACAAAGATAATGGACGAACCAATCGTCAGGGCACTGTAAAGGGATTCAAGAACTTCAAACTTCTGGTCTTCGCTGTCGCTGTCCATGAACATCTGCTTGATCTGGTGCACGTTGAGCTCAGTCGCCTGGAGACGGATCTCGTTGGCCTTGGGCACAAACTTGTGCGCATAGGCCATGACCTCATCCGGAAAGGTCGCCGAAAACAGAGCAATCTGGTACTTTGTCGACGGCGGAATCATCTTTTTGAGCCGGACGCACTGGTCGCCCATTCCCTGTGCCTCGAGCATGTTGTCGGCCTCGTCGAGAACAAGAACTCGCAGCTTGTCCAGACGCAGGATCTTACGCCGAGTCTGGTCATTAATGGTTCCCGCAGTTCCCACAATGATATTCGCCTTAACGGGCTCACCGCGGGCAAACGATCCAGGAACCATGAGCTGTGTTGTGACACTGGTATACTTGCCCATGCGCTCAACCACGTCTAGGGTCTGCTTGGCGAGCTCTCTTGTCGGCGATAAACAAATGGCCTGGACGTCTTTGATGCTGGGGTCGACACGCGACAGCATTGTGAGTGCAAACGCGGCAGTCTTGCCAGTGCCCGACTGGGACTGGGCAATCAGGTTCTGAGGCGGGTCGCGAATCAGCAGAGGCAGGGCCTTCTCCTGGATCTTGGATGGCTTTTGAAACTTCATAGCGTATAGACCTTTTTGAAGGTCTTCATTAAGGCCCAGGTCTTCAAATCGCTTAACACTGTACAGGGGTGAATTGGGGTCGGCCTGCAAATCTGCCAGCTTCACCTTGACCTCAAACTCGTTTTGGACGAGATTGGATTCCTCGTCATTCTCCTTCTTGTCTCCTGTTTTGGTTTCAGCGCCAGCAGCAGCATTTTCCTTGCCATCGATCTTGGCGGTATTTTTGTCCTGTGTGGCCGACTCGTCAGCTTGGGCATCAGCGTCCGACTTTTGATCCTTGGCGGTTGCCACTCCAGTCTGTTGGTTAGATAGTCCGTATTACAAAGGATACAGGCCCTTAAAAATCAAGATAATAAAAGCATACCTGAGACTCCTTTGCCTTGTTTTCCTTATCAATGGACAGAGTCTTGAGCAGATCAGCCGCCTTCTCGTCCTCAGCGGGGGCACCGGTGGCAGCAGGCGATGAGGCGTCATCGGATACTTCCTCCCATTCGCCGTCGGCGCCACTACCAGTGTCCGGCTTTTCAGGCTTGTCTGCGTCCGCCGCCCGCGGATTAAGGCGATCAGCAAGGCCACTCATAGTTGTTATGATCGTAATGTGAAATTTACGGCAATGTTTGAAAAACGTACGGTACTAGTTTAATTATCTCTTGGCGTTAGTATTTGCCACTATGATTTGTTCGTGAAGCAATTCTAAATGCAACATATTATTCTTGTATCGGTATTACCAATACAACTGTAGTATCTATCCGACGCCCTCCCCCCTTTGACACGGAAATATCTCGAGATCCCGTACCGATTTGCCACAACGCTGCAGTTAGACATCGGGAGATTACATAAGATCAGCCGAATACGAAATCTCAATCGCTAGACGTCAAGGGCCAGAAGCATCAACATCGTATTTTGCAAGCGATCGCGATGAGGTGATCGGTTGCAGAGCTCTCGGAGATCGCCCGTGCGATCACAATCAGTCTCAAACAACCAGTACAGACCATGTATCCGACGCAGCCCCGTCCAACGCTCTCGAGCTGCAGGGGCGTCACCGCGTTCCACAAGGATGATTTTTTTTTTTACCTTCCTAGGGGCGCCGCCCCCAGACCCGTAGCAACTGCTTCGCAATTGGAGAATGACTAGATATATTATCGACTTGTTCGCGGTTGCTTTATATACTTCGTGGAGACATAGGTATAGTGAGATCGAGACATCATCAACTGCAAAGCAGTTGCTACGGGAACCTGTGGCCAGCGCCCCCAGGAAGAAACAAACCACGCAAAGCCCGACAAAGGGGCCGGAGCACTCGGGAGCTTGCGAGATGTGCGGCCACAAAAGTAGTGCCCCACTTTGTCCCACCCTTTTCCCCACACCTCTTTTAATCTTTCCCATGGGCAATTGTGTGATCTACTTTGTGGCATTGGCGCACCAACGACAGTAGCTATGTTTAGCCGAATTGTGCCAAGAGTTAGTTGCGGATTACTCCAGTACGATTAGTAGTTGAAAAGCGAGGTGGAAGCTGGTGTCTAAATGTCTAGTGAACAAACCTGAACACTAAAACTTCTATTGTAGTCCCAGAGGACTCCTCTGATGTTACATTATCTCGTCGGAGATTTATTGCGTGGCATTCGCTTGAATTCGTGTGGCGATGTTTGTTTATGCTGCCCCACACTTTTGACTCATGACTACGCAAATTAGAGTGGGGATGGCAGCCGTACGGTACCAGCGGGTTCGGGTGGGGGCCGGAGTGGGACGGACGTGGGACGAACGTGGGATTATGGAAACGGCGACTGGCGGCGATAGCACCGAGCGGCGGGAAGGCGGAGCGACCCTCCGCCGCAGCCCATGTGGTGGTTTATCACACCGGATGGGGCAAATGTTGCCAAACCTCAAATCTTGAGGAGATAGTGACAATAATATTGCGAGTGCTGGCTTGCTATTCTGCGTCCACCCATCAGTACAAAGCGTCAAAGGTTTTACTCCATTGGGTCGTCCACACACCTAAATGAGCGGTCAGATCGGATTGCGGCATGCAACGTCAATGCACAAGTTGTCCAGCCATTGGCTGGCACATGGATGATAACTAGTTACGCCCTTATCATCTTTCAATCAAGGGGTACAAGGGATGGGACTTCTGAGCTGAACTCATTTATGAACGCAACCCATTATGTATCGAACTCAGCTAAAAGGAGTTGCGCGTAGACTGGACCCCCGTTCAGACTAAAACAGTTCGAATCTTGAACTGCACGCAAATTGCGCAAGCTAAAGAAATTCTTAGTTGAGAGTTTCCACGTTTTGGTAAGATTCGATAGTCCAGAATGGGTCCCAGCAAGGATGATACGCAAGCAGGGGTAAAGCGCGCGGTCCAAAGATGTTGCGGCGGGGGACCAGCATGGGCGGGGGTCAGAGGAAATCCAGGAGTCAGACGGCACTCAGGGAATTTGAGCCGGCGGACCGCAAACGATAGCCGACAAAGACGGGAATAGTATTCGATCTTATTGCTTATTGCATTAAACAGATTGCAACGCAACGTTTAACCGCGGTTATCGTGTAATCCCACCCCGGCTAGCTATCTGGATCAATGCTGCGCCGCACCGTCGGATAAATTGCAGAGCACGCGTTTAACGTTAAAAACGGAGTTAAGACCGGTCAAATGCGGGGGAACACAAAACGCGGCACATGGTCGTTGCGAAATGCGGGCCCGTGACACTAAGTCAAGTGCGCGCGACATTTGGCGGTAATTTGCCTCTAAAATATTTGTAATATGAACAGGGCACCAACCTGACAACCGGCTAGCACCGAATTATCCGCACGCTGAGACTTGCGGCAGCAAGCAAGCGGGTTCTTAGGGATACATCGCGGAGCTGGCCGCTGGCATGGGCTGATTGTCGGTTTGGTTCGGCTGTCTTGGAGTGCGGAGATGAAGGCCCGCTTTGCTGGTATCACTGCCAAGCGTATGTCGATCGACCTGCTCGGCTGCGTCGTCAGCTCTTGGCCTCAGCTCACCTCGGTGGGAGAATGCTCCGAAAACGCCCGCGCTTCACATGCGTCCGCCGCACGCCGAACATCCAGCAGCCGCACTTGGCACCCCACGAGGAATTTTCGGAGCCGGCCGTTTACCTCGATGGTCACATTTGCGATGGTCGACGGCATCGGCCGACAATGCGATGGCCGAGTTGCCGAGGATCGTCGTCATCGGTTTCACAACAAACACATCGTAGAACCTTGTTTTAACCGCGTAGAACCAACCGCTTTGATTTCGCACCCGTCCCGGCTTTTAACTGCAAGAGCACGTTGCCTAGGTGAGCCGGGACCAATGTTCCCCCGAAATGTTACTCTGCAAACTACCAATATCAAATAAAGATATTCACATAGCTTGTTAAGCGGTATGTACATGCAAGAATAAATAATAGGAGTTTCGTAACAGGTCGTCAACAATGCTGGTGGTGGTGGTGGTGGTGGTGGGAGTAGTGATGGTATCATGTGAAGGCAGCGGTATTGCGCTTCCAAATGCAAATAATTAGTGGAGGCAGCGGCGACGGTAGCAGCGTTAATGCGCATGCAAATAGCACAAAGACAAAAAAAAACCTTAGACAAGCTCGTCGGCCTCCCAGTCGAGACCTAGGCGGCGGTAAAGCTGCGACTGAACCTGCACCCAGATGGTCTGCTTCTCCTGCTGGGAAAGCGAGACACGCTTGCTGGCCATGCTGTTCTTGAGCTCCGGCGGCAACTCGGGCGCAGACGCAAGCAGCGCCTGGCGCAGTAGCGGAGACGTCGACGTCTTGGGCGGCGACGACGCTGCCTGCTGCGCCTGCTTGCTGCGCTTGAGTTGCGAACACGCGCGCTTGTAGTCGAGGCGGCACTGGGCCTCGCAAGCGAGGTTCAGCTGGTAGTTTTCAATGATGTTGCGCCACTCGGGCTTGGTCAGCTTGCGCCACTGGCCGCGCGAACCGCTGCGCTCGCGCGTAGCCGCAACAGTGTACTGCGCGCTCTGGACAAGAAACTGGCGGTGAAATCCGTGCTCCTTGTAGATATCAGAGTCCACCAGAGTGTTGACAATCTGTTCGTCGCTCGCATCGAGCGGCAGGCAAATCAGGCGGTATCCCTTCTCCTTGATCTTCGGCAAGACTCCTCCCCACTCGGGCCGCAGCTTCTCGACAATGAGAAGCGAACGAATGTCGTTGAGTCCCCAGTCAACAACGGCGCGTTCGGTGAAAAGCGGGCGGCCAAGCTCGTTAAGATGGCGGGGGTCCGCCAGAATGTCGGGCGTGTACATATCGGAAAAGTCGCGAGGCAGAACGGCGTGAAGCGGGAGTTCCAGCGGCTCTTTTCTGGATGGTGTCGACGAGTCATTCTCAGGCTGGCGGTGCTCGATGTTCTCGACATGCGAAAACGATAGGGCCTTTTCCTGATACCCCCTCGAGCCCACGACGCCGTCGACGGCAATTGGCGAGGCCGCGATCATCATCGTGTGTGTTGTTTATTTGTGATATGTGTCACAGGGCACTGTTGAAAGCGTTGTGTATGCACTGTTGAAAGCGTGTGCGAGTGGTACGTAGAGCTGTTTGGACGTTGGATGTATGTCGGCCTGTCAAACTCCCGGGGTTGCACCGGTTATATATCTCGGAACAGGGACCCCACCCCAAAACTGCCGATGCACATTCCCCACAGCCGCCGCGGCTTTTGGGCCCCGCGCCGCATGCGTCGGGTGGGTCGTTGGCCCTTGACCAATTGATTGCGCCCTTGCCCGCTCCGCCGCCCACTTCCGCCGCGGCAACATGTCGTGGCGGCGGTTCCCTCCGGCCGCGCAGCGCGTGGGAGCGTGGGATAGAAGGAAAAAAAAAACGCCGTGTACCCTAGCCCGGATCGATTGTTCCGGTGAGGTCCCGAACGGGACAACACCGCCGGTGCGGGGGTGTTTTTTTTTCTTTATTATTTTTTGATGGGTGTTTTAGCTAGACGTTGGGTTTCATCGAGCCATAAACAACATGATGTCACTTGCTATATTCCATATATAACCGCTTAACTAGCAAAAAGTACTTGTGGTGGGCACTTGGGTCTCGGCCAAAGGTCTTTACCGGTTCAGGACCGCCGCATGCCGCGCGAAGCGTAACCGCCTCCGGTTATCGTCCTTGCCGCATATTTGCCTGTAGTCCCCCAGCCGAGACGACAACAGGCCATTTGCGCATCGACGCCCACATTGGCGCCAAGTTTTGGTCGCGGCAATCTTACACCGATACTGTCACACAACTGACCAGATGTGACCTTTGGTTTTGCCGAGCCGCAATTCTACCGAATCCCGGACTAAACGCAAAAGGGTGTTTTGGATGAATTTGTCCCTTCATGTGATATCAAGGTTCTGTCAGGGTTGCCCCACGTATTTTCCGTACGAGACGGCCCACTTCTTCGCGCCCACTAATATGTAAGTTTGGGGGGTAAAGGGGGCGAAATTGACATGGATGCTCAAAACGTGGGGTCCATGAAAGTCCTTACACATCCTTATATTAGAATCTTATCAAACCAGGTCAATACCAAGATCCAAACCTAAATTAAAAAAAGAATAAAAATGTCCCATCGGTTCGACCAAAAAGTCACTTCAACGTGATGCCGGCTATTGCCTAATGCGTCTTACCCGCACCATCGCCATTTCAGGTTATCCGGTTGGTGCACATTTCGATTTCCCATTAGGGCAGCCGCAGCGAATAAATCGCCGCCACCGATTCCGCCGTCCCTGCCTATGCCGCTGGACGCTCCCCACAAAACGCCGTACAGCTATCGGACCAGAACTCACCGCCGATCGATGGGGTTAGGTACGAAAAGTGAGTGCATCTGACACGCGGTTCCGGTTCTCCGGCCTTGAATGCGGGGAAATTGCGGCGCATCAAGGTACCGATTTCACCGTGGTACCTCAGTGCCAACCCATAGGCACAACTTGTCTCATACTGGCTGCTTATTTCAGTATTCTCAACTGGGTTTGACGTGTCTCGGTGCCAGGATGTCACATTGCCACGTCTGCCCATGAATTCGGTGGGGGTCTGAGACTGTTTAGCTCAAGGCGCAGTGATCTTCGTCCCAAACAAGTCAGACAAGTTTCACGTGCATCTGACCACTAAACCATAAACATTACAATACGATATCGGGCCCGATTATGTAAAACAAACACAGCGGAAGATGTTTACACGCCCCCATCCCTCGGATACTTGAGTGACGCATCGAACTTGAAATTGCAATGCCCCAAGTCGAGCCGCATTCACAATACACCGGCCGTATTTCCCCGCGTATTATCATATCATGGGTGTCTTTCGGCAAAATTCTAGCATTCAGAATAGTCGTCGATCTTCCATATCCTAGTACAGGACTACAAAGGCGGAGAGTTTTAATCTTGATTCCGAGGAAGAAACGACGTTTGTCAATCGTTTCTCGCTCTGAGACCTGACCTACAGCTAAAAACGGGAGGCGTTTCACGCTTTGACTCGAGAGCCGCTACAAGTAAACTCCATTCGCTCAACGCTGTGGGCACGGCAGGCTTTTCGGCGTCAGCCACGACCCGCTTTTCATTGACTTCCTTGGGCAGCGTCATGGCTGTTCGCATCCTCATGCCTACTTCGCGACGTCTACGCAGAGAACGCCGGACAATTACCCCACACTTTGCCAAGCGCCAAGCCTCTGTTGAATACACCACCGCACAAAACAGCCGCACACATCATTTGACTGTCGTCGCCTTGGCCCCCAAAAACGCAAAGAGATTCCGACAGCCGACCTGCAAACGCAAAAATGAGCTGATAGTCAGGTTAGCTCCAAATCAAAACGATGAGTCGAGAAAACTTCACAATGCTGATCCCTAAGATGCCTTGGCCACGTAGCCGGCTTGCTCCCAGGGATCTCGTATATCCCGCGGCGGGTTTCTATGAGTCGTGCTGGCATAAAAGCCCGCCATAGCGGCACCCTTTTATGGACAGCTGCGCATAACTAGGGGATCAGAAATTTCAAAGCGCAGTTCTGGAAAATTTCTAGGTGCTACTCTATACATCAAAAAGAACAACGTGGCATGCCACGTTTACGAGTTAATCATTCCGCCCTTTTCATGAGATATCGTTTGGTCGTTTACCTTTGAACAATCGCAGTGTGAGGTGTGGGGGCATTGTACAGCGATGTCGACAGTGTGACATGGCCGACATCTTTCCGACAACCCTCTTGACCCTAGCCCTTTACTAGTAGTGCGTCACTTTGTCCGTCTAACAAGTCCGCAAATCTTCCAGACGAATGCCGGAAAGCAAAGTCCAGTATTCTTCCTTAGAACAACATACAAACCTATTACTAGTCGGTATGGGTGTTCCGTACAGATGCAGCGTCTTCTTACTTCCTTCTCCCCCCCGCATCCTTGCCCCATCCCACTGGTTTCTCCGAAAGCCCTTGCATTTAGTCTACCGGCCGATGAACCACAATCGATCGAGCGCTTTACCGAACGGAGTACAACCGGAGAGGGTCCAATTCTTTCCGGTTGACCGGTTCATTGGTCTTAGGGTTTACACGGCAGGTACCCAGAAGGCACAATGTCGGAGTTCACTCTCGCGCACAATCACTCGGGGAATTGCATACCGGCAGAACTATTGCCGAAGCCTTGCAGCAGACTAACCCCCCCCTACCACCCTGCCTGCGAGGTGGTTCAACAAGTCAGCGCAGTTGTTTGGAATTAAAAGCTCTACCCAGTTCCATTCGAGACGATGAAAGTTGCCCGTGCAACCTATAAACTAGTAAAACTCCGTCGCCCGTCTTTGGGGTAGGGTTCGGATAATTTGTGCATTCATCCGATTACACTCAAGCACTGGGTGCACTCCAGGAGTGTTGGGGCGGGGTTTTTTACAATTCGTCGGTGCTAAAATTTGCCTAGAACTTGTCCCGTCTATTCTGTGATTGTGTTTATACTCTATTAAAGCAAACTGTGATACTCGGGTCGCTATGACGTCAAGTTGACCCTTAAAATCCATTCAACCGCGCCCCGTCATATCACCTGCATATACAGGTACTGGGTCACGGTCACAGTAGGACAACAACAAACGACCGGCCTCAGTTATGTTATATTGCATATGGATCCAGTTAAAGTACAATAGTCTGAAACAGCGGTTTACGGGCCGTTCTGTTCCGCTACTGAAAGCCGGGGAACGAACGATCGGACGCTGCGAGTGTAGAGGGCCAGACCACGACTTCTCCCTTTTGGTATTAGATCATTCCCCTCAGTCACGTAGTGAATTAGCAAACTCTACATCCAAGATCGTACGACTGATCAAGAACCCCAGCACAAACAGCATTTTCGCATGCAATGATCCTGCATATCGAGAATGCATATGCTATAATCAAAGTTTCTGTTTCCATGCCAACAAGAATCTCCACACAATGCCCAATCAGACAATTCACAATTTTGGCGATCATGCTGAGGTCCCGAGAAGACTGAGCCAAACACACTGTATAAAATGGGCATCTCCAGTCTACCAGAGCCTTGTAAGTACTTTTGAACTGGGAATATTTCTTATGACACTTGCCTGAAGACTTTGCCAGGAGGACGATGTGGGCAGAGCTCGTGTCTGCGCTGCCTGGGCGCGCACGCGTGACACGAGTGAACACGATCAGAGATGCCAAGTTGCTGGAGATACCGTTGAGTGTACCGGATGGACCGATATGTACAGCGTTTTGCCGATTTCGATGGCTGCTACACTTGGCTAAGAGGACCATTGAGTAGCTACATTACTACAAAAGGGTCGTCAGCTCTGTGTTCCAGCCCTTGCCGTTTCAAACAATAATCCAACAAACGAGCGCAAATTGCTATGCCAAATACTAATGCCAGTGTCTCAGGAGGAGATGAAAAAGCACAAGATCCCTCTTGAGTGGAGGGATCGGTGCGCCTCTCTCTGGATCCCTCTGCACAAGTGCCGCCGAGGCGAGGGCCAGTACATGCCTTGGAACTGCAACCAGGAGCGCCACGACTACGAGGAGTGCCAGTACCTCGATTTCCAGAGACGTGTGAAGGAGCTTGAGCGCATCAGGGCCGAGCGGGCCGCTGCTCAGTCCTCATAGGTATTCAATAGATGCATCCGTTACGATTGTGTAATTCGGCTTTGAAACTGGAGGGTTTTCATTGAATGCAGAGTTCTTGACTAGAACTTTTCCAACTGCGAAAGTTGCTAAAGGGGTTCGGGGACAGCGGAAGAGCAGAAAACAGAGAGAAATAGTCATCACGTCGTAGAAATTAAGTAGACACACTAATTTTCTGGGCGACGGCGCTGGCTCGCTGGAGCTAATATTGACCGTCGCAGGTTATAGTAGAGGCGAGATGAATAATTAGATGCTACCCAAGGCTCTTAGATTTCTTCAACGGTGGAGCTTAGGGGCCGTCCTATCGACTGCCACCACTGGTCACGGTCCTTCCATACCTTCCACAAGGCTGCTAGAGCGTCTGCACTATACCTACGGCCTTTTGTCATTTCCTAGGGGGTGCTGTCCCAGACCCCCATAGTAACTGTTTCTGGGTTGATCTCGTCTTCTGGCTCTCTCCAGCTGCGAATCAGTTGCTAGCGAGGGGGCGGGGGAAGGACCCCCCCGGCCTGACAAAAAAAAGGGCTAAGATCACAAGATTGCAATACTACGCAGGTGGACACATACCATAGACATTGCTGCTGCCGTTTAAGTCCAAAAACCGCAAGGAGAAGTAACCGACCAACTCTCCCCCAAAGATAAACTGTAATGAACACAAAATAACAATGTAATAAAAACGCTTCTCACTACTGTGACATTAGAAATTGACGCTAGAGCAGTCGAATGGCACCAACTACCTTCTCCCCTGCCCAATACCAATATTCTTAGAGTGCCTTCAGGATAACGCGAGCCCGTTCTGATGTTTTATTGTCACCGAAAACTCAACCGGTTCTAATCTACCTTCTCCCCTGCCCAATACCAATATTCTTAGAGTGCCTTCAGGATAACGCGAGCCCGTTCTGATGTTTTATTGTCACCGAAAACTCAACCGGTTCTAATCTACCTTCTCCCCTGCCCAATACCAATATTCTTAGAGTGCCTTCAGGATAACGCGAGCCCGTTCTGATGTTTTATTGTCACCGAAAACTCAACCGGTTCTAATCTATGATGTGTTAGCGCCAAGTCCAACACTCAGGATACCAGCCTTCCCCAATCTGCCGTTAAAAGTTCAGGTCAGCATATCAATTAGCGTTTAGTACATTAGCTCAAATCATTACTTTGCAGCGGATTGGCACGCCGCGGCTTCGTCACAGTCGTCATCTATCATTCGCGTTCTGACAAGTTTTAGCGCGGGCCCTCCATTCCAGGGCCACCATGGGCATCGCCTTCGACCATGTCTTTGGGCGACACCGGCGTGGAGTTGTACTGGGCAGCTGCGGCTGCCACTCCGGCCATGCGCGCTTCGCGACGTTCTCTGAGCACTTCGGCGGCCTCGGCCTCGCCCTTCTTCTTGACGAGCTTGGCGTGGTACAGACCGCACGCGTTGCATAGAGTTCGCGAACCGTCCGGACCTCTGCGCCACTCTGGAGTCTCGGTCACTCCACAAAGATGGCAACGAATGCCACCGACAGAGTTGCGAGCGCGCTTCTTGGCCCGCTTCGACTCGCCATCAGATGAGCGACGACCGCCGTTGCGGGAAAAGTCGTCATCGGGCTTCATGCCCATCATATAGTCCATGCCGACTCCATACGGCGGAGCAACCATGCTGCGTAGCTGCTCATCTTGGTACAACCGCTGATACCAGTGCTCGAGAAAGTCGCTGGCCGATCGCACGCGGGCCATAAGCGCATGCAGATTGTCGAGCCGTGGCGGCGACGTAATAGTATTCTTAGTCGAGGCGCTAAAGTGGTAGAGATGAGATGCGGTTTCTTGAATCTCTGCCAAGCGGTTCGGCAGATCCAGCTCAGAAACCAGTCCGCTTCCCGGCATTCCCGGCGCCTGAGATTGCGGGTGCTGCACAAGAGGTCCCTGTCGTGGGTTCACCATAGGATGGTTGACTGGCGTCTGCTGAAACGGCGGCGATGTGTAATGAGGAGGAGCGCCTGCAGAACCAGGCGGTGGCAGGTACTGCATGGGCATACCAGACGCATCATTCGACGACGTCCGCCGGCTCATAGGCGGCGAGTAGTAGCCATTGACATGCTGCTGCGGCGGGGCCTGCTGCTGCTGCTGCGGAGGCTGCTGCTGCTGTGGTTGTTGTTGCTGATGCTGCTGGTGCTGATCGGGCTGTGATGGCTGCTGCTGTTGCTGTGGCGGCTGTGTAATGTATGAAGCCGCCCCCGGCTGGTCGTAAGGCGTCGGCGGCAACGCAGGACCAGGCAGGCTACCCGCCGGCAGAAGCGTCGAGATAGGTTGAAGGCGCTGCTTGCCCTCGAGGGGCGGAAGTGTTCTCAGGGCGCCAATCGGCTGTTGCATAGCCACCGAACTCTCCATTGCGGCACAATCTGCTAACGAGCCAGATCTGTTCGCTTTGTATCCGTGGCCGTTGTGGTCTTATAGTATATGGTTCGTGCTGCCCGTTATGGCAACCCTTAAACACCGATTCGAGTTTCCGTCTTCGTGAACCTGATGGTTGGCCTTGTGCTTGTCGTCAGTAACTTTAGTTGATAGACGCGGTATGGACACGGAAACAAGGAAAAGAAAGTGGTTGGTAGAGTTGGGGAGATTGCGCCGGGGCACCTGGACCTTAAATGTACTTCTGTGTCCAGACGCATGAATTAATGCGCTGGTTGGCATGAATCTGGGTGCCAAGTTGAGTGGAAGTGGTGCAATGCCGTTGCAGCAATGCTGGCACTAAAATGAAGCCAAATTACCAGCTTGATTAAGCATCAGCCGATGAAAATCTTTGTCTCGAAGCGCGCGCCCCCAACCAGATGGATCTAACGCTTGTATCGGCTATGGCATACGAAAATCGAGACTCGCCCAAAATGGTCCCAAGCACCCGCATGACGAAATGCCACTCTCGCTAAAACGGGAAGCAGCATTGGACCTACAACTAACCGGTAATAACAACACCAAACGAAATTGTACCAAAGCCCAACCAAGTAGCAAGCGCACGCGCAGGACTTCATAATTCATGTACCCGTAGGCGCGTGTTAGCGCCCACTAGGTGCTGCTCAATAAACCTCAACCACCCGTTTCTGTGCATCCATTATGGGAAGCAGCCAATCCGCAGTAGCCACAAACACACAAGTGCGACGGGCTTCTGAATATGTGCTGAGCAGATGCAGTGCTTGTGCCGCAACTGCGGCAACTGCGGCAACCGGACTTGAGGCCACAGCCGGTCTCGACGACTGTAACAACAAGTGATGTAACAGCCAACAGTACATTTGAATTTGACTGGGTCACAGCTTATGCCGCGTCCTAGGGACGGTACTCGATCGGAATGAGTGCCCGCATCACAAGGTATTGCTCATTGACGCGAATGCCGGTCATTGCTACTTCTCAGCCGGGCCGATTTCTCGCAAGAATAGACCTCCCAATCAGGGACCAAAAAGAGGTGTTGTAGTTGCCCCGAAGCCCTGATAGTAACTGCAGATCTTCTCATGTGGTGCTAACCATCCGTTGAGCCCGTTGTCCTACATTCTCGACACCCAAAAAAGAAAGCGCGCCCACCCGCTACCGTAATTAAACCACTCACTAGTCCCGTCGTCAGCTCTAGACTTACTCCACACTTTGTACACAGTATGTGTGCGCGTGCTTCGCTTGATCCGTTGCGTGTCGTTTGGCGGTGAGAGCGGAACTGATCTGGGGCCCAAGGCGGGTGCTGCTATATCTTTATGCGGGTTGATAAACTTTCTTTTTCGACATACCACCTGCATTCAAGATCGCAAGCAGAGCGCCCTGCAGCCGCTGGACGTCGTGCATTGCACCTGCGTCTGCGAGGCTTGCGTTCCTGGTTCATCTGCCACCGATCGTGACAGGGCCCTCAGGGCACATCTGACCCATACGGGCAAAGGGTACACCAACCACATTAGTGGAGGTGGTGGTGGAAGCAAAAAGCCGCTCGTCGTTTCCCCACTAACGCAAGGTACATTTTAGACATAGCATTCCGGCGCGCTGATCACACACACACACACACGGGGATGGTCTGTGCCTGTTGGCATGCTTTAGTGCGGCAATAGATCGATTAAAAAACTGCCGTTGTTTGTGTTTCTTTGGCAGGATGGCTACCCATGAGCTATACTCCGTGGTTACTATGTTGTACAACGGTTGATAGAAGAGCATTTGTCAAGTCTTGAATTGGATGTTACTACTACATTTGACAACTATATATTACCTACGGGATGTATAATGTGGTAGAAAGCCATGCAGTTGGCCTGCGTTGAAAGCGCTCTTGTTTGGAAGCCGGCGTGGCATCACGCTTTTAATCATGTTTGGCAAACTAATGTCCCTTGTATTTAGACGCATAACATTCACCAACAACTTCGTCGCTGTCGTCAATAGCCATTGGTGTTCATTGCCTTGGTTTTTAAGGTTCAAGATGGCATCGCTCCTTATGCATGGAGCCGCGATGAAGCGTCAACCGTAGCCTCAAAAAAGATGGACGAATCTTTGCTACAAAATGATCTCCGGAAAGTGGCGGGAGACGCCCCCACGAGCCCCAAGACTCGAGAAACAAAACGCACCCACTGCCTCAAGTTAGAGGCACAACACCACCTGAACTGCCTGGTGCCTGCCCGCTGTGGGCAAGGCACGAGGGTCTACTGCTGCGGCGCGCAGAGAGGCTTGCCCTCGCGCTTTAGGAAATACGAGATTCCCCAAAAAAGCGCGCATCTGACGACGCGCCCCTGCAAGGTACGTCATAACTGGGCAGATCGGCCAACGATGGAGATTACTTTGGTGGGGTCGGGGCGCTGTGTGGGCTCCGACTGTCTGCTACCTGGCTGCGTTCCAGTTACCAGAGAACTGCTGTCAGCAGTGAACCTGTGACCGCTGTATTTGCATGTGGTTTTGCCGTCGGCTCCCCTGGCTTTGCGCAGATTATGGGCCGATCTCTTGCGCTAAACTCATGCGGATGGCCGTGGTGCCGCTTTTTTGCGCAGGTCGCGGCTACAACTATATAGCGGGTGTCATGCTCGCAAACGTCGCGGTAACGGCGATGGGATGTGACAGCTGGCGACAGCTGAATTCAAGACTAACAAGCTGTAAGATACCCAAGCGACCATCGTGCGCTCAAAGGCACTGCAGCTCCCTGATGCGGCTCTTACGCGCTTTGGTGAACAGCATCTATAGTTGTGGCACTGTTGTGGGGTTGAGAGCCAGGAGTCACGACGTGTACATAAAGAAACGCACAAAATCGATGCTCATAGGCATCTCGTTTGTTAGCGACTGGTCCCCAGTCAAAGCTGGAGCCAAGAATGCCAATAGCGTGACGTGCGTTTTTTTTTTTTTTATTGACGTGGGAGCGCCAATCGCCGTTAACCGCAGGCACCACTCTGTAACCGAGATTGCCGTTTTGGAGAGATCGCATCGTTTGTTCATCCATTCATCGAGATCAAAGTCTGCTAGTGATTTTACACCGATACTCTTCCGTTTTTCCGAAAAAAAGCACATAGCACTGCCATCGCACATAACCCACTCTGGCCGTCACGACTCCCTCCCATCGACCGTTCACGCCGACAGATCGGGCTCCGCGCACTGCTTATGCACTACAACCAGCCTCCTCGCGAAATCTCCGTGCCCCCCTCGTAGATGCACTGCTTGACGTCGGGACCCGGAGTGCAATCGGGAACTCCTGTGCCAAGCGCAAGTTATACAGGACGTGGCGCCAGATCAGCTGCAGGGGGAGGGCCAGGGTATGCGATCCGTTAAGGTCCACATGAGGACCGGGAACGTTACGCGTTCCTTCGCAAATTAGTTGCCATTCAGAACTCATCGTACAGAAGGACTGCAGGCAGAATGTCAACGTTTGTAGTTCAGTCGAGATTCGGATCCACGCCATTTATGCATCGCACCCTCGACAGTCCCTGTCTAACGCTGTGTAGCACGCAGCTTAGATCGTACCGATCATCTCGTATCGGCGAAAATCTGGAAAATGCCCTGTCAACAGTCTCGATCGGTCAGTGATGGCTGGGAATCTACAGCCTTTTTGAGGTTGTTTGATTAAGGGCTGCAGACAAGCTTAGTGGATCGTCTCAACACGAATGATGCCAGAAAATTGTCATATTGCTTGGAACGAGGAGTTTCGTCGCACACATTCCGAGCCGAACCAATCTCACTGTACGGAGATCCAGGGACGCGCCAAGTTAGCCATATAATCACTAATACGACGACCTGAATCCGTAACCTGCGAGATACTTTGAAGGAGATACGATGCGGCCATGCACGATTGCTGTGTGACAGTACATGGCAATGGTTGGTGCTTAAATCCTCATATTCGCACCACCGGTGCGCTCCAATTTTTTTTTGTCAAAATGGAAAACCCTGCATGGATAGCGCTTGGAGCACCTCTTCTTGGACAACAGTGGCGTGAAGCATCGCTGGTCCAGGGTAAAGTGATCGAGACTATCGAATCGAGTAGGATTTTGGCTGAATCGGAACTGGCGATGCGCATAGGCCTAATCGGAACATCATACGAGATTGAAAGATCTAAAACACTCCAATGTTCAATCGTCATAGATAACAAGCTGGTTGCGGCGTTTCGCTGAATATTGCTATTGGGGGGGGGAATTAGCAAACGCCTGCGGATCGGCCTGTGATGTGCCGTCAACACGGAGGCAATTGCAGAATGCAAGCGATGCCCTCGTGTTTGTGGAGCGATACAAGCGTTCCGATGACGCGCAGAATCTCTCGGATCTATGATTTTGCTCATCTTCGTTCTGCGCGACTGCCCCGATGATGCACTCCACCGCGCTGCACCACAAGATGTGGGGAAGGTCCAACCTTACGCGGTGGACCGGCGTAATATCGCATTCTGTGTAGCTTTTTAGCATTGGAAAATGCAAATGTCTGTCGTGCAAAAGCTGACAATGAACCAGAAGAACCAGAAGTACTATATGGACTACAGTCATAGGTATGAGTAAGGGCCCTTTGTTTTATCTCGCGTGTACCTGGTTCCTGCGTGCTCCGGAGGGCACGTGGTAATAACCAAACATACCATGCTTTAATGTTATTGATCTCTGAAAACAGAAACGGTTTCGAGAAGTGCTGACTTCGAATGTAAAATCAACTCGGTAGGACGAACGCACAACAAATGCAGGGGAACCCCAAAAATGCTGTGCATGACTACACTCGCAAAAAAGGAAAAATATTCTGTTTTACCAATGATCCCGTGGCACTGTGATAAAAGCTCCAACTACACGAGCCTCCTAAGGAAGTGATGACTGAGCGTTGGCCGGGAAATTCGATTCGTCAACCATGTCAATGGTGAAACTTGGAGTTCTGTAGACAACGGCGGCATGGGCCCGATATTCGTGGATTCGTATTTTCCATCCCTTTAGCCCGGTGCAATACATGCAGTCGCTGTTTTTCACCGTTCGGTGCAGTCAGCACTGGATAACAGCACCGAGCTGAAGGGCCAGCCAGGGCCGATGCATTGCAGACCAGTTGCCAAATCTGTCCAGGTGCGCCGTTGACGCATCAGGAGCTTGCATGCCAACTGCGGACCCGGTTTAATTTTACGCGTCCTGACGAAATTAACCTATACAAAATGGTCATAAGGAGTTTTGACCGACTTATTAGCACCTTGTGGAAAATCCAACCAACACATCGGCTCTTCCCGTATGCAAAAGATTCGGATCTATGTTCTGCAGGTTCTAGTTTGTTGTATGCTCTCGCGTTCATGCTGGTTGCGGCGAGGGTGTATGCAGTGCAGGGTACCTGCGGGCAATAGCAAACCCGCTTTTACGGCGAATTATCCGCCAACACAGGACGCTCCTGGTACCTGCGGCGAGATATTCGGAACAATAACAGAAGAATGGACTGCTTAAACCGCTTGGTAGAATGTATGAAAAATTATGACTTGGCTCGAAATAAGGTCTAGACCAAAAAAAACCGGTCTGATTGCGTGGCGTAGGAAAGAACAAAAAATCAAGTGCAGGGCATCGTTGGTTGTCGAGTGATTTCGCTAGGCGACTGACCCGTGAGACTAGCCGGTGTGAACTGTTCCCCTGCATTCCGATCACCAAGACAGTTTTCCTGCGCAGGTGTGCGGCCTGGAGGTAACGCTAGCGGCCTGCTGGCATGCCGTTTTCCCGCAGGTACATTTAACTTCCGAGTAAGCAGGCATCCGCCTGTAGCATGTGAAAAGGCCGTGGACCTCACGTCATCCTGGGATTCCAAATAAACGTAGTCGAAGACGTCGTCACAAGTTTAGATAGAGCACCTTGGCATTATCGGAAACCTGCGCCATGATGGATTAATCGGACCACCGTATTTGTGTTCGTATCTTCGATCTAGACGTCTGCTTGCTACCGCCAGGGGGATCGACGCTCTTTACGCATCAATAGCATGTATGATCGCAGTGAGCTAGAATGAAAATGATTGAGACCATGACGATTTTTTCATACTGGCGTGTTAGTCAACGAGTTACAATCTATTCGAAAAACGTAGCGGTGACCGTTTCCCGCTCGTTGCAGGTGATTGTCCGTGCCATGTGAAATGCAGGAAACAGGCATGCAGCTGTGTACAGCCAGATGCATCAACCAAGGCAGCTTAACGAGACATTTAACGGTGTAAACAAACAGAGACACTGGAGCGACAAAATGAAAGTGCCCACCTTGCTGCACAACCACTGGGTCATGCTTCCGGACTAACATTGTACATGGTAGCATACCACTGGCAGAAACGCAGTAATATTAGGTTAAAGTCGATCTGGCTTTGCTTGTCTCCTGCCGATCCGATCGGTTGACAGATCGGGAGCGCAGTACGTGAATTGATATAGCCACTGATTATTTCGACGAATCTTGACAGCCCAGTGATAAACCACCATACTCTTGACAACAGTCGTAAAAGGCGATTAGTCAACTGGCTCGTTTTGGTTCACGTGGATTTTTTTTGGGATGCAGGACGGATTGTGCCTGGCGTAGGCCAAACCCTGGTGCATATAACCCTCTGCATTGTAGTAATAAGCACCCAGCCACCCATCCCTGTTATTGATTGCGCGGCCAGGTCGTAGATGTTGGTGTCTGCGCGGTCTCGACCAACATTTTAAACTGTACTCCATCGTAATTGACATACCACTGACAACCGGGAAAAAAATTCCATGACACTTTCTGTAGAAGATACAGTTTGCAGCCCTGGTGCCCATCTGAAGATTTTTCGTTGTAGCATTTTGTTAGTACGAAATGTTCCTAATGACGACATGCAACAGATTAAGCACTTTTCAGGATACTGCGGTATTTTGGCCTGGTTAGTATTGAGTACCAACCCTATTGTTCTTTGGAGCTTGGAAAACAACCACAGGTCGCGAATTTATTTCCGTAGCGTGTGGACATAAGTCCACCACAATGCGCTGCTAACTGTTGAGAAGAGGATATCCTGATAAGTAGTGCCGATATACGGATTCAAAGCGTCCTAATATATTCTAGCCAATTAAAGCTAGGCCATGGTCTCTGCTAAACATAATTGAGCGTAACAGCGCCATGCACACTTCCGTAAAAATATCCGACAGAAGCGACAGTCAAGGTACTCTGGCTGTTGCTTGAATTGACGCGATTATGATACATCTTCAAGCTCTCAGCGGCGTTGGAAGCAAGCTAGAAAATTGTTCACGTCGTACCTGAGAGAAGAACGCCGGCATTCGCGAACCCATCATATCTGGAATTGTTAGCGGCTCAATACGAACCAACACAGGGATTACGTTGTCGAAGCACACCGACGTCCAGTGCCGCAAGAGGCGAATTATGCCGACGCTATGTCAACCTCTTCTCAAAACAACTTTTTTTTTTTATTTTTCCAACGTCAAAATGTAAGGGGGAACCGCCGGCGGGCTCGCGTTTTCTTCAGTCGACTGCTCTTGGGGTTCGGAAGGAGACACCTATACGTTGTCGCTAAAAATTTAAAAGAATATTGCTGAAGAGACGCAATATTCCAAATGTCGTGGGAGAATCACCAAGCTCGCTGACGCTATCGAGCGAGCAACACAATCGAAGGCCATGGAAGCATGCTGCCTACGAATGATTTACGCTCATTTACGCTCATTTAATGCGACCTACGTCAAGTCACAACCAGGGCTGACAAAAGACATAGAAAAGCAAAATTGCAGTGTTTTTCAGCGCTACTGGGTTCAAAAGGCTTTCCATTGGCCTAATCGATTGTCCCGCCAGTTCTCGCCGGATACACGGAAGCACCACGCGGCTGGACAAAAAATGCTGGGGCGTGCGGCGCTATCTCTGCACCTGACAGAAAACATCGAGAGAGAACAAGGAAGAAGAGTACTGTTACCAGTCAATACCGAGTGGCCTATCTGAACAGTGGCGCCTTCTGGAGCACACATTGGGTCGTGGAGATCATAAATACGCCCATTGCGGTCCACACTCTGTGACGTTTAATGGCAGAGATGGTGGAATCAAGCGAGGCGACCAAGACGTCAGTTACGCCCAACAATGTTGGTTCCACTCTGACGGATGACCGGCCGAATGGAAGCGTTAGCAAACCGTCGGAGACACCCCCCAAAAGCCAGAGTGTCGCAATCCCCTGGGTTTACGATCTGATTCTATGGTTTTTCTACGTTTTGTTCTCGATCTTTTTCCGACAGATCCTACCTAGAGGCGCATGGAAGATTCCCAAGAAAGGACCTGTGATTATCGTGGCCGCACCCCACGCCAATCAATTCGTTGATCCAATGCTCGTAATGCAACAGGCGCGCTATCTTGCTGGGCGTCGCGTTTCATTCTTGATCGCCGAGAAGTCTCTAACCCGTCCCTTTATCGGCCTGATGGCTCGCCAGACTGGCGCAATTGGCGTCGTCCGCATTCAGGACAACTTGGCGCCGGGTAGCGGAGCTATTTACTGTAACGAGAATGACCGCCTGCGAATTTTTGGCAATGGAACAAAGTTCAAGAAGGAGTGCATGGTGGGCGGACATATCTCCCTTTCCAAGGGCGGCGGCATGACGGAAATCAGGGAGATTGTCTCGGACACGGAACTCGTGATCAAGCGGGAGTTCAAAACCAAGGGCTACGAACAGCTCCTGTCGGGAAAGGCGCCTTACAAGGTTGCTGACCACGTTGACCAGTCGCAGATGTTCCACCGAGTGTTTCAGCATCTACGAAGCGGCAACTGCGTCGGTATCTACCCCGAAGGCGGTTCCCATGACAGACCCGATCTTTTGCCGTTGAAGGCTGGTGTTGCAATGATGGCGCTTGGCGCACTAGCCGAGGACCGAAACTGTAACGTCCAAATCGTGCCGTGTGGAATGAACTACTTCCATCCCCACAAGTTCCGTTCTAGGGCTGTTATTGAGTTTGGCGATCCTCTGAGCGTTCCGGATGATTTGATTGACGACTACATCGCCGGCGGCGACAAGAAGCGTGACGCAGTGAAGACTCTCCTCGATACTATCACCGTGGCGCTGAAGTCCGTCACGGTTACGTGTGAGGACTACGATACGCTCATGGCTGTGCAGGCAGCTCGTCGCCTTTATCATCCACAGGGCAAGAAGATTCCGTTGCCTGTTGTTGTCGAGATGACCCGCAAGTTTGTTGAAGGATACAACACCTACAAGGACGTTCCGCGCGTTAAGCACCTTCGCGAGATGGTCATGCAGTACAACAAGAACCTACAAGCTCTGGGAATTCGCGACCATCAGGTCATGAGTGCTTCGCTGAATCCTTACGAGGTTATTGTGAAGCTGATTTGGCGATCTCTAAAGCTGTTTGTTTTTGCTATCCTTGGCATGCCTGGTCTCATTCTTTTTGCTCCTGTGCTGGTTGCGACCAAAGTCGTGTCTCGCAAAAAGGCCGCTCAGGCACTCAAGGCGTCAACCGTCAAGATCAATGCGCGTGACGTGATTGCTACTTGGAAGGTACTCGTCGCCCTTGGCTTGACACCGTTGCTCTACAATACTTATGCTGGCGTTGCCACCTACATGCTCTATCGACGTGGCTATATTGAGTGGTATGCATGGCAGCTGGGCCGAACGTTTGTTATTATTCTTTCTGCTTTAGCGGTGATGAGCTACGGTACGCTTTACATCGGCGAGCGTGGCATGGAGATTTTCAAAAGCTTGCGACCTTTGGCGCTTGCCATCAACCCCAGCCAAAAGAATTCTCTAGAGAACCTCAAGCACACCAGGGAAGAGCTTACCACTGAGATCACCGATGTTGTCAACACTCTAGGGCCTGAACTCTATCCAGAAATTGACAAGGAGCGTGTCTTTTATGGCAGAAATGACCGAGATGAGACGCAGGATGAAGAGGACGAGCAGCGCAGGCGGCATCACTTCCGAAAGGAGTCCAACACTTCTACAACTTCGACTAGCTCGGATCACGACATCTCACGCGTCAACTCCGAGTCTGATCTTGCTAACATTCCAGTGTTCAGCAGTATGCCGGACTCTTCTGCCTCTCCGTCAATATCGAGAGCTCACTCGCGTACGCCATCGGGCCCGAACGAAAACATTCCCGTTCAGTCGCGCTCGTCGAACTTGGCCCAGAAGAGTTCCACAGGACAGCAAGTCTTCCAGTCCGAAGTGACTCAGCGAATTCGCGCTGCCATGGCGCAGCGACAACAAGAACGCGCATCCGAGAAGAGGCCCGAAAACGAATAGTCAAACCTTTAGCATAGCATTGCCTCCGGGATATGAGTCCTGGAATCGGAAATACAAGTGAAACACACACATACAGCAAAAAAGAACAAGCAATAGGTATCTAATACGTGACATTTGTCACGGCTATCCCGCGTTGGTCCAAAAAACCCAGGGACAAACTATGCAGTACACAACATTATGGTAAAAACACGGCTCTGAGATCTTAGTCCTCGCCAGCCGGAACTTCATCCTCGAGCACGCGAACTAGCCGAACGCGAAGCTCTGTGAACTCGGAACCCTGCAGGGTGTCAGATGAGAACTCGGTCTCAACCTGAAGTTGTACCATTTCGAGAGCACCTCTAATAACTCCTGCCAGCAGGTTCGAGTACCACAGCTCCTTGTGGGCACGTCCATCGTCTGGCAGCTCCACAAACTCCGCCAGCGGGTTCTCGTCAAAGATGAGGCTGAACTGTTTGTTATCCGCTGTCCAGTTGTCGACCGTAGGCGTGATATTAAGGAACATTTTGAACCCGACTTTTGAGATCATCTCGGCGGTCTCCTTGAAGTTTTGGCATCTGTTTGATCCTGAGCGAGCCAAAAAGTCCTCTATTAGTCGCACACCGATGTTGTATCCCATCTTATCCAGCTGCTTGTTCACTTCCTTGTAATTGCCCTCAAAATCTTTGCAAAGCTGGGCCACAATGGCACCGTAGCTTAGAGTCAACAGCTCTGCGTTCTGGAGTTAGCTTCAAATGCTGAGAACGCCGGCTCTACGCGTTCCATTCAAACCTGCGGGCTCGAATCTCGGCTCGAAATTAGCGATACATACCACCTTGTCAATCTTATTTTTCCATAGGTCTTCGCCTACAGCTCGCAGCGTTTTCGACATTGTTTAGACGTGTATGTGGGATGACCTCCAAGCATACGCCAGCTTATACTGGACACGGAGAAGCCCTTGGAAAGTGGTTGGTCACACGACATACGGGTATGCTTGCATACTGGCAGGACGTCAGGATTATATTTTGCTAGAGCACCTTGTTCTTCACCGCACTCTCAAAAGTCCCGTCATATTAGTATGCTCTACATGCTTCATTCCTCTAGATCGGCAATAAGCTCCTGATAATTGCCATGACCTAGTCGTTGGGCTCGCTTCAAACGAGAGACCGCCTCAGCGTATAACAGCTTCTGCTCTTGGCTGTCTTCATCAAGCATGTTGGCCAGGTTCAGCTGAGCCTCGGCAGCCTCGACCAGTGTCTGCGGCTCTTCGTCGGTTTCCGACTTGAGCAAGTATTCAATGGCTTTCCCAAGGAACTGTTTTGCCTTTTCGATCTCCGCCTCACTCACAGGCGAAGCGTCGTCGTCTTCATCTCCTTCGTCATCTTCATCGTCTTCGTCATCAGATCCTTCAATGCGGTTTACAATAGGCATGGAAAGAGCAAGATAGTATTGGCCCATGCCTCTATTAGCCTTGCGCACGATAGTGAAGCAATTGTCGTCATCGCCCGCCTTTGACTTGCCTTTACCAGCAGGCATATTCTCGAGAACCTGCTGCCATCGCCTATGTGACCATGAGAGATACTTTTCCTTGGCTGCCGACAGTTTTCCACCCTCGCTGTCTTCGAGCTCCCCAAAAAGCTCGCCAATCTGAAGCAGATCGCTGATAACGTCGAGCTGATCGGGCTCGTAAGACTTCGGGTCGCTGGCAAATGCAAGGGCCTCGCCCTTTTCGTAATCATCCAGTGCTTTTTGCAATGTCGGTAGCAACTCCACAGCAGTCTTGTATCTGCGGCTTGGCTTCGAAGACGACATTTTCTCGTCGACTTCGGCAATACGAATACGCGCTTGTGTGAACCAAAGCGGTGCATGCTCCGGAAATGCCTCTACGCCAATGGAGGATCGATCTAGGGCCTCACTGATGAATGCGGCAGGCTCGTCCTGTTCTTGTTCAATCGCGTACCTGGCGAACTTTAGAAGAGCCTGAGCGTAAACGTCGTGGAACTCGGCAGGAATAGACACCTTTTGTTCCTTCTCCTGTAGTTAGCACGTGCACCATAATAGGCGTAGTAGGTCAAAGTCGAAAAGACCCACAACGTACTTGTGCAGACGCCCGCAGAATCCGGTCGCATTCGTGGATAACGCCCTGAAGAAGTTTCATCTGGCGGGGGCCTATCTCTTCAGCGCAGAGTGTATCGTAAAGCGCAAAAAGCTGCGAAATGTCGTCGTTTTCGTCAATGTCGTTGCCCAGAGGAACTGTCAGTTCATCTTCGGCGATCGCCTCTGTCTTTGTTTCATTCTGATCAGGCTCGCTACGAGCACGTTTGCTTCGCGCAGCTTTACTCAGTCCCTGCGGTCTCTTAACCATTGTATTGTCGAACGTCGGGGCTGGGCTGATTTTTCTTTTGCGGTCTCGGTAAGGCCATCTGAAAAAAACGTGCATAGCGATCAGGCGTTATATGCATATGTGCATATATGCAGAGCATCAATGCAAGTAACAGCAACCACCGCACTCTATGCAGAAGCAGCTGGAACAAATACGGCGGTGGATGCCTGAAATCTGGTCCGCCGATGGCTCTTGTGTTTGTAGTCCGTGCACCAACTCCGAACGGCTCAAATGCCACTACGGCCCAATTATTTGACGACCATTAGTTATCGAGCAGGCCTAACCTCTATCGTTGCAATTCACGTGATATGATACGATATGTGTGACGAAAAACCAGGATCCCCAGTGTGGAGTAGCGGCCAAGAGTTACAACTGCGCGCTGACGATGGGGTTGTTAATAAATAACGACATCCAGGGATGGAGAGTACTCTTAGTCGGTGATCTCCCGGTTTCCCACTCACGGGAAGCAAAATTGGCTGCGCTCGGGGCAGAGATCATACGCAGAATTGTGTATGACAGATCTGACCTGACGACGCTCGGTCGTGAGGACGTTGACAAAGTCGTCGATGCGTGCTTTGTGGCGCTTCCCAGGAATCAGAGAACCATATCTGAGCAAATATACAAGGACTGCAAGCGGCTGAGGATACCCATCAATGTTGTCGACGAGCCTGATCTGTGTACTTTCACTCTGCTGTCGGTGTGGAGCGACGGTGATTTCAGTTTAGGAGTCACTACGGGTGGCAAGGGATGCAAGCTGGCCAACAGAATTAAGCGGCATTGCGTTACGGCCCTGCCTGCCGATATTGGGCAGATATGCCAGCACGTTGGGGAGCTCCGGGCGACTATCCAGGAGCTAGACAATGCTAGGCTTTGCGAGGGCGAGGACGAAGAGGATGCCGAACAGTCTGCTGGGTTCAATAAACTGATTCACGAGGCTGACATGTCTGCGGAGACTCTCAAGACTCGCCGAATGAGATGGCTGTCCCAAATTGTCGAGTACTATCCGCTGTCGAAGCTTGGTCAGGTGTCGATTGAGGAGCTTTCCCAGGAATACAAATCTTTGGCCGACGGCGAGAAGGAGGTTAATGGCAAGCGAGCAGGACGTATTTCTCTCGTTGGTTCTGGTCCTGGCAGCGTGTCTTTGCTGACAACAGCAGCACACGAGGAGATCGAGGCGGCAGACGTCGTGCTGGCAGACAAGCTCGTGCCCCAGGAGGTTCTCGACTTGATCCCGCGACGAACGCCAGTGTACATTGCCAAGAAATTCCCTGGTAATGCCGAGCGAGCCCAGCAGGAACTTCTGGAACGGGGCCTCGAGGCACTCAAGGACGGAAAGCATGTCATACGGCTTAAGCAGGGAGACCCGTATATCTTTGGCCGTGGAGCTGAAGAGTACATTTTCTTTTCCGACCAAGGGTACCAGCCGCGTGTTATTCCAGGAGTGACGTCTGCGCTTGCTGCGCCGCTTCTTGCTGAGATCACGCCTACGCACCGGAACGTCGCCGACCAGCTTCTTGTGTGCACCGGTACCGGCCGTGGCGGCAAGCTCCCGGAAATGCCTGAGTGGGTGCAGTCGCGTACAACTGTATTTTTAATGGCACTGCATCGAATTGGAGACATTGTGCAGGCCCTTGTCGACAAGGGCTGGGACATCGACGTGCCTACTGTCACGATCGAAAGGGCGAGTTGTCCCGATCAGCGCATTATCCGCACGACGCTCAGACACATTGCCGAAGCCATTGAGGAACTAGGCAGTCGTCCTCCTGGGCTTTTGGTGATTGGATATGCATGCAATGTGATCAGGCAATTGCCGGCGGACAAAAAGTGGACGGTTGAGGAGGGCTTGTAAATAGGTCTGTATTATTATTATTAGAGACACTTTGCATAGAATATGCGGGTCCGGCAATTGGAAACAGGGAGGCACGGCAGTAACGTAACAGCCGTGCCAAGCTGATCGAGGCACCGGTTCAAAACGGAGCATTGATAACAACTGTACTTGGTATCAAAATGCGGCACGTGTTTCGGAAGCAACTGTTGCGAGGAATCACAACGCTAAGTAGACCACCTGCGGCGTTTGTATTTGAGTAAGTTAGCCTGTAATATTTTTGAACTCAAAGTGGTGCTTGGGAAGTCAGGCTTGCGCAAGTATGCAGGAGCCTGGCTTGGGTGCCGAGTCGCCTACTACGCCAAGATTCACTAACTATAGTGTCGATGGAGTACTTATCAGAGGCAGCAAGGTAATTCCCGGCGCGCAGAATGCACTGAAGCGACTAAACGATGAACGTATCCCGTGGATGCTGCTGACAAACGGAGGAGGCAAGTCTGAAAAGCAGCGTGTCGCGGACCTGTCTCGGATCATCGGGATTGATGTGCCTGTTTCGCACTTTATGCAGTCGCATACTCCTTTCAGGGACCTCACAAAGGCGTACAAGCGTGTCATGGTAGTGGGCGGTGATGGCGACAACTGCCGGCACGTTGCGTACGGATACGGTTTCAGCGAGGTACTGATGCCGATAGATTTTGTGGCGCGTTATCCCGGAATTGTCCCGTTCCATCGCTACCAAAAGAGCGACTTTGATCGGTGGGCCGACTTGGATGCCAACCTCGAGGCACCTGTCGACGCCATCCTTGCGTTCAACGACCCGCGCGACGCCAATGTGGACACGCAGATTGTGCTCGACTTGCTGCTGTCGGATGGCGGGCGCATTGGTACCCGCGCTCGCGGATTGCAATCTAAGCCGTCAATTCCGATCCACTTTGCGAATAACGATTTGCTGTGGGCCAACAACTATGCGTTGCCGCGGTTTGGCCAAGGCGCCTACAAAATTATCGTCGACTCCCTGTACCAAGCCATGACGGGCCACGCGCTCGAGTCAACCGTGATTGGCAAACCCTATCACCTGACATATGCGTACGCCGATAAGATTCTGACGGAACTCGCTGGCGGGCAGCTGCCAGCCAAGATCTTCATGGTTGGCGACAACCCGGCGTCCGACATTGCCGGCGCTGTTGATTACGGCTGGGAATCGATTCTCGTCCGGACTGGTGTCTACAACGACGGAACAGAACCCTCAGCGACGCCTACGACCATCCAGGACGACGTTACTGCGGCCGTCGCATGGGGACTTGACCACGCAGCTTCGTCCTGAATCACAACTAAACAATCCCCTCCCCCTCCCCGCCCCCTAGATACTACGCGTGCATATATCACATAGACAGAGATTAATAAATAGATTCTGATCTAGACTCGCGCCCAACTGAAGACGTTCGTCATGACGAGAGCTGTATGGCTGTAGGGAGAAAAAAAATGCATGACTAGACCTTGTTGGTGATCGTTTGCTGTTGCTGGAGCTTAACAGCATTGCGCTCGTGGAGCTGCTGCTTGCATGACTGTAGGCCGTTGCAATCATGCTGCTCCATGAGTCTGTGGCGCGAGCAAAAGTGGCCCTCGCAGAAGCTGCAGTCGCCAACGCCCCGTAACGGTGCCGATAGACATTTCTTGTAACTACAGCGCTTGCGCTTCTTGCTCGAGGGTGGCGACGCCGACGCCGATGCCACAACGGCGCCCAGTTCCGAATCGTGTCTAACCCCTGCGCTCTCAAGTGTATCACCGTCTCGGAGCAGCTCTTCTCCCTTCTTGAGACCCGTCGTCTCGATAGCGTGCTCCTTTCGGAGCTGCTCACGCACATCCATGATGGTCTTGCTCAATGCGACCTCGAGCTTCACAGCTGATGTTAGTTTGCTATCATGCGACCCTTGCAGATGGTGTAGCCATGTGTCACTAGCGGCAACCAGATTTTGTATCGGTAGTATTGCAATTCGTCACACGACCACATAAAGAGTCCGACACAATAAAGACTCTTGAGTTCCTCTTGAACTCACCGATGGAGAAGTTCAGTCATGTCATGTCTGAAACATAGCAGGAATGTGGATCGAGTCCCCGCCACAAGGGGGAACCCCGATCACTTTGTTGTTCAACCAAAAGTCACCATGGCTAACAAAACAATGAAGCACTCCCGAAATCATAATGTAAATTTAGTCGTCAAATACCAAATACTCCAATATGTTCCGGCACGCACGTCATCGATCACCCTTCCCTCCCTCGTCCCTCCCCACATGACCAACCCCCTATCTGCATATGACCTGTTATCATACATCCTAGCATAGCCTCGCCAAGCCCAACACGCTGCTGCCATCAACACTTACGCTCAAATCCCGTAGGACGAGAAATCGTCAAAAACACTTTTCCTTCAGTTGACATTTGTTGCAAACTTGCCGGTGTCTATAAAAATCCGGCAGTCTCTTCTTCGATCGTCAAATGTGGCACAACGTCTATCGCCACCACCTAGATTAGTGCGAGCAGATCCGTTTGATGCTCGCTGTTTCGCTGGTTGTGATAATAAAAAAACAGGCCTTGCGAAAATCTACCAGCTTCAAGCGAATTAAAACCTTGTGCTCTGCTGGCAGGTACTTTCCGAAAGGCCGAGTTTGGTGTGTGCTTCGTGAGGTGGTGTGGCCAAAACGTAAGCCGTCGGCTTATATATAGGGCGTAAGCCGTCAGCCACTCTCCACATGCAGCACGGCAGCAGTGGGACGGGCCGACTCCGCCGTTACCCCAACCCTGGATCAGCGGCTGACGACCCGTCTAGAAGCTCCGACGGGCTTCGAGGACCGCAAGGCTGGCGGCAGCATTTCAGTGGGCCTCGGAGCCGAGTCTGCGGACGTAAATACACGGACCAAAACGGCTAGGTCATGAGTGATTCAAGGACTTTTGGTAGTAGTAGTGGAGTTCCGATCACCGCCGCTGTTTACATTTGCTGGGCCACCGGGACCGCCCGAGTAGGAAAACGGACCCTGGGCTCAGTGGGATAAACCCGTTACCAGATGTAGAAACAAACGCCGCTCACGCCGGATAACATCCGTGAGTCCCGTGGATTCCGGGGAGTGACGCAGTGGCGAGTGGTTACAAGTGTATTACTATTATAGTGACGGTGAGACATGAACCACTGGCTTTTTGTGGCACATTAGTGCGACCTCTCACCCAGACGCCAACACGCTTAGCTATCCTTGACAGCTGGATCCACCATGAACCCTGTCCACGCCCAGGCGGAGAAAAAAAGTACTACACCCTTTACTACCTGTAATACCCTTTGACCGCGAAAGTAGCGTTATCCAGAAAACGTCGTGGTGTAGCGTGAAACAACGCAAAATGAGTTGTCGTCACACCTTGTCGGATGTGCGGCTGTGTCCCACACAATGCCATTGTGTCACATTACATGGCGCTGTCTAACGGTGCACACGAGGTAGTGCGGCTGACGAGCACAAGCGCCGGCCTATCCCCGCACGAGATCTATGGTCACTGGTTGACTCATTGGATAAGTGTCGCAGGTGACTTTTTAGCAATCCGGTGCTTTGGTCAACTGCGAGGCAGTTGCTACGGGGGTCTGGGGGTGGAACCCCCAGGGGGATCACAAAAAAAAAAAAAAAAAAAGGCCGCCTTCAGGCACCCACTGCTACGCAGGACAGATGCGATCCCCGAAAGCATAATTGCACATCCATTGCATAGCGAAATGTGGCCGGGTGGGTGCGTATCAAGCCCCCGCGTTGTCCCCCCGCAATCTCATCAATCCACGCTCGACTGGGCCTGACCATCAGCGGCCACACGTTCCAAAATATTATGGTATGTCTAGAATAAAATCGAACGCTTCCAAGAACATAAAAACGCGCGTTTTGGCTGCTGTCCGTGCGCTGCTTTGTACGTTTCCAATTCGACCCGCCTGGATGTAAACATTTCTAACCGCAGGATGTGGAAAATAACGCGGGAGCGTTTCAAGAGAAAGGCGGCGAGCATCAGCTCATAGTGCGAGAACTCGACGAGAATGGGTTTCATGCCAAAACATACGAAGGGTCACGTCCCGCAGATACGACTATGCGGAGCGTCCAGCAAGACGCGGCGACGGGCAGAAGATTTAAGTCGTCTGCAGAGCTAGCGCAGTCGCTGATCAACGTGTTCCTTCCAACAGGCTATCCCAAGTCTGTCCGTCCAGACTATGTCAATTACCAAATTTACGACTCAATTCAGGCGTTCTCCAGCTCGATAGCTCAGTTATTTGCAAACAGATGTGTCCTGGCTGCAGTGGGCGTCGGGGACGAGTCGGCTACGTCAACGTCTGCCCTGTTTATGAAAATCATCCAGGATGCAGTGGGCCGGCTTGGAACCATTCTTTACGCTTGGAAGCTTGGCTCCGCGCTCGAGCCAGAGTGCAAAAAGTATCGCTTCATGGCAGATCTCGTCAACGACGCAGCCATGGTGTTTGACTGCATGTCGCCAATGTTTCCTGGGGACAGACGCCTGCGTGTCGGCTTGCTGTGCATATCTGGCCTTCTGCGCTCTGTGTGTGGTGTGCTTGCGGGTGGCTCGCGCGCAGCGCTGACGCTGCACTTTACTACTGCGAGGGGTTCCGTGGGTGATGTCAATGCCAAAGATCAGTCGCAAGAGACTGTCATCAGCTTGATGGGCATGCTTGCCGGGTCAATAGTTGTGGGTGCCGTAACCGGAGAGGGACTGCAAATGTGGACAACAGTGCTTTTCCTCCTGGCGATCCACTTGTGGACAAACTACCAGGCTGTCTCGCATGTCGTAATGGTGGTGCTTTCACGACAGCGTGCGAATATTGTTTTCTCAGATATTGTCAATGCCCTGCCTGACATTGAGCGGACGGCCAAGACAGACATTCATTCGGCTGAATCAGTTTCTCGCCTGATACTGTCCCCCACCAAGGTAGCAGCAAAGGAGCGTATCCTCGAACCTGATGGCCTTCTTCGCTGGTACAACCCCGGGCGTCGCAACGACGTTATTCTTGGCCATGCGGACTTTGTTGGCTTCGATAAACTGGTGCGATCAGTGCCGGCGGGAATATCTCTTGGCTCAGTATTCGAAGCATGCGAATTCAAGGAGTCGGGCTACGTACTCTACTATGGCGCTGGTTCTGGCGGCAGTCCCTTTCTGCAGTCTGTGGGTTGCTCGATTGGCGGGGTCGAGGTCTACATTTGTCTGCTGGCGGACATCAAAACTATCTCGACGTACCATCAGGCGTGGGTCCACTCGCTTGTTCTCGCCAAGAAGTGCTATGACGCTGGAGGAGTGATTGGAGACCCGCTTCTGCTCATTCGTGAAACTAGATCGCTAGTTCGGACATTGTTTGTCGACTTGCGCATAGAAGAGAGCTTGCGTCATGCCGGCTGGGAGAGCTGGCGCTGTGCTATTGAGCGTACGCCTACGCCAACTATTCAAGTATCTATGTAATTACACATGCGGACGTATGTTCCTAATTTTTTTTGAAAAAGAATCTTGGTAATGAGCCTTTTTTTCCTTTTTTTTTTGTCTGGGGGTTCCACCCAGACGCCAGTAGTAACTGCTTCGCAGTTCGAGGATATGAGGCAACAAACAATATGCATGTAATATGCACGATACAGTGTGCGGCTAACACATGACCACCAGAGGGTTTCGATAGCGAAGCACATCTCTCAATTTATTCGACAATACGCGTTGAACATGGATGTCAGTAGCCCTGACGCTAAAACGCTGGTAACGCAGTTTAAGCGAAAAGGCGCTTTTGACCAGCTTCGAAGGGAACTTTACAAGGAGTTTGCCGACTCGGTACGTGGACATCCTCTTTGGTTGTACATCATATCAATACTAACTGCAGAGTGTCGTTGAGAAACTGACGGACGATATCCAGCATATTGTTGAAGATGAAGTGCGGAAAGATCCGAAACTACTTGGTCGCGAACGAGGAAAGGCAGCCGCCCTCATCGAAGGCACGATCAACCGACTGAATGATAAAAGCCAACGCCGATTCTCCGATAAAAAGGAAGAGAGCCAAATATACAAGCCTGTTGAGAATTACATCAAGGAACATACGACAGATTCGGATGACATGAGGCGCAGGGTTGAAAAGGTACTTAAAGATCTGGCCACCAAATCGTAGCCAGTGGGTACAAGCATATCTATTGAGGTGCATGCGCTAGCGGCATTGTCAATGTGTTCCCATCGGCGACACTTGTCTCACGAGTTGGCTTTACGTGGCTACCAGGTGTTAGCTGCGACACAGAGGATTCGCCCAAAGACACAGAGGATTCGCGCAAAATGAACCCCATAAGCGAGAAACCACTGCTTGGGTCATTTGTGTACATGTCAATCGTCAGCTAGTCCAGTGATGTAATGAATGAAGAATAAAGTGCATGAAACTACTTGATATCCTCATTTCTGTGTCACTATCTCAAAGAGCCAGGAAATCCCGCAACTACGATGAAAACCCAAGCACCAGCAGCACAAGTTTTTCACGTAGAACACGATCATACGGCCGTTTGCTTTGGCACTAAAACGTAAAAGACTAGCAAAAAGATAACTCGGATACGGGGAATTGAACCCCGGTCTCAACGGTGAGAGCGTTGTGTGCTAGCCACTACACCATATCCGATTTTTTTCACAAAATTTGCGAATCTCCGTAATCACGTATGGCACATGGAACAGAATCATGCGAAAAATGCCCGAGAATCCTTGCATACATTCGATGTTCTCGCATGCATGCCGGTGTTATTCGTCTTTTGGCTCCGTGATAACTGGTTTAGCAATTGCCCAATAATCATTGAGTTTGTACAATGAATAAGTTTGTCTTGACCTTGGGGCGATACTCATGTCAGAGTTACATGACTTGCAATGGTCGGGTACTTTTCGTATACGTCTATCAAACACGATGCATAAGGAGTATCACCGCATGGACACGATAAAATTGGTAACAGCTTGAGCTAACTGTATAATTAGTTATAAACCTTTAACAACGTAAATTGCGTGAAGACTCGCAAAACTAGGTATTCGGGTTTGTCACATATGGCGCTTACATAAGCACAGTTGTCATGCACGACCACAATGGAATTCTTAGCTGACGGAACAAACCACGACTGTATGGCGCGAATTTGCCGATAAACGCAGCCCGTATCTCATACAGCAGAAAGAACGAGAGAGCTGCAAGGTATATATACGACAGCCCAGAATGTCAGGGCGCTCGGCGTTCGACGTCGGTAGCATTCGCGAAGCAATACAGGAGCATGTGGAGCAAGAAGAAAAGCGATGGATGAGCTTTGATTCCATGAAACACTCAATACATGAGGTGCTAGGAGGGCCATCTGATGAACCTATCGATACTGAAATGAGAGATGCTGCGCCCACTGAATATACGCAGGGCCACAGCTCGGCATTGAATCAGGCATGCCCAGGGCCGTCAGCAATCCCCGAGCCCGAAGACGTTGCAATGGAAGACGCTGGCGATGTGGCAACGCTGGCATCACAAAATGGATCGGTAACGCCAAAAAAGCCGCAGATGAGATCCCAAGGCACGGACCCGGCGACGCCAGTTTCATCTCCTTCCAGTGCCCGACGGGCACTTTCCTCACTCAACACATCTCAGCTTGGGGCAAAGAGCGCTTTGATTAGGGTCCGAAGAGATTCTGTTACCGAGAATGGTCATGCTGAAGCGGACAGTCCCGAAGAGCTGTCACAATCACTTGGAGCCCCTGTGTCCACACAGAACGCCAACAACCCTGACACAGTACATGTTGTGCTTCCCATGCCAACACCTTCGTGGATTGCAAAGCACGACAATGTTCCGTACGTTTTGAGCACTTATCTGCAGCTACTTTTCAACGCCACTGTCCTTGCACTTGCCGTGTATTTAGGAACAAGCGTCCTAAAAACGTTCTGGAGGGACGTTGATAGCCGGCTGTCAGAGCTGGCTATGGAGCATTCCATCAAGGCGTCGCGATGTTCAGTTCGATATCTGGCCAACAACTGCAGTCCGGACCGGCGCGCTCCTGCCCTGGAGGAGCTCTGCGAGGAGCTGGAAAACTGTATGAATAACGACGCGCCGGCAATCTCGCGCCTCAAGGTATCGGCTGAGGTGATTGCTGATATCGTTAACGGCTTTTTGGAGACATTTTCGCGACGAGCGATAGCCGTGAGTGCACTTTTGATCTTGGGGACGATGTTTGTTTCAAACTACATGTTTGGATACATTCGCGCTACCGCGCTGTATAAAAAGCCTCGGAAGCAGGGATTGATACGCCACCCTCCGCGGACAAACCGGTCCACAAGACCGCTACGTGTTGTTAAGAAACAGAGGCGAGAGCTTGAACCTCGTTAGAACACAGCACTTTTTACGAATCACTTGCATTGTCAGACATCGGCAGGCATCCTGCGATTAGTCTTGTTATTTCTATGTACAAAATGAAGCTAGCTTTATCGCTTGAAGATGGGAGTCGAGCTGGGCAGACGGTTGGCAACAATGTCCCAGTTGATACAGTTGAAGGCGTTCTCCAGGAACTTGCGCTTGCCAGCGACGCCATAATCGGTAAGATAAACATGCTGCCAAGCGTTGATGTTCAGCAAAGGGACCATATTGGTGACGGCCTGCGAGCCACCGAGACCGAATGCATCGGCGGACTCCTGGGCCTCAGAGTCTGCCTTGGTCTCGCGCGAAAAGGGGGTGTCGTAGTTGTAGGTGTTGAGCACGTAGAGCGTATGATTGGGGTTGAAAGAGCCCTTGTGACGCGTGCTGACAAGCCAGACATAGCCGTTGCCAAACATTGCGTCGGCGCGGTTCAAAAGGAGCTCCTTGAGAGTCACAGTATCGTTGAAGGACCGTCCGATAGCCTTGAGTAGCACCTCGTGGTCGGGATCGGAGTCGCGGGGCGCATTGACCAGCGTCGTCGAGATGTCGACATGGCGGTCCTTGTTCGACGGAGGCCCAATTTGTGCGCTCTGATCTGCCGACGAGTCGAGGCTCTCAAAGAAGAACTGGTTGTTGTACGCTTGTGAGGCGTAGTAGCTCAGAGGCCGTAGGTTCGGATCGGTGTAGCTTCGGAGCATGACGTTATACAGCGTCCAGCCCTCGGTGGACACATCCTTGGTAAGCTCGTTGAGCTGCTTAATTAGATAGTTCTGGTACTGGAACCAGGCAACATCGAGGCCCTCCTTGGAAAGGAGACCGGGAATGCCCTTTTCTTTATCGAGATGGGGCAGCTCCGGGACAGTGAAGATGCCACGTGAGTAGCGCGGCAATCTCTTGGCGGCGCCCAAACGAGGAACACAGCCTCGGGCGGACTGGCCTGCTAGCCGCAGCGACATTTCTTCGGCGTTTGTTTGGAGTGGATTAAAACCAAGGCGTTGAATGAATGGTAGTTTTGATCAACGGTCCGAAAGTTTCACAAGGCTAGGGTATGCAATTATGCAAGTACCCGTAAAATAATACACACAATCTTGTCCATACATGCATTCCGCGACGCCTCCTAAAGACACTATTTACCAACATTGCAAAAAAAAAAAGGATGCAAAATCAAGCATCATGAATCATTTGCGTCAATTGCAAGCTGTCAAGCAAATGAAAACACACACACACACAGGCTTCTTAAGCTCGTCGGCTGCCGACCTTGAGACTCTTGACGCGGCGCAAAAGCCCACCAGCTCCGCCGCTGCCGTTGCCATCTCGTGCGGGCTTAGAACTAGTATCGTAGCTGATCTTGCGGTCTCGGCCCTCGCGGCTGTCACGGCTGTCACGGGCGGCACCGATGGGCGAGCCTGCAAGCGGGTTCGAGCTGGCACGCTCGAGAGGATCGGTCGACTCATCAATGGCGCTCGGGCTTGTCACGGCCGGCTTAGGCGGACGTGGCGGGGCGGGACCGCTTCCAGAGCTGCCACGCAGACGCTGCACGAGTGACTTCTTGCGCCCAAGAGAGGCACTGCCTTCCTCAGCCGACTTGCTGATGGCCTGGCGCGAGGCCGGGGCGCCATCAAGGAACGTCGACGTGCCAAGACCCATTGTCGGATCGCCGTGAACCGGCTGCTCCTTGAGTGCCGGGTCAAACGCAAGCGGAGCAGGCGAGTCGCGGCCACGAACAGCCGTAGTGTTGAAATCTAGATACGCCTCGTCGACGCCACGGCCCAAGACGGTATCCTCGACACGGGGGTTCGTTCGCCCGCCCACAGGTTCGGCCATGCTATTGTTGGCGCCGTCAATGGGGAATGCAGCGACGGGACCCTTGACCGAGTTCTTGTTACGGTGCGGGTTGCAGGCATCAAACGGACCGTCATGGTGGAACGAGCCGGGCCCAAATAGACCAGTAACGTCAAGCTTGTCGATAACATCAAGAGGCTGGCCGCGACGGCGCGCTTCCTTCTCCTTACGCCGCCTGTCCTTATCGCGCGACGAGCTACCGTGGCCATTGGCGTGGTCCCTATGTTTGTGCTCCCTGTGGCCATTAGCGTCTCTATACTCTCTGTGCTCTTTGTGCTCTCTGTGAGAGCGGCGCTCCTTGTCATGACGACGCGACGAGCTCAGCCCGCTCGTGTCGCTGTTCTCTCTATTGCGGAGCCGTGGCGGCTGGTTCATTTCCGCAACACTCGAATCCGAGTTGGCACGTCCACGGGCATGGTCGTCGAGTCGCGGCTTTGACGACGACGGTGGCCGCTGGGGCGGCTGACGACGCTCCGTGACAAAAGGCGTCGACTCATCAGCGTCCTGAGAGCCCCGGCGGTCAAACGAGTCCTCCAGGAACGGGTTGTTGGACCGGCGCACAGCGCTGCCATTATTGGCCGTAGAGTATTGTCGTCTATTGTTAGAGATTGTCCAAATAACCAGTGCAGAATAGAGGAAAAGCAAACAAAACAAAGACATGAGCCATTGGGTACATGGTTTCACGCGTTTGAAAGAGTTATCCCCGCATCGCGTAAGTAGCCTCACACGACAGGTAGCCAGCATGAAAATCCGCCAGGCATCGGTTCACTCCAACCAACAATGCCATTTCCGTTAAAACATAACCCCACAAGCATCACTAACACTTTGCTCATTTGTGGTGGTCTCCGGACAGTATGGAAAAAGTGTTGAGACACGCGACCCACACGTTTTAGAGATGAGGAAAGGGGGCGCATGTTGGATCGAGGATGCGACGTGCAACGATAATGCACGCCCTAACCCGCGATTCTAAGCGTGGGCAGCCAGGGAGGCAATCGAAGAGATGGTAAGACGCACGCGACTTTTTTCTTTCGGAGCCCAAAATAGCACCCGCTGGAGAACCTGACCCTGTAAACGCTGAAAGGAGGCAAAGGGGCCTTTTTCCCTATGTTTCTGCAAAACCTGAACCACCACCTGAAACCATGGAATGCGTAGTTGCCCTGGTCAGCTCGTTGCATAGCCCAACAGACAAGTTTCGACACTGCCCGCCGCTTACGCATCGCTTGAAAGCTTGAACCCACACCCCGCTCATAAGCCTCAAACGACATCTCAGCGTCAAGACTTGACTGTCAGGATCCAATTCGGGCTAAATCTCGAATAATATCTTCAAGAACCAACAGCTCCGCATTGGCTATTCGCTCTCGAAAAGCCAGCCGCTGATTACCCACATTTTGGAGCCTAAGAGCGGCAACACGCACGCGTTGAGCCGCACTCAGCTCAACAGCTAGCATCGATTGCGCGTTTAAATCCACAGAGCAAGCAACCAAGAATCCCGCAGTCATTTCAAACACAGCCCAGCAACCGTTTTGCAACCCATCACACGTAGCAATCCCCGCATTGTCACATTGCACGTACGACGTATCCAGCGCCGGCCCGATCCCAGCACGGCGGCGCGATTGCGCCCGCATTGCCGTTGCCTCGCAAATGGCCACAGAGGTTTGATCCAGAGTGTCCATAGGATCACAACTGGCCGAAACTCGTCACCCGCTTGACGTTGTCTTGGTACAATGTAGTACGCCCGAGGTACGCCTGAGGTACGCCTGAAGTACACCTGAGCTACACCTGAGGTACACCTCAAGTACACCTGTGGTACTGCAGGACCACTTAAACGTGCGGGTCCCCACACTAAAAAAGCATTCCAAGGCAGCGCTGGTCCCGCCTAAATTAAGCTCGTCAGGGATCAGCGCCCGCCGAAGTCTATTGATGTTGCCACGACGACGCGAATATGTTCGGACCCTTCAATCAATCGTGAGATTTGATGGGCAACGGGCGCGTAGCGATACTTTTAAACTTTCAAATTGTTTTGTACAATGCATAAGCAGACCCATCGTATTCGCTCATTGTGGGGACACCATCACAGTCCAGTGGTGCGGGTATTACCATGCACGTAAATAATCATTCCGGCGAGCCAGACCAACCGCGCTGCAAACACAACGCTTGTTTATACTCGTCCTGTTAAATCGCACCAGAAGTACTCATTTGTACAATACACCACCTCCTACTGACACCGTTCTATCACTTCACGAAACAGCAGAAATCAGAAAGGAATCAAAAACTTACCGGCCAAATGAATCTGACAGACTTTGGTCTGAAACTGAATAGGCCGCCTGTGACATAACTCGCTGTACGGGCTGCACTGGCGGCGACACAATGCGGCGGCCTGGGGCCTGACGAACAGACACCGATCGCGACGGCCCACTTGCTTCATCCTCGTCAAAAGGCGACTTGGGCGGCGCAGGCGGCGGAACAGGGCTCGCAGAGGACCCTCGACGGAATGGGTTGTTGGTCGAATAAGCAATGCGTGCGTTGTCGACAAACATATTGCCACCGGTCTCGGATGGCGGCACTGCTCGGATGCTCATGACTGGTCGTACTGTTTATAATATTAAGGGTGATAGCTTTTTCTGAGTATCGAGTACGAGTCTTGAGTCCCTGAGACGAAATCGAAAAAAAAAAAAAAATTCCACTGGTATTGCCTGTAGAAAAACAACTTAATACCACCTGGCTAGAATGATATGAAATATTGCCAAGATTGTGGTCAAGTTTTGGTTTTGCCAACTACCGTGTCACACACCAAAAACCACCGTTGAGATGAGTGGTCACTTAGGCCAGTAATAAAAAAAGGACTTGCCGCTGCTCGTCGTAAAACCTGACGAAAAGACAGTGGCACAGATTCCAAGAGAACGCTCCGTCTACAGCGTGCTTGTGTGATCCGCTCGTTCCGTTCTGATCAACAGAGCGGAACCGATGGCCTTTTTGAAATCGGCCAGAATGCCCCCTCTGGATCGATCTGTGTGACCGCGGGTACTCCCCACCAAGGCTAGGGTACATCAGTCAGCGGGCCGCGCGGGATATGGGCTAGGCCGGCCAATAAGCGAACAGCCGCAGTTGACCCAGGACATCATGGTTTTGTATGGTCCTTGTTAGCAGATTCTCAGTTAAATACCTTTTATCTACAATATAAAGCCTACAATTACCATTTCATGCAATATTTACCGGAATAGATCTCGTAACTACCCCCCGCGTGAATATGCCGCTGGAGCCGCATGTGAGCGTTTTTCGCGTCGTGTGCTAAAAACATAACAGACTACCAGTGTTTGCAACCCAAAATACAAACACGCACACACACACACACATCAATAGATCGCATAGTCTCTTGCACCTAACCTGGTTAGACTCTTTATGGTGATGGGTCCAGCAAAATGCCCTTCACATAGTACCCGCTCTTTTCTCGCTCCCCCCGACCCCTGGTTGAAGCGGCTCGGAGATTTCGAGCGCATGCATGTCAACATAGTCCGGCGTTGAGCTGGTGGCCCCTGTACGCGGAAGATCGCATTTCCAAAAAAGGCAACACAGCCCCAGCCACTAGTAATGGATTTGGGCATTGGAACGGAGACGTTTAGACACACGATCATGGGCATATATTAAGGGCTTAATGCAATTGGCCCTTTGTTCCGTTAGTTCAATTTTGCATTTGGTTGACATGCAGACGCACTGGCCCCGAACTCTGTCTGTCAATATTGGCGGTGGCTCGTCTACAAAGTACCGCTGAATACAGTGTAATACGGGATATGACGGTCGTGTGAACTGGCCGAAATCCAGGGGGGGGGGTAGCGACAAAATAGCGCGCTGCAAGCCATTGCACATGATGCATGGTAGGGAAGCAAGGGGCTGTCGTGCTTTATTGGCGCGTCTGGTGTGGCTAATGCAAGTGTATAAACCAAATAGGGAGCGAAGCATGCCGACGGACACGGTTACACTTTTGTCATAGTGGTACATGCCAGTTCGTATTTGTCGTGGTAATAGGATGATGTCGACAACAGCAATCCTCGATTTGTGATCGCTTGACTGTCCCTCGTACTTGAAATGCGGCATACGTTGTATAGCCATACCGCCATGGTATGCGTTCAACGGCGCACCAAGCCCACGCTAGTGTGCCTGCTAAGCCGGAATACACAACGCTTGCGCATATCAGGACCAGATAAGCCCAACTAGGCCTTATCTCTGAAATGGTATCACGTGACATGGGCTATGCACAAGGAGATGATGTGATGTCGCAACAAACGGTTGGCTGTATTTAGCATACGACTGACAGCCACCTCGAATACTTGTCCAAAACGTTGACATTTTGCCGAGGCTATCTTCTCCAGGTAACGAGTGTGACTCGATAATGAGGCCAGCGCTTTACTTAGTCGCGGGGATGATGCCATTTTTGGGCATCGCCACTTTAGCAGGCGTCTGGGTGGACAGGCGGATAAGCAGATGGAACACAAAGCACTCGGGCTCAGGTAAGAAGCTATGTGTTGTATATGTATAACTCCCGTTAACGACAGAAACAAAACGTTCGAGTGCGTGGAGTAGGGCGCTGATAGATATCACTGCTGGATGTTCAGTGGTTATTATGGGACTTGTGCTGTGTGAGATCTGCAACTGGGCGGACCCAGGAGTGCGTTTTATTGCGTGGAGACTGTTTTTGACGGTTCTTGTGTCGCAATTGGTTGTCCTTATTCCTGCGACACAGCTTGGAATCCACTTTCGCGCCCAGTCCGGCGGCTTTGTTTGGCGCTACGCCCTTCCAATCGTACTGTTTGGCGTGTATTTGGCAGCATTTTATGTGCTGGGATGGTGGCTTCCTGTCGACTCCTCCAGCAAGAAAAAGTTGGGTGACGGCCTCATGAGCGGAGTTCTAGTGAGGGTGGCTTTTGTGGGCGTCACCATGATGGGCGTCCTTACGGGCGTCTCCTCGGTGAGTGCGCCATACACTGTTTTTATCGCGAGGCCGAAGCCGGTGAGTGAACAGGACCTGGCACGCTTGGAACAGAGTCTTCGGGCCACCACGGATCTGATCAAGACCAAGGAGCAGGATCTTGCTTCATTGCGACGCCGGGCGCGCGAGCGTGCGTCCCATGCGAGCGGGACTAGCAGCATCATGATGAAGGTGTTTAGCTCTCTGCGAGGCGATGACCTCACAAATGAAATCAAAGCACTGGAAGTCGAGCTTGGCGCGTTGTCTAAGATGACATCCGAGCTTGGCAGCGAGCTTGAGATGATAAAGGTCAAGTTTGAAGATCAGGAGCGCGCGAAAACGGTTTCGGGACGAATTGTTGCCCGATTTTACGCCGTTTTTGCCGTGTACTGCGTATACCGCTTGCTCAATGTTTGCGTTCTTAAGAACCCATTTGGCATGCAGCTGCTGCCAAAGAAATCACTGTCCGGGTCATCAGAGAGCGACGCTATCGTTACGGTTCTGGCGCATGCCATCCAGGACGTGTATCCGACGAGGTGGGACGTTGAAAGCCTCTCACGTCTGTTAGGATTCGCAGTCAGCGGCGTGTTGCTGCTCATGAGTGTCAACAGTGTGCGCGCCACGTTTCAGACGGTCGCTCGCGCGTTCCCCATGCTCAAAGTCATGTCTGCCTTCGAGTTGACGGCTCTCGTGGGCGGCCAGGTGCTAGGTACCTATGTGGTGGCCACATCACTACTGCTTCGCACCAACCTGCCGCGGTCCATGTCGTCATCCCTTACTGCTGCTATCGGAATTCCACTAGACGCCGACGTCACCCAGGCGTGGTTCGATGCGACGATGTTTATTGCCATCGTTGCTTCGGCCATTGCTGTCTACATTGCGTCCAAGGTGAGGGTAGACTCCTT